>OX377621.1:4843693-5435651 GCA_947397865.1 Polietes domitor | reverse complement strand
ACAGGGTGATAATTACGTTGGTTATATATTGAGTTTATATGGGAGGTGGTAGTGGGCGTGGTCCGATCGGCCCAATTTTATTTTTATTTTTTGCGTATGATATGGCTAACAAATGTGCAAAATTACAAGACTGTATGTTTATTTTTCGACTTTATGCCATAAAAATTGGATTTGGGACCAGTGTGATATGTATGAAAAATTCATAAATAAAATGAAATGTTTCATACATTTCATATTTCATAAAACAAAATGGTTAAATTAGTGAAACTTAGTTTCATAAGATCAAAGAAAGATTTCATAGTATTAAAGAAACATTTCTTAAATATTATGAAATATGTCATAACTAATAAAATGTAAGTGTTATGAAATGTCTTCTTAAATATAAGGAAGGATTTCATAGTTTTTATGAAATATTTCATAACTTACAACTATATTTTTAGTGTGTCTACTTTATTCGTGCAATGCTAGCAATTCTCATTTGTACTCTGTTCACTCTGACATAAGTATGAACCCTGATTTAGGTCAAAGACATATTCATTGCAAAGACTCTCGCAACGGTGGTGTGTGTTGATTGGTTAGTCAACGAGTCAGACTTTTTCTGCTTATATTGGAAACTTAAGTATATAGTATTTATGAAACTATTTCATAAAATTAATGAAGTTTCTTCGTAAAATCTATGCAAATTTTCATACATCATATTATGAAAAATAATGAACTTTTATGACAAAAGAACTGCATTTCATAGTTTGTAAGAAATGTTTCACAAATTCTATGACACTTTTCATTGATTTGTGTTTTATGAAACATGTTTCATACATTTTTTGAAATGTTTCATTGGCGTCTTTTTAATGAAAATTTTCACTGAGGTTAAGACAAAATCATAAATATTATGAAGATAATTCTTTCAGTGCAGGGCTCCATATAATGATATGATAATGCTGTTCCACAAGCATATGAGTCATTCCATGCCAAGCGGTAAGATTTTTGATCGCGATAGCTGCGATTGTTGTGAAAGTTTGAGTATATATTCTTTTCATAAAAATATTTATTTTATTTTTGAAAAAAAAAAAAAAAATAGAAAATATTTTTTCACGGAGTTTTAGCTACATGTCGGATTATATTTTTTTGAGTTTTTACAATTTTATTTCTTTTATTTTGATTTTCGAAATGATTACATCAACCCATTTTTGAAATTTTAAAATTTTATACCTTTTTATACCTTTTGTTTAAAAACGACTGAACAAATTACACTGTCCGACAGTTCAGATGATAGACATCTTGAATCATATAATATACATCTGAAACTATAGGTGAAATAAAGTTTATTGGGCTTTTTAGCTTTTCATTTTCTCGTCCTGTTGCCGTTTGAAAGAACTTTGTAACTTTGCCAAAGGATAAAATTTTTCAATAATTATTTTTAATACTTATTCGGTATACCCTATGGCACCGGTATGCATGTCAAATAAAAGAAGGGACTATGTGCTAAAAGTACTTTAAATTTAAAACTTCTGGATTAATTTAGTATTAACAACAATTTAAAGTTTTGTCTCTTAAAAAAATATGAATAAACTAGAAAAACTTGGCAGTAAACTTGAAATTGGTGTTAATGCTGAACTAATACAGAGAGAAGCATGATATTTGAAGTATTTTAAATAGATATTCCTCTCTATTATTTGTCACTAATAACGTTATCTTAGGGCGCGAACAAGTACATATATAAAATTATTGTTTTGAAACATTTTATCCTATTTAACTTTGTAGTCCTGTGAAGGGAAAAACATGATTTTTGGAGGTGTTTTCAGGAGCTTTTAGCCCACAGATGGCTTGACCAAGTGACGAAATATTTTGCAGATCATCATTAAGCAATCCAAACATTAGTTTCGTGGAGTGACTGGACTTTGTTTTACCATTAGTAGGCTCGCGACGCAGCCAAACGCAGACGCATACAAACACAAAACAATCGCAGCTAACGAGTTCGATAATCATATCGCTTGACATGGAATGGCTCATATCCGAATTAAATGAACTATTTTTCTACAACATTCCTCGCAAACCACTGTAGCGACTGCTATTCCTCAAAAAAGAAGAAGAAGAAACAAAAAAACAAACAAAAATTGGCAACAAGATGTGCAAATGGAACAGCGGAAGACGATTGGGTTGCTCAAGAATGAGCCAAAAATACAAATCATTGTTTACTTGCGGTTGCCACCAACACACCATTTGTCAAATGGATGCAAACAAAAGCCTCACCAGAGACAGAATGAATGCTCTGCAAAATACTCACTCTCTTTCACAAACACACACACACAAATACACAAAGGATACAAGGATACGAGTGAATACGGATTAAATCATAGACTGTTCTTCGCAAATACACACGCAAAATACTCCTAGTCACTGGAAGCCAAGGATGGCGAGTTGCACAAGGGTCGGGAGACATTAAAGACAACTCACCAGAAACTATTAATAATAAACAAATTTCCACAGAAGTCAACATCCTCCAGGGGGGATTAAAAAATAGTAACAGCATAAAAATGTAAAAAAGGCATACGCCGAGGAACCGAAGAAGAAAAGGAAAGGAGAAGTGGCTGATGATGATGCTGCTACTGCTGCTGATGGTGATGGCAGGAGCATCGTGACGCCAACCATACAACAGGACGAGTATATTCTCCGATGGGGGGCTCGTGTGCGTGTGTGGCACTCTCCGTATGTGTGTCATGTCATGATAACGCTGTCAATTATGAATTAATGAAATCTACTTTCTTTTCATCCGAGGACAACTGATGTTGTCGTTCCTGGTTCATCAACATCCCAAGAATACTAATATATGGATAGTTATCGGATACATTTATATGCATATGTGTTGTATATCTGCCTGGCTGAATTGTTTATTTCCTGTTCTGTCTTCTAAGGACATTTATGCTGGCCACTTTTCATTTGTTGTGACCAATGCACAGACACGAATGTTTCACTTTGCATTTGTCATTTGCCTTCTTTGCAATGACAACACCCTGCTGGATACGACATGGTAAAGTACTCTGCACTGGTTAGGAGTCACTTAACATAATGACCATTAATATTTTAATGGGACGTTGACCCCAGTTAGACTAGAATTTTGGTCTTTTATGAAGCTTCAGTTTAACACACGACATTGTTTATCAATTGTTCTATGGATGAATATTTTGGGAAGAGTTTTCTTTCACCACGGAATTCTGTCTTTGCATTGTAATGTGATCCTTAAAGAGACTTTGGCAGTGTTTCTATAGGCTAGACCATTTAAAATTTTAAATTAGAATCGGGTATAGAAAAGTACTATTATTATTTCAAATTTCAAGGTTGAACTTTGTCATTGAATAATGGAACACGATATCATTCATATGACAACCGCGACTAGCTCGGCAGTACCTCGTCCGATCAACCAGCAGCCCAAAATCCGCCCCAAACAGTGACTCGTTGTGAACCTCATAAGCGGCAATTTTGCTTATTGACGTAGCCACCGTGATGAGAATGAGCTTCATCTTCAATACGGATTTTTTCACGTAAATTTCTTACTATTTGCGTTAAAGACTCACTTCTTTGGACGTAAGTTTTTAATATTTCCCATTTTGCAAATGTCAAACAGACAGACAGACAGTCTAAATTTCCAAAAAGGTCAAATTTGTATCGATTTTTTTCCAAAAATTTCTTTTATTTTTCGTGAAGAACCGATAATTAAGATGCATTTAAAGACCTTCGTTTTAGAAAATGGGCCTCCATTTTCGCTATTTGCTAAAATTCACAAATCACACAACACCGATTAGCAAATGTTTAGTATATTTTTATACACTCCACAAGTGTATTATGCCTTTGTGCATTTGTTTGTAAAACCCAAAAGGAAGCGAGATAGACCCATTGTTAATTATGCCGATCGACTTAGCATCACTTTTTGAATCGATTTAGCAATGTCCGTCTGTCTGTCCATCTATTCTTGTAATCAAAGTTCAGGTCGTAATTGTAGCCAGAACCAAACGAAACTTTGTACAACGAAGTTTTTCGGGATCAGGACGAACGGTATTTAATTTGAAGATAATCGGTTCAGATTTAGATATATCCCTCATACGAATTTCACTCCCGATTTGACTCTTTTCACTCTAGATACCACATATTTCAACAGATTTTCTTCAAAATTGGCAAAACATGTTATATTTCAACTAGACACACCCATGGTGAAAATAGGCCAGATCAGTTCAGATTTAGATATAGTCGCCATACGAATTTTACTCCCGATTTGATTATTTTCACTCTAGATGCCACATATTTTAACAGATTTTCTTCAAATTTGGCAAAATATCTTATATTTAATAATACCCAGGTTGAAAATGAGTAAGATCGGTTCAGATTTATATATAGCTCCCATACAAATTTCGCTCTCAATTTGAGTTTTTCCGCTCTAGAAACCACATATTTTATCAGATTGTCTTACAATTTGGTAAAACATCTTTTTTATATCTTATATTTCCACTTAAAACACCCAGGTTGAAAATGAATCAGATCGGTTCAAATTTATATATAGCTCCCATACAAATTTCGCTCCCGGCTTGATTTTTTCCGCCCAGAACCACGTATTTTCACCGAATTTCTTCATGTTGAACATAACACGTTATACTTGTACTGGAAGAAGCTAGTGTGTAAGTGGCTTGCATCATTCCATGTTTGGATATAGCCCCGATACAAATATTCTTCTCGGTTTGACAAACTGGGTCAGGTCATATTAGCCTATGATTAGGAAACATTCAAAAATTCTTCCAGTTTTCACTTTTTTACCGAATTGAATTGTATTCGGAAAGAAAGTGGAGTGTATAGTCGGTCCCGCCCGACTATGTTGTACATTCCCCCCCCCTGTAGGGGAAAATGCTAAAACTTATTAGACCATATTTTCGGAGACATTTTTCTACATAATTCCAAAGTTTCGTTGTGATATTTTAAATTTTTGTAGTTTTTCCTCAATTTTCAACACAGATGTGTTTTTCTAAAAAGTTAGTTTTTATGAAACTTTACGTTTTACGGGTAATGAAGCTAAAAGAGTGATGCGCTCATTATCGTAGGAGGGTGGATATTCTTCTCTATATAGATATAGCTATATATATGGTTAAAAAGTCAAAAAAATAATTATAGCCGCACGGATAAGCTGCGATAACAATCATTTAAAGAATATGTTAAAATTTCGCTCAAAATAAAAAAAAAATATTTTTTAAAATTTCCACCAGCAATAATATCAATTAAAACAATCAATCAATTAAAACAAATTTTGAAAAAATAATTTTATGTTAAAAATTTCGGACTTAGCCTGCATAATTATCCAGTGTACGTCAAATTTATGGTTATTGAGGTTAAGTCCAAAAAAGTCAAGACAAAATATTTTTTTAATTTGTTTTGATACAAATATTTATATTGTAGTTGGTGACAATGTGGAAGAATATTTTTTCACTTTGAGCGAAAAATTAAATTTTTATTAACGTTTTTGTTATCGCAGCTTGTTACTGTTCTGTTCAGTATACTGAAAACGGTTTTAATTTCTTTGTGTAAATACTACAGTTAAAGAAATCACTACAACTAACGAATGTTCCTGCAGCGATTTGAAACATTAGGGGTGTTTACACATGAATATGTTTTGTATTTATTTACTCACACACTGCTAGATGACTGACAATTTAAATTTTAATAAAATTTTTGTAAATAAACAACAATGCAAAAATAACTTGGCAGCGGCTGTAGCCCTTATTTGCGAAATTTTAAAAACTGATGACTGATTAAATCGAACCTTTTTTTCTTTTTGAAAAAAGGTCTATTAATTTATATAAAAATTTTGGACAAAAATCCAACCTAAAAAAATTACACGGGAAAAACATGATTTTTAGAGGTGTTTTCAGGAGCGTTTAGCTCACAGTTGGCTTGACCCAGTGACGAAATATTTTGCAGATCATAATTAGACAATCCAATCTTCATTTCTGGGGGTGACCGCTGAAATTAATTTTCGCGACCCATCTATATATATAAAAGAGTTGCGTTACTGACTGACTGACTTAACATTGACCAGCCCCCAGACCAATAGGCTGAAAACAGGTCATGAAATTTTCAGGGTAGTTCCCAAATATGACGTCGACTAAGAAAGGGTTTTACGAAATTCGTACGTTTAGGGGGTAAAATGGGACAGAAAGGGATAAACATCGAACCATCGTCCTGACCAAACGGCAGTAGCTAGAAACATGAAATTCAGTGTGTTCCTTGCAATGACCATGCAGACGAGCTACAAATAGGGATTTTTCGAAATTTGTACTTTTAAGGGGCGAGCGGGACAAAAGGGGATACAAATCGTACCAATTTAAGAATTGCAGCTAGAATCGCGAAATTTTGTGTGTACATTTCTCTGGCAACATTAAAGCGCAAATTTAAATAGTTTTTCGAAATTTGTACTTATAAGGGGTGAGCGGGACAAAAAGGGATACAAATGGTACCAACTGAAGTATTGTAGCTAGAATCGTGAAATCTGGTATGTAAGTTCCTCTGACCATGTAGAAACGCAGTAAAATTTGATTTTTTTTAATTTGTACTTATAAGGGTGACCGGGACAAAAAGGGATAAAAATAGTACCAATTAAAGTAGCAAAAGTCGTGAATTTTGATGTGTAAATTCCTCTGACAACGTAGAATCGCAAATCTAAATGAATTTTTGGAAATTTGTTCTTATAAAGGGTGAGTGGGATAAAAATAGTACTAACTAAAATATTGCAGCTATATACACTGAAAGGAAATGCTTCATTCCCCCAATGAAATCTTACATTGCATGAATGAAATCTGTCATTGTTTTTGGATCAACGTAGAGCTTCGTTAATACAACGTAAAATGTTTCATTAAATTAACAATCAATGAACAATGTTTCATTAGTGTTAGATTAATGTAAAGTGTCATTAATACAATGAAACATTGTCATTATATTAATGAAGCATGTTAAGTCAATGCAAGGACACGTTTCATTAACGAAATGTTCATTAATGATTTTTTGTCGTTGTAGTAATGAAATAGTTTCATTGATTTAATGACATTGATTCGTTGATATAATGCAAATATTTCATTGCTGCATCAAAAAGAATTAATACTAAAAATACCCTTAATATTGTTTATTTAGCTGTGGACTATCTACTTATAGTTTGCAGCAATTATTTGGCGCAGATACCAAAAGCTAAGTGAACTATAAAATGAATGAGAATTATATCTTACTTTCTATAAGTAACCCAAAAATACGCACACTAAAAAATTATAACACATTAATGAAACCAGTTCATTCTGTTAATGAAATGTTACATTAGGGTTAAGAAAGAAATAATGAAATTTGAAATAATGAATATTTTGTTTGTGACGGAAAAAGTAAACAAAACTGAATATAATCGGCTAAACAAGTATTGTAATAGCAAATTTAATCCTCTAAATTATAATCCATCCAAATATTATCATAATATTATCCATATTTTCCTCGATTTATACAAAAATAGATTTCATTGCATCAATGATTTTCGTTGTATTAATGACACAAAAAATTATTAAAAATATTGTTAATGGAATATTTCGTTACGGTAATGAAACATTTCATTGCATGTATGAAATATTTCTTTGCAACAATGTAAACACATTAATGAAACTGTTTCATTGATGTAATGAAGTATTTTTCTTTCAGTCTAGTCGTGAAATTTGGTGTGTAAATTCCTCTGACAACGTAGACTTGCAACATAAATGGATTTTTTTCGAAATGTGTACTTTTAAGGGACAAAAATGGAATGGTAAATGGTGGTACCAACTTTAATATTAGAGCAAGAATCGTGAAATTTTGTATGTAATTTCTTCTGACCATGTACTAATACTGTCTGATAAATAATTTTAATTTTATTATTATTAATAAAACAAAATCAATTTTCTATTTCCAGGTAAGTCAAATTAATTTTTCGGATCCCCTAATAATGCCGGTAAGTTAGCCAACTACTCTGTAATACAAATTACATCTGAAAGTGGATGTGACTATAGCTTGGTGTTATCTTAACCTGTAAATACGCCTTCCTTTTAATTTGTGTTACCTACCATCTCCACAAACTGAGAAGACTTTCTCCGTCCGTAACGTTGGCGCTTTTGGTCTAAAGTGCACCACACAATTCCCCACAGAATCAATTGCGAAATTTACGGCCTTTGCACGAAGGTCCAGTGAAATACAACAAATGCTCCGAACAATAGAACTTTTTTAAATTGATAAGGACACGTTTTTTTGACAGCAACGGAAGTGGAATACACAAATTCAATTATGTGATTTCATGGAACATGATCTGGAGCGGGTTAGAGTTAGGGTCAAATATGAAAAGGGCTACTGGAACAGTTTCCAAAAACACACAAAAGATGTATTCATTTTTTAAGAAATTGTTTCCTCTTGCCAATCGCCTCCCCGCATTTGGACCATCTTTTGATTGTTTTTTTCTATTTACACGAGTTGTGCCACCACCACCACCACCAAAAACAAGAAGGACGACGAAGTTCTTCTAATGATGTACGATGTTCGAAAGAAGCCAAAAACGTACTTTTTCCCTTGTTGTGGTATGTGTGTGGACGCGTGTATGTGTGTGTAAATGGTAAATTTGATTGTTTGCATAAATTCTCACGCGTGCCATAAATCACAAAAAGAGCGGAGAAGAAATGTGGAAGGAAACGAAAAAAAACAACGACCACAACCAGTGTAACTCCCCTCAGAAGTGTTTGTTTTATACTTTTGGTTCTTAACTTGGTTTCCAAAATCAGTTCTAACTACGTACTAATGGATATTCAAATATGGTCAAAATCCAGCTCACACATACACATGCCAAAAGCACTCTAGTGTGGAAAACATATATGGGAGATTCCAGAAATTATCTACCACAGAGTAGATCTGCTGGTGCAATTCTTCCTTTTAAGATCAGGACTTTTGGAAGATGGCCATATAAAGTATATATATTCTTGATCGTCATAAAATTCTAAGACGATCTAGCCATGTCCGTCCGTCCGTCTGTTGAAAGCACGCTAGCATCTAAACGAAAGGAGCTAGAACGTTCAAATTTTCCATAAATGCGTCTTATAGTCGTAGATCGGTTGGGATTGAAATGGGGCGAATTCGGCCCAAAAAGAAAAAAATTTCCCTCACAAGGACTAAAAATACCCATAATAATCCCTAATATTTTAGCGTTTTTAAGCATGTTTATACCCTACACCACTGCGTGGGCTAGGGTATTATAAGTTAGTTTCGCCCCAAATGTTTGTAACGCCAAGAAATAATCGAGCTAGACCCACCTTTAAGTATACCGATCGGCTTAGAATCACCAGCTGAGTCGATTTAACGATGTCTGTCTGTCCGTCCGTCTGTCCGTCTGTCCGTCTGTCCGTCTGCTGTCCATCTAAGCTTGTTCGCACTCTACAGGTCGCAATTGTTGTCCGATTGTCATGAAACTTGGCAGAAGTTATTTTTTCTGGCCAATGACCATCGGTATTGAATTTGGAGGAAATCGGTTCAGATTTAGATATAGCCCCCATACAAATGTCGCTCCCGATTTGACTTTTTCCGCCCTATAAAGCACATCTAGTACCCGATTTTCTTTAAATTTGGCACAACATCTTATAATCCAACTAGAAACACGTATGCAAAAATTGGGTAAGATCGGTTCAGATTTAGATATAGCCCCCATACAAATGTCGCTCCCGATTTCACTTTTTCCGCTTTAGAAACGACATATTGTAACCGATTTTCTTTAAATTTTGCAGAACATCTTATAATCCAACTAGAAACACGTATGCAAAAATTGGGTAAGATCGGTTCAGATTTAGATATAGCCCCCATACAAATGTCGCTCCCGATTTCACTTTTTCCGCTCTAAAATCCACACATTGTACCCGTTTTTCTTTAAAATTGGCACAACATCTTATAATCGAACTAGAAACATCTATGGTGAAAGTGAGCAAGATAGGTTCAGATTTAGATATAGCCCTCATACAAATGTTGCTCCCGAATGTTTAACCGATTTTGGCCAAATTTTACATATTATATTTCACCAATAAACAGACGTGGTGAAAGCGGGTCACATCGTTCCAGTTTTCAATATACTCCCATACAAATGTCCTTTCCAGTTTAACATTTTTTGTCAAACACATACATTTACAGGATGCAAAAATCCTTCCCGATTTCACTTTTTTACCGAATTGAATTGCAATGAGAAATGTTTGGGTGATGTCCATATGTCCATACTTTGAAATGACTTTGGAATACTACTGTATAATCTGTATTTGTCTGTCGGACAATTAGATCAATTACCATATTATTTACCATACTCGTTAAATTTGACTGAAGATGAATTTATAGCATATAAATTATATGAATATAATTTATATAATTTGTATGAACTACATAAAATTGCTCCCATGAAATACCTGGGTTTAGTAATCAAAGCGAGGTACATACGCAGGGAGTGGGGTAGGGTATTATATAGTCGGCCCCGCCCGACTTTAGCCTTTCCTTACTTGTTTTTGAATATGTCTGTTTATATTTGCTTCATATTTGGTATGCGCAGGTGATTCTTATTTGTAGGGGGTGAAATGGGGCAAAAAAGGGATAAAAATGGTACATATTAAACGACAACAGCTAGAAACACGAAATTCGGTGTGTACATTCCTCTAATTTAGTAAATACATAATATAAAAGTATTTTTTCCAAATTCGTACTTTTAAGGGGTAAAATAGGAATAGAGGGATAAAAATGGTACCAACCAAACGGCTGTACCTAGAAAAATGAAATTCGGTGTATACATTCCTCTGCTTGCATAGATAAATAAAATACACGAATTTTTCAAATTCGTACTTTTTGGGGTTAAAATAAAAAAAGGGGATAAAAATAGTACCAATATAATGATCGCAGCTAGAGTCATGAAATTAGGAGTATACATTCCTCTGAGTGTGTAGACACGGAAAATAAACTGATTTTTCGAAATTAGTACTTTCAAGGGATACAATGGTGCAGAGGGATAAAAATAGTACCAACTAAACGACTACAGCTAGAATGATAAAATTCTTCGTAGAAACGTCAAGGGGGTAAAAATGGTACGAACCAAATGGGCGCAGCTGGAATCATGAAATTCGGTGTACGCATTCCTCTGACTGCATAGACACGCAAAATAAAAAGTTTTTTTTTAATTCGTACTTTTTCTTTTACGGCAAAAATTGGTTGAATCATGAAGTTAGGTTATTTTGCACTATGTACGTCTGATAATGGATTTTCAAAATTTGTACTTTTGGAATTCAAATGGAATGGAAATACAACCAACTGTAGCACACACTATATATTTATGGCTTTGAAAATATAAACATAAGAATATTTATTTTTTGAATTGACGTATTGGTAGCATTAGCTTATAAACGTGGTTTGAAATAATTAAAATATTATATTTATTTATAAAATTAATTTTTCAATATTTGTATTTGTTTTGGTTTGGCTATATTAAAAAAAAATTATATTTTCCTGTAATATTACTGCACTTCTACGAAAACCGACCACCTCTGTGGAATGCAATCCATGGTGGAGGGTATATAAAGTTCGGCCCGACGGAACTTAACGCCGTTTTTAACTGTTCTTATTGAAAAGGGAAGAGGTTTCAACCAAAATTATTCTGATATATTGATGAGATCCAGGCTTTTTCCAAAGCTTCTAAATAAATTGCCACTTCGGCCGAAATTTTCAAAGATTTATTTGTAATTGCTCATACAAGTCTCCACACTCACACATTCGTTCACAGTCTATGGACATTGTTGTGGTCGGTGGAAAAACAAAAAGTTGGCGGTATAGAAAATATGGTCGGACGGTTGGTCGGTCGGTCGGTAGAGGAGTGTGTACAAATCTTTGGAGATTTACTATTTTTAAAAATACTAAATGTGGTTGATAACTTTGACTTTGGTGTTGGCTTCAGTGTTGCCGCTTCTGTTCTTGTTGTTGGATTTTAACCCAAATTTACTAAAGTTGGTTTGTGAGCGAAGCAAACAAGTAGCGGAGCCAAATTTTGGTGTCCTTCGTTTGTTTTGGGGTTTGTTGCATTCGCCTGTATATGTGGCTATCTATGTGCGTGTCCCTCAGAGTTAAGCGCAAAATGTCCGTCCAATCATCCGTTCTGTCAGCATACACTCGTAGATCTTTCCCTAAAGCGCAAAATGAAAATGTTTACATGTGTGACTAAATGCACTGTGGGACAAAATAGAAAAATTATGTTATATTTTGAAAATATTCATGTTCATTTTCTAAATCTAAACAAGTATAGTTATATGCAAAACAATCTTGGCGGAATTTTCTAATGAATGAAGGCAATGTTTCAAAATTGCATGAAATATGTTTATTATATTTCATACTTCATATAATAAACATATGTCATGTAATTTCGAAACATTGGCGTTATTAGTTAGAAAAAAATACTAGTTCAGACTAGTTGACTTTCTTGACTGTTTTCAAAAACATTTTTCATATCCCATATAAAAATCCCACAACTCATAAAACTGGAAAAATGAAATTAGCCATTTTTCACTCTACAGAGTAGGAGGCTATTTGGGATAGAAAAAAGTGTAAGGCATTGAAGGAGGTTCAAACATACTTGGGCCAAATCCATTTCACGACTTTTTAAGCTGTTTGAGTCATGCCTGTCCGTCCGTCCATCCGTCTGGCTGGCTGGTGAACACGATAACTCTCGATAGGAATTAAGGAATCAATTCAAACTTTGCACGTGGTAATATTTTTCCCAAACTTAGTTTAAGTTCGAAGATGGGCGAAATTGCCACGCCCCTTCTGGTACCTCCCACACAAATAGCATATATTCCAATGTTAAATTCAAACCTATATAACTTCCATACGGATAATCGGAATCAGCTATATTTTGGTATTTGATAATGTTTTATAATCACTTTAAGTGTACTAACTATCACGGGTTTTGACTCGCCCCTTCCAGTACCTCCCACACAAATCACGCAAAACGACTTAAAAATAAAGCTGTTATAACTTATATACTGATGAATACTGTGCAATTTGATATTTAGCAATGCTTTTTTAGTGGTTACATTCGCATGGAATATGGGCGAAATTGCCACACCCCTTCCGGTACCTCCCACACAAAGTGGCATAAACTTTTGTTACAATTAAACCGATATTACATCCGTATGGGCAATCAAAATCATTTGCAATTTGATATTTAAAAATGTTTTTATAATCACTTTAAACATAAAAAATATTTACGCTTTAGCCACGCCCCTTCTTGTACCTCCCACACAATTGTCTCTATCCTAGTTAACATAAAATCCTTCATAACTTCTATACTGGCGCATGGAATCCACTACGACTTGATGTTTGATCATGTTTTTGGAATTATTTTATAAATGTGGAAGCTGGAATCATGTGACACCTTCCACACAAATTATACTGTCCTACATAAAATTGTATTCCTTATGTATATATATGGAAATATTATATATTACCTTTATCTATATATAAAAAATCAATGTGTGTCTGTATGTTACGTATAAGACGTCAAACCGGTCAACCGATTTGCTTGAAAATTTTACTGGATCTAACTTCTGCACAGAGGATGGTTCCAGGATATACTAGATCATGATAGGACAAATGATATTTGAAAACTATCAAAAATAACTAATTTTTATCTTCCAAAGCATACGAAGTTGGGGAATAGGGAAGAATGAACCCGTGCAACGCTGGTTATAAAATACTAGTATATTATAAAATTGGCTTAGTCATATTTTCAACCGATCTTAATGAAATTTGGCACATATCACGTTGTAGTACTCTGAATATATGGTGCAAAAATTGGGCAAATATATGAGTAATTCCATATCAAGTTTGTGTATGTATTGCTTCATAGAAATAATGTATACGTATTTTGAAAAAAAAAATAAAAAATAAAAAAACGAGTTATGACCAATTTAACAGTGAAAAATAATTTTTTTTTCAAAAAGGTGTGTTCATTCAATCGTCAGTAATACCGAAATTCTTGACCAATTTTAATGTAATATAACTTGGTTTGAAGTTAAAAGTGTTTACTTTTTCGTTTATTTTATTTAGATGTTCTTTTTAGTGACTGTGTGAGTTTGCAAATGGTGCAATGATGGCTTCTATTTTTTACGATTTTTTTTTTTTCAAAATTAGCACAAAATTTTAGTGAAAATCTTCAGAATGATAATTTTGTATACGTATTTTTTCCAAAAAAGAGAAGAAGAATACATACACAAACGTTAAAAACGATCGCAGTTATCGAGTTCGAAATTAGTGCCGCTTGACATGGAATGATTCATATGTGCCTTCAATAGTATGCGGTGTGGGATGCTAATCTTATTATAATTATGAAGCAGGAAATATACTTTTTTATAAAAAAGTTATATAAGAAGTAGTGTATCAATTTTTGTTCTTCATAACACACAAAAGAATTTCGTAACAAATTAACTTTTTTAGAAAACCAAATTCGGTTTGAACCCTGCGTAAAAATTTTTCTTGTAACTTAAATTTTATCAATATATCTTTTTCCATTCAAAAGATAACGCAGCCTTCTGTACTCCATACTAATTTTTTGGACTACGACAAAAGTCATACATTTTTCGGTTTTCCGTGACACTTAATGGTGACTGTTTGGCCATATTTGTTCCTTTTAATTAACATCAAATTTTGGAAAACCCGCGTGTAAATATTAGAAAAATATGCACTGAGGCTAATCTAAGTTAACATTGAGAATCTCTTCTTTTTGCAATTCTTCTACTGGCCCTACAGGTTTTGTTGTTATTACAAAAACATAGTACCATTTATTTATTTTATTTTATTATGATTTACAATACAAAGTAAATTTATATTCTAATTTTGGGTCCAGGGATTGAGCCGGGTTGACTTAGACCATTGTAGTTAGTTACTGCAGCGACAGACCAGAGCCTCTGGTGGGATGGTACACATGTCATCGTACAAGCATCTCATTGAGTTGCAAATTCGGCAAGTGAGATGTGCTTCTCGGCCGTTTGTGAGAATCATTTCCTTATAGAGGCCGGATTTGATGTTGAAAAGTCGCTGCGAAACCACTTGAAAAGACTTTTGACATGGTCGAAATCATGATCGTGGTAGTCTGCAGCCAAGTAATAAATGTCACCATGCCATTTGTAAATAAATTTGCATTCTATTAAATATAGAAGCAAAATGGTCTTGAGCCAGGACAATATCCCAGTTCAAATCAAGTCCAATTTTAGTTGAAGGTACCATTGATATTTGTACTACCATTAAAAATATGTCCGATCATATCCGTTCAATTAAAGGAAACTATGATGGCTACAAATATTGCGAGTTTCACTTTCACATAGACTGCTCCTAGTCTCCTAAAAATTGAGAAAAACAACTTAGTTGTTAATTTTGTTAGTTAATTTTCCAAAGCTAACGTTCTAACGATGAAAAATATACGAATAAATGTAGAATTTATGGTCCTTTGTAGACACAAACGATTTTTTAAATCATGATTTTTTTAAATCATAAGTTTTTTAATTTTTGGTTAAATAGCGGGAAACCCACTTACTAATTAGATAACAGAAAATTTTGCTTTATTTTTTAAAAGTTGAGATCCACACGAAGGAACAGGCCTATTTGAAGAAAATCTATGGATAAATTGAATAGTTGATATTGTAGATAAATCGGGTATAATTTTTAGGAAGTGTTTGCTTAAATTGATTTAGTCATACCGAAGAAATACTTCTGTACAATTATCCATAAAAAATTAAAATCTTTTTTGTGTTTAGAAAGCTTCGGCAAAATTTTTGTTGCATTTTTTGTTTCAATATTACAGTTTCAATTCGTAAGTGACAACAAATAAATGGCGTTGAGTTAGGTCTGGCTGAATTTCATGTAACCTCCAGCATGGAGTACAGTTCACAGTATTATCGGAAAATTAGTAGCTCAGGTATAGTTATCTATCTTAGTAGGTAAATGGAATGGATTTTGCCAAATTGCATCTCAAACTATCTTCAACTAATAATATTTATATAAAATTTTAGAATTTTATGTTTTTGCAAGGCCTCAAATTAAAACTGCGAGGTGTTACAAAAGAAATAAAAAATATGAATTTACTGATTACACCCTTGAACAGCACTTTTTGCACCAAAAAACCTCATACTCAGTTTTTCATTCTCTGATCGAATTTTCCTTTAAAAGGACTTCGAAGTTGCAAAGGACATGTTCCCTTATATGAATTTTCGCCGTTTTTGTGCAAGTCGTATTATCACAACATGGGTATCAAATGAAAGGTGACATTTTGAACTTTCTTCCTAGATTTTTTATTTTTACGATATGGACAAAAAAAGGATAAAAAAGTCCTTTCAAATTGTTATCCTTGAAAATCCGTGGTAGAAAATTCCTGAAAAAATATATTTTATGGACTCTTCTCTTCTTTTACACTCTTCCAAAATTCATAGGTCTACTGCATACAGTTTAGTCTCCAGAAGTATTTTATTTTTCTTTTCACAAAATTCCTCACACAGTTTATGTATGTTATGTTTCATAATTATTTCTTAGTAGTGTATTGGAGCAAACAATATTGTTATTAATTTTGATGTTTATTGGATTACTCAACATTTCAGTACTAAATTATGCTAAGAAAATTGAATACAACCAATGGCATCGAAAAGGTTTTGAATATCTTCTGTGTACGTTATTCCACTTTCTAAATCGGTTTTAAAGCATTCGTCGAAAGATTTCATGCATTCTCGCTTTGTCTTTCCCCCACTGTTGTAAACGAGATCCTATCTATTCAGCACTAACTCGTGATATACCTGTATCTCGGACCAGGTCTTTAAAATCATCTTGGGTTATCAGATGTGGCTGTGCCATATCCATTGCATTTTCAAAATTTATATCAGAATAGTAACTAACAGCATCATCCGGATCACAGTATTCTTCCGCAGTCATATCAAGAATACCATCTCTGTTTTCAGGAAGTGATGAGCGTAATACAGCAGGTTTCATAGATTTACAAGTTGGGTACGGGATTGTATCTCGGTTTTGATATTTAACCTTTATATGCGAAAGTGACAGGCAAAAATAACACGATTCCGCGGAATGTCCTTTGCGATGCAACCAAATAACTGAATGTGTTTTTTTTATTGATTCCTTGTTTTTACCATTGCTAGACCCTAGTATTCCAGTGTAACAACATCTGGCCCATTCCATTTGATGTTTTCCAACTAAATTAAAAAACAATTTTGATAACATTCAACCGCTCTTTTTGTAATTTTACGCGATTTAGTTTTAGGAACAAAAAATCCACAAACTAAACAAAACTTATTGCGATTCGGACAAAGACAATTTTTTGTTTTGCGAAACATACTGTTGATCTGGCGATGACACGAGGACTAAATATAAATCTATTTTGTAGAACATGTGAAAGCAAACTAGATCAAAATATGTTCAAAATTCCAAACAATTATATAACAATTATATAACAATAATAAAATGCACATGCTAAATAACTTAATAGAAAACGAGAATTAATATATCTGATAACATAAATTGTGTTAGGAATTTTGTGAAGAAAATTTTAAAATATTTCTGGAGACTAACTATAACTATATGCAGTAGACCTATGAATTTTGGAAGAGTGTAAAAGTAGACAAGAGCCAATAAAAAATATTTTTCCTGGAATTTTCTACCACGGATTTTCAAGGATAAACATTTGAAAGGGCTTTTTTATCCTTTTTTGGTACATATGGTAAAAATAAAAAATGTAGGAAGAAAGTTCAAAATGTCACCTTTCATTCGATACCCATGTTGTGATAATACGACTTGCACAAAAACGGCGAAAATTCATGGAAGGGGACATGTCCTTTGCAACTTCGAATTCATTTTAAAGGAAAATTCGACCAGAGAATGAAAAACTGAGTATAATTTTTTGGCATAGTGGGTCACTACTTTCATAAAAATATAGCTTAGTTGATGTGCATTAATTTTTTTTTAATTTTTGTTCAACGATGTTATCGTTCGCCTTATTGAGAAGTCAAATTTTTAATCTTCTCCAATAATTCTAATTTAAAGAAAATTCCGTTTTTTCTCCATTTGACATACTGTGAAAGGTTATTCGAATAATTGTAATAACGCAACAAGAAATCATGCAGGAGAGGAGCGAAAAACTTTGTCGTTCCACGGCCTGTGAGAGTGGGCATGTAGTGTGTGTGTGCGTTCCGTGTGTTGTGCTGTTTTTTACCGGAAACGGAAGACATCGCTGCATCACACGAACAACTTCGCACTAAACTCGCCAAAAATTGTTTCTCTCCAGTTATGCCACCGATGTAGCACTACTTTCACAGCAGCAAAAACAGAGAAAAGTTTATGGAAAGCAACAACAAGGACGACGACGACATTACTGACAATAACAACAATCACAACAACCACAATACGAGGAGTAATATCTGAAAGAAATCAAATGGCGCCCAATGGCTTGTTTTTCATTAGAATTCCCCCCAAAAAACAGTTTCGATTCTGTTTGCGAATGACGGGCAGAGAGTAGTGTGAGTGTGAGTGTTTTTGCAATGCCTTTCGACTTTTGCGTGCTTTTCCATAATTTTCCCCCACCACCATCAGCTAGTGAAATGAAACGCCTAACACACGCTCGTACGCTCGTACTCACACTCATACCCACATCTACATAAACCCAACATATTTGCATGTTGCCATTCTTTTCCTTGCAGAGATTATTATGATTGTATGCACAGGACAGGGTCAATGAATTGTGACACACATTTATAGTCAAATAGTTTTCAGAAGAGTCGAAGAGTTTGAAATATTTCTTAAATATCAATAGATTGAAAAAAGAGTATCAAGGAGGACCATAATTTCTACAAAGATGTTCTTCAAATAGGCCTTGTTTTCAGATCTCAGTTATTGCAAAACAAATAAAAAATGATAAAATATTTAAATAACAAGTTGAAACGGCCGGGCCATTGCATTTCACAGAGACTTTCCATTTTTAATATAGTCAAACCAAAAAAAAAATAATGAAAAAATAGTTTTATAAATAAATATAAAATTTTAATTATTTTAAACCATGCTTATAAGGCTGGTAGCCTTGCATATGTTTATCCTATATATATCGAAATAATACTTGAAGTCAATTCAAAAAGTAAATATAAGGCAGAAATCTTCCAAGAAGCTTAAATACCTTAAATATTGGGGAATAGTGGTGCATTTTTAGCTACAGTCGTTTGGTTGGTTGTATTTCCATCCTACTTTAATTCCAAAAGTTAAAATTTTGAAAATCCATTATCTCTCACGTACACTGTGCAAGGTAACCTAACTTCCTGATTCTATCCATTTTTGCCGTAAAAGTAAAAAAGTACGAATTTGGAAAAATCTTTTTATTTTGCGAGTTTATGCAGTCAGATGAATGTATATACCGAATTTTGTGATTCCATAAAATTTGGGTGGTACCATTTTTCCCCTTTTCCCCATTTTACCGCCTTACGACTTTCGAAAATCTCTTTACTTTACGTGTCATACCAAAGTTCATCATTCTAGCTGTATCCGTTTCGTTGGTACTATTTTTATCCCTCTGTACCCATTATATCCCTTGAAAATACGAATTTGGAAAAAACATTTTATTTTTCGTGTCTATGCAGTCAGAGGAATGTATACTCCGAATTATATGACTCTAGCTGCTGCCATTTGGTTGGTACAAATTTTATCCCCTTTTTCATTTTTACCCACTAAAAGTATGAATTTCGCAATCAGATGAATGTCTACGCAATCCGATGAATGTATACACTGAATTTCATTATTCTAGGTGCAGCCGTTTGGTTGGTACCTTTTTTATCCCTCTATTCCCATTTTATCCCTTTAAAGTACGAATTGGGAAAAAATACTCTTATATTATTTATCTAATCAACACACCGAATTTCGTATTTCTAGTTGTTGTCGTTTGATAGGTACCATGTTTATCCCTTTTTGCCCCATTTCCCCACCTACATACAAAAATCGCTTTATTGTGTACGTTTTTGCTATAGGGGGAAGGCGCATACCAAATATCAAACACATATAAACAGGTATATTCAAAAAAAACATAATGAAATACTCTAAATATGTGGGATATTTCAGTCCTTGCAATCCCAACCGATCTACTACTATAAGATGTATTCATACAAAATTTGAACGTCTAGCTCCTTTTATTTAGATGCTAGCATGCTTTCAACAGACGGAGGGACGGACATGGTTAGATCGTGTTAGAATTTTAGATCGTCTTAGATTTTAGAATATATATAAAGTATAAATAATTTTTTTAATTTTGTATGCTTTATAGTGTCTCAGGTCGATGTTTCAAGGTGTTACAAACGCAATGATAAAGTTAGTATACCCCCATGGTGGAGATGGAGTGTGTAAAAAATATGATTTAAAAATGTTTTGAGTCTATAAAGAGTGTTATAACTTCTACATTTGTCCATAGATCTTTTTTCTTCGTTAGGGATTTAAAAATAAAATAATATTTCCCACTATCTCTATTTTTATGACATTTTTTAAATAAGAAATATATGGCTATTTTTCATTTTATATTACATGGAATGTAGGCGTGGTTGGGGTGGATTTAAACAAAAACTTTTTTACCTAATTTGTGTCAGGAAAAATGGAATTAACTCGTGATTTTCAATTTATATCAAACTAAGCGAATTGAGGTAAGGTAAACTGATATGGTTTTCCATCGCAAGGCTACCCATTAAAAACTTCAAACTGTAGTTCCTCACTACGTTAGTACCGGTTATAATTCACTGACCAAACACTGTACAACATTTTGTTCGCATGACTATCTGCTTGTCACGCTGTCTGTCTATCTGTCTGTCCTTCTGTGTATTGGACTTTTCCAGCAGAAAACTTAACTCCAACTTGTGTGTGCGATTTGCAAACCCACACTCCCTCTACCAAAAGTAATAGCAAAACATCAGACCAACCAAAAAATAAAAAAAACAAAATGTTTTTCAATTTTTCCTTTTGATTTGTGTGGTTTTACGCATAATTTATTGACATTTTTCTACACTGAACACCGGGGGTGCACAGATAAAATGTTGCCCTCTGTGTCCCCTACTACTCTCCGGACCCCACTTCCGCTTCCTATTCGTTGGTTTGTGATGTTGTTCTGTTTTTTTTCGAAAGTTTTCATCTTTTTTTAAGGATATTGTATAGTGAGTGTCAGTTTTATTCCGTCCGTCTGCTGGAATTTATTTATTATTTTTTAATATTTATTCAAAATTGGAAATCACACATACTCATGCTGGTACTCGTTTGGTATTCATAGAAATGATTGTGTCAGTGTTGAAATTTATTGTTGTTTCATTTCTTGGCATACAACGGCCACAGCGGCCCAAAGAACAACAAGAACAAAAAAAAAAAAAAAACAAAAAATGACAACATCGAGCTAGCGAACGCATGGTGATGATATTTGTAACGAAATTAGAGGTTTGGCAACGATTTGAATTTCTTTGGCGGCGTGTGACTGCAGTATGTGTGTGTGTGTCTGTTTGTGGGTGGAGTGGCATTTATGTCACTCACTCGACACCACTGGCAACTTTAAACGTTTCGTTTGCAAATTCCACTTCCCTTATTGAATTCATCCTGTCCCAATATTTTGGATTGTCAGTGGCTGTCACCGTTGGCTAAACAATTGATTTTTCTTATTCATAGCTTTGTTCCTTCTCTTAGCTGTGACGGTACTAAATCACCAGCTGGATATTATTTGGCAATCGACAGTTGAAGGCTCGAAAGCAGGTTCCCTTTTTTGCTTCATTTGATATTCGAAACTATTGAAGGTCAACAACAATATCTTGAAGAAAAACTTTTTCATATGAAAGGGGTACCAAATTAACGCGAGATTTAAATTTGATAAATATATGTTAAATTTCGTATTCGAGCTTAAGATTTTACTAATTATACTACGACAAAAAATAAAAAAATATGTCCGAGACCTAAAACAATATTTTTTATAAAATTAAATTTTTTTGCTAAAATTCCAATTTTCATCGAGGTACCTTTTATATTTGTAATCTGAGTTTGCAAACAAAAGTCCGATTTATCCGCATACATGTCCAATTAAAGGTACTTGTGAGTACGAATTGATGTTAGGAATTTCAATTTCACATGCACACAAACAGAGGTTTAGAACAGCCTCCAATGAATTTAGATTTAAAAAAATAAACTTTTCACATGAAAAATAAAAATAGAAAAAATATTTTGTTTTATTTTGTAATTCTTTTTGGCTACAAAGAGTGTCTCCATTTAACTAAAGATTTTTTTATATACTTTATTTTCAATAAGAACAATTTACTATTTAATAAGTGCACCAGCGCCACTTGGACATTATTGAGGCGAGTTGGCAAAGCAATAATAAATCAAATTTGAATTTTTAGTATACAATTATTATAGATATGAAAGAAAAATTGCAATAGAAAAATTAAAATAGATGCATTTTAAATTAGATTTAATCCTGAAATCCTCGATATAGTTTTAAGAGTATTTTTACTATTTTTTATGGTTTCTAAAGAATACAATATGGGCAGAATAATACAACCATATGGGCATCTCCAAGTGTCTCGTACGCGACATTCGCACGCTTTAAACTACGGAAAAAACGAGAAAGAAAGAGAAAAAGTCTATCAACATTTTTAGTATTCTAAAGCGCTTAGAGAGTACTACATTTTAAAAATATATTGTCAGGATTTAGACAAATTAGTACAAAATTATACATTGAAACGGGCGCTACAGAAAACCGAAGTTAATTTGAAGCTCTTATAGAAATATACAAAGTTTAGCGATTTTTTGAGAACTTTGTTTTTCTATAATAAAGGTCAAACTATATATTTTGTTCGTAGATTTATGAAAAATGACAATTTGCACTTTTTTTAATTAGGTACAGCAGGCATACGGACGCAACAAAACGGATGCTACAAACATTTCCACATGCAGTAAAAAAGTAGTTATTTTCGCTATTAAAAATACAAAATTCAATGAAAATAAAAGTGAACAAGTTACCTACAAGTTTAATAGTGTGGTCTGATTTAATTTTTTTGGCGGGCCTTTTTTGGGGGGATGCCCATCTATAATGTACTAAATATTTTTCAAACTTCCTCAAATATCACCAAAAAATTCCCGAAATTTATTAAAAAATCGCACAAAAATCCAAAAATCCAATCCACCAGTCCAATTAGACTAAAATATAAAAGGTACCTTTGACGAAATTTTAGTAATTTTTTTTATAAGAAATTAAATAAAATTATCCATATTTTTTTAATATCGTTTTCGACTTTAGATATCCAAAATGCATCATATATATATGGTCCTTCGGAAATTGTTTTTTGTTGAATAGTGTTTCCGTCATTAGGGCAATTTTCCATGTAAATAAAAAGTTAATTTTTCATTCAATAGAAAATATATTTTCAGCCAGAAATAATATCAAAATAAATTAAAAAAAAGTATTTTTATATGGCGAAAACGCATTCATTCCACAATGTGTAGAATGACCATTTGTCCAATCGAATCGGGAAAGTCGCGTAACTGTGTCCAAGGTCCTCACGTCAGTGAAAATATATCTGTTTTTCTTTAAGACTGGATAGCTAAGCAACGATAACCAAAATCTAAATAAAATGTTAAAATTTAACTCAAACTAAAAATTATTTTTTAAAATTGTCGCCAAAAGCAATATCATGTGTGCGTGAAAACAAATATTGAAAAAATAATTTTGTGTTAATTTGAAAATTTGTTTTGATACATATATTTATATTGTAGTTGGCGACAATGTGAAGAATAATTTTTACTTTTTTTTAACATTTTTGTTATCGCAGCTTGTTATCCCGCCTTAAAGAAAAAAATTCTTAATAACGCGAAAGTCCGAAGAACAAACACCATAAATGTATCGATAGAAGTCCGACACACATCCACTAAAAGCCATACTAATACAATAGAACTGGATATTCTACCGTCACGATGTTGATGATAAATCTCTCTCTTTTGAACAGAACCGAATCGGCTCTGAGAATGATCTTGGAGCATCTGACTATATATGTGCCAGTTAGAATTATAGTGGTATAAGTCACACTTTATTCGTTCTGAGATATGCAATGGTTTATGTTTGAATCAATTGAAAAATATTTTTCAACCGAAGCACATTTTTTTTCTTAGAATATCCTACTACTATATCGAACTTTTATAAAAAATCGACAACGTTGGTACCTCTAAGAGAACCACTACTTTCAGAGAATGCACTGACTTAGAACACTTTCATTCTTCTCAAAATTAAAAAATAAACAAAAAAAATATTTTATTTTTATTCACAAAAGTAATATTTCCTTACCAAAAATGAAAGAAACACAAAATTTTAGTTTTTTCGTTTATATTTTTTTTTTGATCTGTAATCAATATTTGATTTGAACTGGGATATTGTCCTGGCTCAAGACTATTTTGCATCTATATTTAATAGAAGCAAATTTATTTAGAAATGGCATGGTGACATTTATTACTTGGCTGACATTTATTACTTGGCTGACATTTATTACTTGGCTGACATTTATTACTTTCAAGTGGCTTCGCAGCGACTTTTCAACATCAAACCCGGCCTCTATAAGGAGATGATTCTCACAAACGAACGAGAAGCACAACTCACTTGCCGAATTTGCGTTTAAAAATCCCATCAAGTAAAAAAGCACACATGCCATCTTACAAGCATCTCATTGAGTTGCATATGTAAGTATGTGTAGATGCAGGTATAGTTACCCAGCAATACTTGTGCCGTGCCAACGCTCATTTGTTTTAGTTTTTTCGTTTGTATTTTTTTATTTGAACTGGGTCCTGGTTCAGGACCATTTTGCGTCTTATTTAATAAAATCCAAATTTAAATTAAATTATTAAAATTTAATAAAATAATTTATTAAAATGTAATAATTTAATTAGTGTGACTTAGGCAACTTTTCAAACTAACACTAAAGACAATTTTGGTGTGCATAAAATGAGAGATGTCATTTTAATGATTCATTTTTCTTGTTTAAAAATCTGAAAAATTGGCATATCTCATTTTTTTTAGATTTTTGACTCAGACCGCTATCATTCTAACTGACACATATGGGAGTTGTATTCCATCTTTGACCTAATGTACTGAGAATATCAGAAGGAAAAGAAAGCCTAGACATTTGAATGCTTCTTTCGACACATTAAATACGTGGCTTGCCCAACGAACATCACATTGTATCATAAGGACCAGAACATCGAGAGCGTCCGCTTGCTCAATAACTACACCGTTCATTGTCGACAGTATGAATCATTTGTAAGACAACATGGGCCACTGAGTAGTACTTGAAATAAAATGTACTCTATTCACTCAACCTCATTCGGAAATGGCCAATTTCTTACTATCATCCGCGAATGATTTGATTCGATTCAAATTCTGACGAAAAAGTCAACAATGAAAATAAGAAAAAGAGAGGGAAAATAACCCCCTAGTTGCGATTTCATCTACAAAATTTTATAAAATCAATTTAAAAATAATGCATAAATAACGAAATTTCTTAAATTTAAAGCAAATAAATGTTTTCTCCTTTAATTATTGAAATTTATTTCACGATATTTAGACTAACTTCGTTAGTTATCCTCTGGGGATATTTAAAATACAATAAGGATAATAACATCTACATTTATCTATAGATGTTTTTTCAATTGAATGAAATTTTAACTTTTAAGAGGAAATTTTTAAAATATTTGTTAATGCTAATCTAATACAAATATAAGCATGGAATTTAAAGTATTTTCTACAGATATTCCTCTCTTGCATTTAATGCTTTGTATGAGTCGCAAAAATACAAAAAAGTTATTAAAACTTCTATATCCTTTTGAAGTTAAAAGTCATGTAAAAGGCGGAAAGATCACCAAATGAAAAACTGAGTACACAGCTTTTCATTGAAAAATCGTGATTTTTTAAAAAAGAAGTTTCATTTTCATAACTTCTACATTTATCCATTGATCTTTTACATATTGGCATTGTATTCTTCTTTAGAAAGTTTTGCTTATAATAATGTTTTTAATTTAAATTAATTAAGTATTTTTTTCCTTTTCTTATTTTTATTATTTTTCCGTGCCAGTAAAAAATATGGTAAAGTTAACATTTGTAAGTGGTATGGTAAGTGGTTATGATCGGACTTAAGTTTCCAAATTAACAGTACAAATATTGAAGGTACCTTCGACAAAAATTGGAATTTTATTAAAAAATTAAAGAAAACTATCTGTAAACATTTTTATGCTGATTTTATGAATCAGTAGGGCTGTCTTTCTTTAAGACTGGATATCTCAGCTGCGAAAACAAAAATCTAAATAAAAAAATTCACTCAGAATAAAAAAATCTTTTTTAGAATTGTCACAACAGCAATATCAATGTGTGTGTGTGAAAATAAATTTTTAAAAAATAATTTTATTTTAAAAATGTCGAACTTAACCTGGATAATTATCCAAATGTATGGTTATCGAGGCTAAGTCCAAAAAAGTCAACACAACATTTTTGTTATTGAAAATAAATTTAATATTTATATGGTAGTTGGCGACAATGTGAAGAAATATATTTTTATTTTGAGTACAAAATAAGCTCTTTGCTAAAGTTTTTGTAATCGCAGCTTGTTATCCCGGCTTTAAGTAGTTTAAGTACCCTTAGTATGCCAATAGATTTTTAGGTTTCGGACACAAAATTGTTATTTTTTATTTCATAGTGCTACCCCAACCAAATATATTTGTAGCAATCATATCTCTTACCAGCGTGTGAAGACGGCCGTCATGGTCCAGAAATCATGATAAATCATTTGTAACTAACGTTGCCCTTTATAAAGTATGTATGCAAAATGCCTGCATGATATCCAATATAAAATTAAATTGAATGATTTCTGATCGAAATAAAATAAACAAAAAAAAAATAAAAAATCAAAATTTAATTTTCTGGCACAACTTTTTTTCGTGCCCCCATCTACTGTAACAAGAAATATTTATTAAGACACTGCACAGATCAACCTTGAATTTCTCATCGACCACAATTTAATTATTTGCCGTATTTTTCTCAAATCAAATGATTTTTTTTGTGTTCGTGAACTGTCTGCCTCAACTAAATGGAAGGCCAGTGATTGCTCCCAAACCACCCCACCATTGGCCATGTTGATGAAATTTCTTAAAAATTTAATTAAGAAAATTGTATTTGATTCCAGCCAAGGATTAAAGTTTGTTTTGGTTCTAGGCCAAAAAGCGATTCAAGATTTCCAAAATGTTAAGTTTGCCTGCGATTGTGTGAGTGAGCCTCCAATGCCCCGCAATGACACTCACACTTTTTCCATTCAATGTGTGTGTGTTTGGTTTTGTGTCTAAAGCGAACTTAACGCCATTGTGAGTGAATTATTTATTTGCATTTGCAACATTGTGAACATTTGTTATTTGTTGCTGCTGCTACTGCTTCTGTTGCTGCTGATGCTGTTGTAGTTGGTGTTGCTGTTGCTCCAAAACAAATGTCGAAAGGAATAAGTTTTGTTTTACTTGTGCGACTGTTGAAAGTGAATAATACCGACGATAATGTGACAAGACAACCAACAACATTCAAAGCCAACTTGCGCGATAACAATTCCAACTCCTCCCTCTCCCAGTCCCTCTTCCAAACACAAACACACACGGATACGACCTCCATGTAGAGGCGCATCCAATGAATGAAATCCTTAATTTGGCCAAATATTAAAGGAAACGTTCGGAAGGTGTGTGAGTGAGTGTGGTGTGTGTGTGCTAGTGTTTGCACCGAATGGGATGGCAATGAAAAATAACTTTTCAACATGAAACTTTAAAACTCATTTATTTGTTGCATACTCAAGGTCTGCCCTCTGCCTGTGCCTGCTGCCCGCTGCAAGCCTTGTCTTTTCAGACATTTTCACTCTGCGTATCAGTTGTGAATGGGAAACGAGAGATAAAACAGTTGTTTGGCCTTTGTTGGCAGTCCATCGAGGAGGTGAAGAAATGCGAGGATTTTATAACGAGATTTGGAAATTTATAAAAAAATTATTGCTGGAAATTACGATTTTTCCTGAATTTCTGAGGGCATTTCACATCATTTTACATTACGAAATCAGTCCAATTGTATGAATACAGGAGATGACTCCCATCCAGAGAAGAAGAAAGGAAAAATACTTAATTTCCATATGAAATGCAGGGTTTTTATTTAACAAAGAAATATTTTCAGTATGATTTTCCTTCAAATAGAAAGTTTTTTCTTAGCATGCTTAGAGAAAATCATTTGTTGTATTAATGAAACTTTTCATTAAAATTTCTGTAAAATTTATTTTAGATTTTGCGCTATCCGGTGTTCCAGGATTAGTCCTGTGAATAATGACTAGTTCTGACACAAGCATATGATCGGTTCATCTTCATTGGATGTGTAAATTCTCTGTTTTAAAAATCCAGTCTTAGATCCGATCCCAAAGGAAATGTTGTTGACCTCAGGGCTTTGCGTTTTATTTCGCCGAGTCAGCCATAACATGCAGATCTCTCAAATATTAAGCAATATCCCTTCAAATTCGCTCCAGTTTAACATATAACCTATTATATGTTATACTAATAAAAAATACTTATACTAAATATGCATACATATTTTGAAGTAAATGAACATTTTATTTACATCTTAGGATAGGTGGGCAATTTCCATAAATTTTCCTTAGGGATGTGCTCAAATTGGTTTGTTATTTCATCATGAATAGACGACAGAACAATTGGTTCATCCAGATTAGGGAAAATTATACTTATTAATCTTGGCCCACGACCTAGTCCAATAAAGTCCAATGACCAAAATTTGCGTCATAAATTCGGTCTTTGGAAGAAAAAAGTAAATCCTGGATCCCTAGACACAGGGACTTTTATGGGAACGAAGCAGCAGAGAGTGTTAAGATTGGAATTTAGAAAAACATGGTCAAGACACATGATATAAACTCGCAGCTGTTCTCTTCAGCGATGAGGCTCATTTCTGGCTCAATAAGCATTTTGAGTGAAAAGAATCAACGAGAGTTTCAGATGCCATCCACAAGAACTAACTTTTTGGTGCCCGTTATGGGCCGGAGGAATGATGGCCCTTACTTCTTCGAAAAACGGGGACAACTTCACCATTAATAGAACCATAATTGCCTATTATGTCGTGTCCCAATGGTATGACCGTACGCTTTAACGCCTCCAGATTAGTTTGTCTGGTGTTACGTGATGTCATGGGATGATATGAACAAACTAGAAGCTTCTGCCGATGTATAAACTGACTCAAAAAAGTCTTGGTATGGACTGAATGGCATGACCACATATTCGTTCTGTAGGAATGAGAATTATTTCCACACGGAAATCACTATTGAAAGTTGCTGGAGAATCGATGAACTATTTCACTTAGATATGTTTAATTTCCAATTGCCCATGAAACTATTATAAGAGAGCAGGAATTTTTAGAAAGAGAACAACCGGAGGAACTGATGGTCCTTACTTCTTCGAAAATGGGGGCAACTTCACTATTAATAGAACCATGATTGCCAATCGTATGACCGTACGCTTTAACGCCCCCAGATTAGTTTGTCTGGTGTTACGTGATGTCATGGGATGATACGAACAAACTAGAAGCTTTGCACGACTTGGAAGACATCATTGTACGAACCATTTGAGCCAGAACTAATGGCATAACATTTTTTCCAATAGAGTCATTTTCTTTTAGAAATTATACAATTTCATTATTTTATTCCATTTTAAGTTTCCACACTAGAGTGTCCAATAGTGGAAAACATTTTATGGAATTTCGAAACAGCCTCTACTTTTTATTTGAACCCAATAGGTAAATTAACAAATATTATCTCGATCGGTTAACTATAACCCGCGCTGACTTGACGGACATTAAAATTATAAAGGAAGCTATTTTATTTTTTGATTTTTTTCTCAGCAAATGGCCACATATAAATCTAAATAATATGTAAATTCCAGGTTGTGTGTTTCAGAAGTATCTGATATATCATCCAATATATAGAAATAATCATGTGCAATTTTTTTTAATTATATATTTTTAAATAAATATATACTTTTTAAATATCAAAAGTCTTCTGCAAACAATTGCATCTCAATATATTCCACAGATCAAAAGTTATGACTAGTTCGGTAAATCCCCAAAATATGCAACAAAAATATGCAATATCTTGCAATAATAAATTACAATCAATAAGCCATTAAGAAAAATTTTATATTTAAAAAATACAAAATACATACATTTTGAAAATTTAAAAAAATATATTCATCTTTGTGTTGTAAATGATACCAGACCATACAATTGTCAATTGAAATCTATATGGTTTTTGGACTTGGGATCGTCAAATGACTACAAAATGAGTGGATACAATATAGCGAAACGGTTAAAAGTGATTATTGAATATTAAAATATGAGTATTTTCAAAATAGTGGAGGACTGCTTGAGAGTAGTAAGTTGTGTGCTTACTAAATGGGACATATTGTTGACAACCAGCTACAGGCTGTAAATTCTATTTATCTCGCAAGCTTTATAAATTTCGGCAGCATTAATGTGGCGGTACTGCGATGTATAAACTGACTCAAAAAAGTCTTGGTATGGTCTGAATGGTATGACCACATATTCGTTCTGTAGGAATGAGAATTATTTCCACACGGAAATCACTATTGAAAGTTGCTGGAGAATCGAAGAATTATTTCAAATGCCAAATGAAAATGCCCATGAAAATATTATAAGAGAGCAGAATTTTTTAGAAAGCGAACAACCTTCAATAAGTAAAGCTGACAGTGAGGCGGCATTCTCTTTCGTTGCAGAAAATAGTCTTCTTTTTAAAAAAGAAGCCCACCGTGGCCGTGCAAATCCTGTTTTCCCCGGAATAGGTAGACGCTCACTTTCACAGCATCTTCAATCTTCTTTTCCTAAGACATGATTTCTAAGCTAACAGACCGATTACACCGTACGACACAGTGTTTTATCAGTGGCAAAAACTCCCAAATTTCATGCGCCCAAATCTTGAATTTTTCAAAGAACATTCCTATTAAGCTTATTCTAAAATATTTTGCCAATATAGCGGCTAAATTTTGTTGCGGATGCATTTAAAGTTCATAAATGCTCAAATAGTCGAAAATTTCATCATAATAGAGGTTATTTTATTGGGATGTATCGCGGAAACCATGTATCGTATTAAAATTTGAGATGTTCTTTTGCATTTAAAAAATGCAATGTAATTACGTTTTTCTTTCCTATTCAGACAGTGGTTGTATTTTTGTAGTATTGGTAATTTGCTACAATATAAAACTATATTTGCGAGGCTATTGCCTCGGCATTTAAAAATATTGTTGAACATTGTCTTGGGCGTTGGGCGTGGCACTGACAATTTTCATTTAATTATGGACTCAAATGAAATCGCTGGTAATGGTTTGCATTAACATATATATTAAAATAAGAAATTTAAAAGTTTTTTTCATTTTAAGTTACATGAGGGGTAGCTGTGGTTGTGGGGGGATTTACACAAAAAACTGTTTTTAATCTAATTTGACGATATAAGGGATGTGTTCAAGGCCCTAGTTCTATTCCTTCTAATTTTTGTCGCAGCTTGTGTGCAAATATTCTACTGTGCGACATTTTTTAAAAATGTCGTTTACTTTAACCTTTTGTTAATGGTAAATTAATGTATGGTGAATTCACACGAAACTTGAAGTATTTTTAACAGACGTTGTCCTCTTTAATTTGACACTTGTACCGTTATCATAGGGTGCAAATAAGCATTTAAAATAATTTTTGAAAAATTGTTGCCTTCGGAACTTTGTAGTCCTTTTAATGGGCAACAGGATGAGGAAATGAAAAACGCCAATTAACTCCATTGAAATAGCTTCAGATGTATATCATCCGGTTCAAGTGTAATATGGACTGTCGGACGGTTTTATCATAAGATATTTCTATATGTAAATATTTTCTATAAAATTGGAGTTACTGTTTACTGCAGTTCTTTTTTCATTTAAATTTTTTGATAAACGATCTATATTATGGAGTTAAGCCCCGTTCTATTGTCCAGGTTAGAAATATTGAATAATTTGTCATTTATAACGTCATGTTGTAGGAACTATTCATAGAACTATTTCGGAGTAGTTTTTCTTTTCCTAATATTATGTCTGATCAGAAGGAAAATATTTTTTTTATATAGAATGTTTGGGTTTCATTGGAAAATACTCATATTTGCTAAAAATACTTTTATTTTCCATAGGAAAAAAATCGAATCGTTTTATTTAATTTTCCCCCCCACATATCACACCATCCTCGTACAAGCCTTTCCTTTTTCGATGGCGATGCTCCCCATTCCGGGAGAGCATCGCCATCATCATCATCAGGAGTATAGATTACAAAACGTCTTCTTGCGTCTTCTACTGCTTTATTGAGTGCACTGCAGCAGTGTCTACTCTCCCGTTGCCACGCTGTCCTTCGCCAGCGCGTCTTCGTGAGCAGAGATGTTCCATCTTTCGGCGCAAATCTTGAAGTTGAATGCGATCAAGAAAGCAATAAATTGTTTAAGCAGTCAAGTGCATCCAGAAATGAATGAATGCATTGACTTGCGAATGTGCACGGCGACACTGCCAGATTCACAGTTTCCCCTCCCCCCAACGTCCGTAGAGTTGAAGATGTGATGCAGCCATATCCGCCACTCGAGCAGTTGTCTTCCGCGTTAGTTCGCCGATGTTGTTGGCGGCCAATAAGTTTTATTTTTATTTTGTTCGCCTCCAATAACGAATATAGGTTGGGGAGGGTAGGGTGGTGGGGAAGGATGCAGCACGCAGGCAGGCAGGCACAAGCATTTCATTTCGGCTCTAACCGGAAATGGCTAAAAAGCTTTCCTCTTCGGACTGCCTGCCATTCACTAATAGTCGTACTTGACTGTACAATTTCGTATTTAACATTTACATTTTTTGTTCGTTCGTTCGCTCGTTGTTGTTGTTGCCGCCATTAAAGCCGTGTTGCTCATCCTTATCTAAGCGTTGGATAGCTAAGAATGTCCTTTAAAGAACGTACAACACAGTGTTGCAAAAGTGGGTTAATATTAACAGATCCGTTTGTCCCACAGTCGCTTCATGTGAGCGTCAATGGAGTTGGATGGAATATTTGATGAATCCGAGTATGTTTACGAGACACTGCTGGAGATCCTTGAGATTGGTAAACATTTATAAAAATGAGACGCTATTTTTGAATTATCTTGGGGGAAAATTATTCTTTACATTTTGATCCATTGAAATGTATTTAAGTATGAACTCCTGATATTTCTACCTACCGGGTGCTTCCTGAGGGTTATGAAGTCAAACTGTGAGGGACATTTATTGCTTTCTTGATCGCCTTGTAGTTTGTTTGCAAGAATATTGATAAATTTTTAAATCTACATTTAGCCCATTCATACCCACTGTGCCTCCACTGTACACCACTGCTGCTGCTGGCATGTCCCGTGCCATCGAACGGAAAAGTAATCTAAAGGGTTCGCATGTGTTCTTCGACTATTTCCATTAAGATTCTGCTTATTTTCTTTTCCAATTTTTATTTTGGCCAAACATTGAATGGAATTGCGTGAAATTTGCTTTTAACTATCCAAAATCTAAGGTAGCATTCCGAAAAGGATTCACAGTCTCTCTCTCACACACACACACACCAATCACACAATCACTTCTCGCGTGTGACTGGGAGTGTGTGTATGTGTGTTTGAATGGATGCGGTGAATGCATGCATGTGTAGCAAAAGTTTATTTTCCTTTGACTTCCTTTGAAGATGATGAAGATGAGGAAAAAGACGAAGAGGCAGAGGGACGAGAACGCAATCAACGCAAAGCGGAGCTGAATAATCGTGAACTTAAGGTTTACAATTCACTACAACCAGATACACTTGAGCAGCTACGTCGACTGCTCGAGTACGAAAGCATCAATCGAGGGCTGCGATGCGAGATGTACTTTTTCACGTCCAATTGTTTCCGCTTTTAGAGATACTCTTGCACTCATCGGTGAATGAATGTGGTCGAATGCAACTGCTTGGTAAATTTACTTGGGATACGCGAGTACAGAAGAAAGTCTGAGCTTTAATGGAGTGATGAGATTTTTATTGAAATCTTGCAGATTAAAATGCAGACTGAATTTATTTAGTGACGTTTCCAATTCAATAATGTCGATGACATCACTAGTAAAAGCTCTTCAAAATAGAATTCACCGTCTTGGGACTATGGAACTAAATATTGCCTTCAAGTCACCGATTAAGTGGAGGGTCATAACTCTTACGCCAAATTGAAATATCTCTCGGAGACCAAATATTGTATGATGATCTAGTCACGTTTGTTTTTCCGTCTGTTGAAATCATAACAAATCCAAAAGAAAAGTACTTAGATCATTACATTTTAAATCATGCAAATCAATATTTGGGAAAGTAGTCTCCACACTCAGAAAAAAGTAAACCCTATAATGAGTTAAAGTTAACTAAAATTTAGGAAAATTGAACTTCGTATAGAGCTAAAGCAATATTTCTTCTTATCAAGTTCAAAGTTTTCCTTGAAAGTAGTACACGCTTTTAACTAGATTCTAGTTAAATTTTCCTCAAACCAAGTACATATTTACTCAAACTGATGATAATTCCAGTATGTTTTTCATCAATCCAAGCAAATTTTTACTAAATCGAAGTAAAATGTTGCTGTAATCTACCTAAATCTAAGTATTTTTTCCTAACATCAAGTAAATTTTTACTAAATTTATGTAAAATTTTCCTAAAACGAAGTAGATTTTTACTCAAACCAAGCAAATTTTTACTAAATCTAAAAAAAATTTTGATGAAATTTTCCTAAAACTAATTTTTACTCAAGTCAAGTAAATATTTACTTAAACTGAGGACACTTTTGCTGATTTTTTCCTTAAAATAAGTAAATTTTTACTTAAACTGGGGAAAATTTTACTTGATACAAGGAAAGAAAGTGAATTTAAAATAAGTTCAATTTAACTAAAAATCAAACAAATGGTTTTGCTTCAGAGTATGCAAAACTGACAATGACAATGACAACATGAAATATTTCTCAAAAGATTCATGATACCTCTGCCATAAAGAGTTCAACAATTACTCCCTGATTGCTGCGAAGGCAAGCAAGGGGCGCCTTCGCAGTGGTTGTTTAGATTAATACTTGAAATATTTAAGAAATAAGTCTCTGCAAACGAACGAGAATTGCTTCTTAGATTAATATTGAAGAATTTTCTTAACAATTTCAGATTTTTTTTTATAAGTTGATTATTAAATTTATGAAAAAACTCGTCATAAATTTCGGTAAACATAATAACTAATTTTAGGAAAAAACTAAAATTTCCTAAATGGAAATTTTTCCATACAAAAATTTCAGATTTTTTTCTTACTTAAAACCTTGGAAATATTCTTCCACATGAGTATGAATTTACTCAATTGTAAGAATATTTTATTAGATCAAAAGAAATGTTTTTAAGTACATTTTCTAACCTATTTCTAGTAAATGAGCTAATTACTATGGCTTTGAAAGAGAAACTTTACTGATATTTAGTTAATTTTCCAACCTTTTCGGATTTTTTTTACTGAAATGGATTAAAATTGTTGAACTAAATTGTAGTATGGTTTTTACTCAGATTTAGGAGTGTTATTTTTCTGAGTGCATAAAATCATTAAAATTGTCTTTATCCATGATTTAAGTTTGTCAAGATATTTGTTTTTGTTTAATTTTATAGAAGATAGTTGAATATCTATAATAAACACTAAAAAGTAATATATTAATTCTAATCCACCTTCGAAGAAGTTATATATTGCGTGATAGAAAATTTTGTAGAATAGAAAAAACTAACCTAAGACTAAATAGAACAAAAAAGCTTGTCGTTTAATTGCTCTAGTTCTGTAAATATGAGAATTTTAAATTTCTTTCATTTGAAATTTTGCACATCTCGCTTTACAAAAGTCGAACATTTCGTACAAATTTCAAAGTGAAATATATTTCAAAATGTAACACATCAAAAATTCAACCATTTTGATCATTTCATTTTAATATCATCACATCATTTGCCCGACGAATGGAAAGATTTTTGAAAACTTTAAACCAATTTCCGGCAGAACATTTTTAAGTCAAAAAAAGTAAATCCAGTTTTTTAAAGGGTCTTCCATTGCCTATTCGATTTTGCTGGAGCCAATAGTACTGCCCGAGCTCGATGATCACAACGACCGCTCGTTGTTTCCAACCAACTACATATTATCATTGGAGTCTTTATAAGCGAACTATCGCAACTATTTTACAAAAAATGATTTATGTTCGTTTGCTTTGATAGATCATTTCTGGACATCGTTCCACCAGACTTGGAAGTGTAAAAATTTGCAGCGATATTTACAAGAATTGAACATCGAATTGACTTCATTTGAAATCGCCGATATTTGGAATTCAAAATCATATATTTTTTTTAGTAGAAATTAGTGTAGCCTCGTTCGATTGTAATCATTACCGACAGTTTATTTTGCTTTGAACATTTAATTTTCTGATTAATTATTGTAGTTTATTTTTGTGTAGAATATACTAAAGGGTGGTTAAATTGTAATGGCCAATGTTGAATGTGAACCTAAACGTCAAGTTTTTTTCTGCATTTCATTTGACATTTCTCAATTTGAGACTAACTCAATTTGAACCATGAAAAGATACACAATCGAGCAACGCGTTAAAATTATTCAGGCTTATTATGAAAATGGGCGTTCAAATAAAAATGCATGTCGCGCACTTCGTGATTTGTTCGGTCAACTTAATCGTCCAAATTTGCGTACAATCGGAAAAATCGTGTAAAAATTTGAGCAAACCGGGTCTGTAGAGATGTGAAAACAATAGTGCATGCTCGTACAGCTCGTATTGCAGGACCGTATTTTTTCCAAAATGAGGCCGGTCAGACAGTTACTGTGAATGGTCTTCGCTATCGTGAGATGATAATGAATTTTTTATGGCCCGAATTGGAAGATATGGATGTGGACGATTTGTGGTTTCAATAATCGAAATAATGGCTCTTTTGCGCGACAAATTCAATGGCCGTGTTATCGCACGTGGTGGCATGTCAATTGGCCGCCAGGATAATGTGATTTGACTCCGTTGCACTTCTTTCTTTGGGGTTATTTAAGAGAAAATGTATACGTCGATAAGGCAGCAACAATTCAAGTGCTAAAGGATGAGATAATTCGGCACATTAACGGCATAGAACCTCAATTATGCCTCAGCCTCATCAAAAATTTGGATCATCGGATGGAAGTGTGCCGCCATTTGGCAGATATTTTGTTTCATACATAAATGAACCATACCAATATTATCATAATAAAAAGAATTGACAATAATTTCCTAAATAATTTATCCACAGATTCCGAATATCGTTGTAATTTTTCTGGTACATAATTTTCAAGATATCAAATTTTCAATAGTTTATTTTTCCCAGAATTGATATCGAAGCCCGAAACTACAACACATTTTTTGTATTAGTTTGGTATATTAGTTTTTCTGAATCACCTCTATTTACATATATATCGAAAGAATTGTGGAAAATACCCAGAACCTAATTATCCAAAACCAATTCGCTGATTTCCACAATCTTGAGCATTGATTTGTAATGGGATGTTAATAAATCGGAATAAGTTCAAATGAAAGGCCATAAACAGTTTAATAAGTCTACTGAGTTTAGTCTGGTACAAATATTCAAAGGTCAGTTTGCGTTCAGTTATCACAACTATTGCGGTTATTGCAACAGGCAAGGGTTGTGATTAATTGTGAGCATCTGTATTTTATTTTTAATTATAATAGCTGGAATTTTAGCAAAGATAACAAGGCCTAGTTGGAGTTTCAAAAAAAATCGTGTGTAATTTTTTAAGAAGTTTTTGTTTAACTTGATTTATTTGAAGATGATGATTTATCCATATATTTTCACCAACTTTGTTAAGGCGCCAACTATTACAAAATAAAATAAATATATATAGTTTATTTTATGTGATTTGATAAAGGGGTTTCTCGTGCTATTTATAAAAAAATTAAAAATCATAATTTTTTTAAATTATTTTCTGTCTACAAAGAGTGTCATAAATTCTATATATATTCATAGAGCTTTTACATGTAGACATTGTGTTGTACATTAAAATGTTTGCTTTTCAAAAATAAAATAAAGTATTTCTCTAATATTTTTTTAATGTTTTTTTGGTGTCAGCAAAAAAAGATTTTTTCAATTTTTGGGAGACTGTTCCTAAACCAATGCCTTGCTGAAATTCGCCATAATAATTACCTTCAATTGAACATATAGGCTAGAGAATCTTAGGCTACAAGGACGGAAATAAATGTAGAATTGTGAATCACACACCCTCTACTTTTTTCTCTTTGACCTCATTAGGTGAAACAACCAATATTATTTCGATTTTAAAACGATAACACGTGCCGACTTGATGTCAAACTTTGAAAATAGAAGTTACTGTTGATTTTTTTCTCAGCGTTCTAAATTTCAGAGTCTGCTTTTCAGTTGTTCCTGACATATTCAGCCACAAATAGAAATACTTATGTGTATTTATTTGTATCTTATTATTATTTGATTGTAGTAAATAAATAGATAATAATTGAAAAAATTTTTTTTAGTTTTTTCTGCGCTAAAAACCAACAATTCTCCTGAAAATCAAGTTGCCTGAATATCAAAAATTACGACAAAAATTGAGTACATACATTTGTATAACATATATTTTACAGTACCAGACAGGGATGAAAAATCAAAATTTCTATATTGTACCATCGACCTTAATAAAGTGTACTTTTTCGCCCAAAATGAATAAATTTTTTGGCGAATTGTTTCAAAAACAAATATATAAAAAAGATGAACACCTGTTTTTGTAAAGTTTAAATATTTTCGAATGGAGTTGAATGAATCGTCTAAATTAAAAGCGTAATATAATTGGAATGATAACTAGCTGGAGACCATTATTTGGTCAATCCGATGGCAACATAAATAATGAACGTATGTATTCAAGGAAAGAATAGGATATTTTTGTCTTATTTTTCAATAAAATGTTTTGGAATTAGTGAAATAAAAAATAACTAAAATGTGTTCACAAAATTCATGTAAAACGCATTTCTTTATGCTTTTTTTCTCATTTCATTCAAAATTAACCTAAAATCACGAAAAATGTTCACTTTGGAACACCCAATAATCTGCTAAGAGCGAACCGAGGAATCCGATGACGATATGGGCTTCGCTCTCTTCGACTAAATGGACAAATGTTTGTTTTTATACAATTGTATAAAAACAAACATTTGTCCATTTAGTCGAAGAGAGCGAAGCCCATATCGTCATCGGATTAATTTCCATCTTAATAACACGCAAGAATATTCAAATTCAATATAATTCAAATAGTTAATTTTCATAGCATCGTATAATATCCCAGCAAAAAGAGAACACCTTTGTGATTCGGAAGTAGTGGTACTAATAGTTAATAAAAATATGAAATATTTTAAGTACATTAAAAAAGCAATAAATTTGTATTTTTTAATCAAAAATTGTCAAAATTATACAAAATTAAACATTGTTTCTTTATAAAAGTAATAAAAAAATATAAAAAAAAGTTTTTTCCCGAGCCACGATTCGAACCCGAGACCTTCTGTGTGCAAAGCGGACACCTTACCTTTGTGACCCCATACTAAAAAGTCGTTCCCATTCATAAAATGTTACGGAGTATTAACATATTATCGACTGTTTTTAATGTTGTTTAAAAGAACTTCCTCAAAAGCGGGAAAAATTATCATTTGTATTTTAAAATGCGATTAAAATGTGCTTCCTACGGAAGTACTTCCATTTTATTTTGTTGGGTATGATATGGAATTGGACCAAAAACATGGTAGGTGTACCACAGTAAAATTAGAACCAATGTATAATTGTACCAAAATAACATTGAGGGTATCACGGTATCACTGAATGTTCAATAGTACCACTTTTGGTACAATTGTACCGCTTTTTCCATCAGTGGTACCAAATACTCCGAGCTCCGTAGTGAGGAAGTAGTGTCATGTTTCTATGTAAGTCGGCATTGTTTTGACATCATACAAAATTCAATTCAAATTAGAGGGACTATTTGTAATCAGTGGTCTAATATATGTATACATGGTTTGGGATCATAGCCAGTAAAAGCTATATCTAAGACTATTTGGGGCGTTGAATTCATATATGCATTTCGTTTTTTATGACTGGTTCTAGTTTTCGATACATTGAATAAAATATTTTTGTACAATTAATGTCGATTTTATTCAATAAAGTGTTAATTCATAAATTAACGTTGAACTTGGTCGTTAGTATTTTATGGGAATCAGTTTCATGCATTAGAGTCCAACAGTATTCGCTCATTATATTCTCATCTCAAAAGTTTTGATAAAATCTTGATGTAGTCGCTCTCCAGAAATGATTTGTTATAAAGTCCAAGGTATGTTTTATATTTTCTTGTGAATCCCTAAAACCCATCATGACCAATGAAGTTGTCTACGCACAGAGTCCTCACGGTATCTAGACAAACCTACCTATAAGTTGCGAAGATTGAGAGGAATTTGGCAATCCCTTGGCGGATGTCTGTACTGAGCGTTAATTTATGCACAATCGAACTTGAAAACTCTTTTCGTGCCACCAAAAAAACAGAATTAAGTTTTCGGTGTTAACGCCAAAGTGAATCTGAAGGAGTTTCGTTTTTTTCTTGTGTTTTGTGAACAAATTTACTGCGGTCTGTGGAGGATACTTGTTACATGTGTTGTGGCATACATACATATATGAAAGGAAAAGGAAAACCAATTTAGTTTCAATATTTTCAGTAAATTGCTGCTCAATGAAAGATGAAATCCTTTTTGGCCGCCAAGCACTTAATGCAAGAAGCGAGAGCGATTCTCAAGGATGGCAGGCAGAGTGGCTTTGGTTTGGCCATATCCCTTTTCAAAATCACTGGTTACTGGCTGGCTTCTTGTCAAATGAAATTGATTTATTTTTATCGATTTTGATCTTGAATTGATTGAGTTGTAGACGTCAATCATCTCCACTGGCGAACTTAATAGTTTGCCCCCACTCCCCTCCCAACGACTTTACTCACAGGTCTATGTGTGAGCTGGCATTTCAACTTGTTCATGTTGTTTAATAACTTGAATAACTTGAGAAGTTTTGTGGTCGATTTTTATTTAGCCTTCTGCGCAAAGTTTCTCGCTGCAAGTTCGCATGGCATGGATGAGTGCATGGGATGGGGGGATTGCTGGAAGGGGTGAGTGTTCTGCGAAAGTGTTTTATGTAATTAATTCATCAAATTAATTTTATCGCTGGTACAGTGACAGTGAATGGTTTACTCTCACCAGCCGTCTTCAAGGGGGAATTCCCAAAAGTTTTAATGGACAACTGACAGGAATTCTGTCAATAATTGTCATGGCTGGGCTAACTAAGGCCCTCGTCAGTTGGCTAATAAGGAGATTACCACAAAGAAGATTTGTGTGGGTCAGAGAAATATATGATGTAAACATTACCATGACAAAACTAACGGATGTAAAACACACATGACTTGTTGGAAAATTTTCAGGTGGCATTTTTCTTTACAAAATAGTTTATACATATTAGAAAACTCTATAACAATTTAAATAATATCTATAAATATTGTACTTTTATAGCTAGTTTACAACCATTTCGTCCTCGTATAAAAAATTCACTGCTAGCTTTTAAAAACAAAACGTTTTTTTTATTTTTATGTGTTTTGTTCGGACCAACAAAAACCATTAGTTTAAAATTAAGGCACTACTTGATGCTCCCGCGAGAGTGGCCACGTAGACATTAAAAAAGGCGCAAAACGAATTGAAGCAAATTAAAAAACTAAGAATACCGAACCGACCCAAATAGTATCGACGCAAAGCGAACGACCAGTGTAAATGTCAATTTTGTTGGAGTTACCAGAAAAGGTACCAAATCGGTATAACGACTATAAAAGCATTGTCGAATATCAAATTTCAGAATATTCCGATCATACCTACAGAAGTTATAAATTATTATAAATTTTACCTAGGTTATGTTGATTTGTGTGGGCTAAATCCTTCATATTTCGTACGCTTAAAATAATTATAAAAGCATTTTTTCCAAGTCTAATTGATTCCAACCTATCGTATGATTACATGTCATTGGAATATGTTTCCAATGGTAGACGTTTCTATGTGAAATATTCCACGATCTTGAAAACTTGATCACTATCCGACTTAATATGACGGTATTAGTTGGTAATAAAGAAAATTTGAGGGAAAGTCGTATGTCCAATTTTTCAAAATCCAAATAAAATGTGTATTCTAGAGCAGTAATCGGGTAAATTGGAGGAATATTTGTATGGAGAGTAAACTGTCCGACAGTCCATATTACACTTGAACCAGACATACATCTGAAAATTAAAAAAAAAATACTTATTCGCACCTTATGACACCGGTATAAAGGCTAAATAAAGGCCAAATAAAGGAAGAGAATATGTGCCAAATATTCTTTAAAGTTCATGTTTCTATCTATATTATTTTATTCTATTCTATCTATATTATTTATAGTATTAACAACCATTTAAAGTTTTGTCTCTTAAAACGCAAGATATAAACAAACTAGAAAAACTAAAGGGTAAACTTGAAATAGATATTAATGCTGAACTATTATATACGGAAGCATGCTATTTGAAGTATTTGTAAAAGATATTCTCCTCTTTAATTTGAAAAAAAATTAAAATTTTTTGAAAAATTATATGCTTTCCTGTGAAGTGACAACGGGATGAGGAAATGAAAAACTGAAAACGCCAACTAACTCCATTTTGCCTATAGTATATCATTCGTTTCAAGTGCAATCTTAACCGATTTTCTTGAAATTCAATAGTATTTTGGCCAAATACAAAATACAGCTTTTGGCCCGAAAAAAGTATTTCAGCCAAGTTTCATGACAATCAGACAACAATTGCAAACTGTAATTTGCGAACAAGCTTTAGGTAGACAGCAGACCGACGGACAGACAGACATCGTGAAATCGATTCTAAGCCAATGGTGTTACCTGGAAGTGGTGTAGGGTATAAATAGTATGACTCCCCAGGTATTTTGTACTTTCTTATAGTGTAATACACATCGAAAATCTCTACAAATCGTCGCATGAAAGCTTACCGAAGCAATTCCATTTTTTCTGACAGTACTCTCAAGAAACGATCAAAGCTCTATCAACCGAAAAAAATATCGAACCAAGAGTTTTAACCATAAAAACTGTACTAACTCTTGGTTTGATAGTCCACATCGAAAGTCATAATAAATCATTGCATAGAAATGTTAACGAGTTAATTCAATTTTTTTGCGCGACAAGTATCGATAGAAACGCAATGCTCGCTCAAATATATTGAAACGTTTTGAATATGGTTATGGTGAAAAAGAACATGAAAATTAAAATTTCTTAAATTTAGTTTTTTCGTTTGTATTTTTTGGTTGTAATCAATATTTGATTTGATTACCTGGTTCAAAACCATTTTGCATCTATATTTAATAGAATGCAAATTTATTTACAATTGACATGGTGGCATTTATTACTTGGCTGCAGACTACCACTATCATGATTTCCACGCTGGCAAAGGTTTCGTTCAAGTGGCTTCGCAGCGACTTTTCAACAACATACCCGGTCCTTTTAAGTAAATGATTCTCACAAACGAACGAGAAGCACAACTCACTTGCCGAATATCCGTTTTTTAAAAATCGCACCAAGTACCACCTAACAAGTATCTCATTGAGTTGTATGTGTAAGTATGTGTATATGCAGGCATAGTTACCCAGCAATACTTCTGCCGTGCCAACGCTCATTTGTTATTTCTTTCTTATTTCTTTTTTTTAATTTGAACATTTTCTTAAAATTGTCGTGGCATTTAACGCCGAATCGCACGCTCCCGCCTTACTTTTTGTCCGCGTCATCCTTTGTAATTCAAAGAGTCATCGTGTTGTTGTTTTTCTTGTATTCGATTCCATTCGTATTTTGTCAAACTTTTGAGGCAGAAAATTCGTTTTAAATTTGCTCCAGCACAAAACTCAAACAGTCAGCGCACCAAGATGAAGAAGCAGCAGCAGCAGCAGAAAAAATCAATTGTGTTATCAGCGTCTTTTATTCTATTGTCCAAATTATTTTTATGACTTAATAGAATTTAACAATAACTTTTTCGTTAACAGCATTTCGCAAACATTACGCTTCAGCGATTTGTGTTGTTTTTAGGCTTTTAAGACGAAATCGTTGATAAAGAAGCGAACGAACGGAAGAAAAGTTTGCCTTTTGTTGCGTCCACTCATTTTCACTCAGACTTGGTCAGCCAGGGGGGGAGGGGGGCTTTATTTGCACACTTCATGGTTGCGATATGGAAAAACAAATCAATTGAAATAGAAATTGATTTAATTGAGTTATTTTTAGCAAGACAATAAGAGGTCCTTGAATGTGCTCTTCTCAAGTATTTAAAACATACTGCAAATGCCGGGGAAAAGTTTCACGGGGGATGCCTTTTGGATGGCTGGAAATATGAGTGAGATAAGTGATTGCTCTGTTAGGCATTCATACGGGGAGGAGGGAATGTCTATTTGTTCGCCTCCTTGTGGTTGGCCTGACCACAGCTGGCAGCGGGACATTAAGTTATACAGTGGCTTAAAGAAGTCATTGCAACCCGAGTAATTCTCAGTCTCCTCAGTCAGCGACTTGTTTTAAGTGGACTCATGCTGAAGTAGGACGATTGCTTGTGAGTGGCCACTTGCTGTAGAAATCGTTCTCGATGTGTAATTAATAAGGCTAAACCTACTTTATGATTCTATCCATCATAACAAGATTTCAAACACCAATCCTGGATTCTTAGTTTGTAGTGTGATCACCTATCAGCGTGTCTGTTGTGTGTTTTCGATTCCCACCCGAGGCCCTGGGTGCTTTATTTTCCCAATCTCCTCAGCTCGTAAATATGCCTCTATTTCCATTTTCGAGGTAATTTACCGGTTTGCATCCCATCACCCATCTCAGCAGCGCGTCATCCGCCCTCGCCTCATGGAATTGAGGACGACCACCATCGTGACTATCGAAATATCCTTTTGTTTTTCAACTGAAAACTGAATTTGTGATAATAGTACTTACCCATCCGTAAAGCATTTTCTATTATTCATTTAAAATGTGGAAAAATTCCATAATGTTGCCACAGATTATCACATTCATGGAATTTGTATTCTGGCGTTGCAACGCGTGGGTGCTTGAGTGGGAGAGCAGGTGGCCCTCCTGGCAGAGCAGCCTTTTGTATGTTTTCATTTAATTTACACTCGACTGATGTAATATAAGCAAACATTAGCTGTCGTCATCATCGCCGTCGTTGTGGCTGGTGAGACCGACGCGGCGACGTTGTTATTGTGGCAGTGATAGTTCCGTCTGTCGTCCTCTGGTCCTTTTGTGTTTGGCTGATTTTCATTTGGCACCTGTAATAACAATGGAACTAACTATAAAATCTCCCATAAAACGGATAATGCATTTAAGCAAAGTGTGATGCGGTGCGCTCATCTGAAATCCGTGAGATAGTCACGGTACAGTGGGACGAAATTCGAAATCGCCAAAAACTGCGATGACCGTATAATTTGAGACCAATTGGGACTCGTTCAGGAATCGCTTATACAGGAAACTTCAAATTAATTTTTCTCCATCAAACAGAAATCTTTAAAACTCCGGAAATGACTGTCTTCTTTAAACTGTTTAATCTTCTCATTCTAAGAAAATCGAACTTAAAAATAAAAAATATGTTATTTCAGTTAACATCATATAAAAGGCAACGGGAACTGAAGGCAATTTTAACTTATACCGCCCATTTTACAAAATATTCTCCAATCAAATTCAAATAATTAGGATAATAATAAAAGATCAAGTACAAATTGAACAATCTAAATATTTATTTCCAAAATCGACTATGAAAAATTAAGTCTGATCCCACAGCCTTTAGAGATATTTATAGTATTATGGGTAAAAGAAGGAACGAATCTTACTCCGATATTTCATTAAATGGAATTGTTTGAAAGAATGCTTTGGTTCCATATATAGTGGTTCTCGCCTTAATAGAGATACATCGGAAGTTGCCGTTAGCATTCTAAAATTACTCAACTGTATGCCACGTACTTTGATTAATTGCAATGGAAACTTTCAATCAACAAATCCTTACCGAAATTCTAATTTCGTAACATCAGATAATATTTTATTTATTGTTAAAGCATAAAAAATTTCGTAACTAAAAAAATCCTGACAAAGTCATATCAATATTTAACTATCATTTTTAATAACTGCATTAACAACTAATATTTTCCAAACTCATGGAAAAAAGCAAAAATTATATTGTCAAGCGTTGGGAAATTATTTGAGAAAATTATTCGGCAAAGATGCACCTTAACGTAAATCAAGCATACATTCCGAATTATTAATTTGGTTTTAAGAAAGGACATTCCACCTTGCATGCCCCTCTCAAGTTCCATAATAACGCAGTTTGTAATATCTTTGGATATTGAAAAGGCTTTTCACAAGGTATATCAAGATGCTGTATTATATAAAAAGATTCACATCGGGTTTTATTTATCATTCATCAAGATTTTTCATAGCATCTTTACTAATATGCAATTTTGCGTATTATTAGAGATGCAAATTGTGGTGTTGGCCAAGGTTCAATCTTAGCACCTCTTCCATACAATATTTTTTTTAGTGACTTCCCCCAAGAATATAATATTTCAATTGTTTTATTATTAGGCTGAATCCCCTATTATTGTTTTGATGCCGTTTCACATCACCTGTCGACACTTCATCGTTATTATACTGACCAAAATTGTGAGGCGATGTGCCTTAGAAATGCTTCAAAATCCAAGCTTCTGTCTGTATTAGTTTAGTATTAACAGTCATTTAAAGTTTTTTCTCTTAAAAAACAAGATATAAATAAACTAGAAAAACTAAGTGGCAAACTTGAAATAGACGTTAATGCCGAACTATTACAGGCAGAAGCATAATGTTTGAATTATATTTAATAAGTATTCTCCTCTTTAATTTGACATTAATACCCTTGTCATATGTTGCGAACAAGTATATAAAATAATGTTTTGAAAAATTTTATACTTTGGAAGTTTCTAGTCCTGTGAAGGGCAACAGGATGAGGAAATGAAAAACTATAAATGTCAACTAATTTCATTTTATCTATAGTTTCATACGTATATCATCAGGCTCGAAGGTAACGTCTTCTCGTGCGGTGTTATGAAAAAATAGAAATACTTGAACGAAAAATCTTTCTATTAACAAAGATTTTTATTTTTGCCGACAAGATATATTCAAATAGGTTCGTCTATGAGACGTCTGGGATCATACCACCCAGCTCATATGGGCTTCAATTATTGAAAACAATTACTGAATCAATACATTCACGTAATAACACGTGCACGTTAAGAGATAACAATCATTTTAAATGAGTAGAATGGACTAAATTGGAGTTCATAGTATTGTATTTATTAAGTATTTTGTAAGAAGTCAACACTTGACACTCACAGAGGCTAAACATTTTCTGACATAATTCACATCTTTAATTTAGTTAGTTTTAAGTTTTTATTATACATTTAGCTTTTTGTATACATTTAATCATAGAAAGTGATATATTTAATCCCATATTATGTGAAATGTCGGGAGCATTAGATTAGCTTATTAAATTTAAGATATAATCAATTGCTCTGTCATAGTCTGGTACTGTATACTTATCAATTTGCTTTAAAATAATACATTAGAGTTTTAGCTCTCTAATGCTATATTAACTTACATAAATTTCTGATATGTACAGCGGATCATCTCTACACCTTTTTCAATTGTAATTCAAAAGACATTATTTGAAATTCAAAAGACACCAGTTGAAATTCAAAAATTCCATTTGAAATAAAAAAAAATGTCAACTGAAATTCAAAACTCGTCATTTGTAATTCAAAAGACATCATTTGTAATTCAAAAGACATCGTTTGAAATTGAAAGACATCATTTGAAATTCAAAACTCTTCATTTGTAATTCAAAACTCGTCATTTGCAATTCAATACTCGTCATAAGTAATTCAAAAGACACCATTTGAAATTAAAAATTATTCCATTTGCAATTCAAAAGAGTAAATATAAATTAGGTTGGGTAGACTTTATTTATTACTGTAAATTTTAATATTGGCCTTTTTAGAAAACAGATTTACCCCCATTTAGATTGATAGATAGACAGACATGGCTCAAATAGCATAGAAAGTCTGTGGAGTGAGGATATACAAATAAGAATATTACCCATTGAGAAATTTGTTTCGATTTTAGAATACACACCAAGAAAAAGTGATGATATAGATATGAGTTTAAATTAAAAGATGAAGATGAAGTGGGGAAGATTATAAACTATATATGAAATTACCGACATTTTACATCATTATTATTATTAGTTGCTTATTATTTTATTAAATCAGTTTTCAAAACTGCAGAATATCCAAATTTGCATAAAAAATAAATGTTACCCCACCTAATTTATAAATTATTAAATAATTTTGTTTACATTTTTGTATTTCAAATGGAATCTTTTGAATTTCAAGTGCAATCATTTTTGAATTTCAAATGAAAACATTTGCATTTCAAATGGTGTATTTTGAGTTTTGTTTACATTTTTGAATTACAAATGACGAGTTTTGAATTTCAAATGAAGAGTTTTGAATTTCAAACGATGAGTTTTGAATTTCAAATGGTGTCTCTTGAATTACAAATGATGAGTTTTGAATTTCAAAAGATATTTTTTGAATTTCAATTGATATTTTTGAATTTCAAATGGAATTTTTAAATTTCAATTGATATTTTTTGAATTTCAAATGGTGTCTTTTGAATTACATATGAAAATGGTATAGTGACCCACCCTACCATACAAACATTTTCAGCCCAAAACATCATTACCCTGAAAGCCATATTTTCAAAATTTCGTATTATTCGATTTAAAAGTTAAAAAGTGTTTTCCTTCGATAATGAGTAGATACTAATAATGAGTATCTATTCTTAAAATAAATAATATAATAAAATACAAGATATTTAAAAAATCGTTAATTTTTTATTGAACAAAATTATAGGGAATTAAGAAAAAAGTTTTTTAAGATTTAATAATTTTATATTAAACTAGAAGCAATTTGCTAGAAGTTCGCCAAGGGACTTATATTCTATTTCTTTCTTTCCAGAAAAAAGTTACCAAGTTTTTTAAAATTTTCTTATGGCAAAATTCTTAATTTTCGATACATGTCTATGATTTTATATTTTATGAAACTTTCATTAAAATCGTATACCCTACGGTAAATTCATGTTCCGTTTCATACGGAATTAGTCATATCAAAAGACAAATAAATTATTTCTGGAACATTAAAAAAGACTCATAATTTTGGCGTTTAAAGTATTGTATAACAATACATGCAACGTCAAATATTGTGCCCCACTGTGCAATGTGTGTAATGCTGTTGCTTCAGGCATAAAACGGAAGCTTAAAAACGATAAATCCTTAATGGATTCAAATGAGTTGGTGGCCAACATAAACACCGCCACACACTCGCGCACACCGACCAACACTCCACAAAGACTCTGCTGCAGCACGCTGAAGCCATGTCTTTGCCACAAGTGGCAAATGATGTGCACCGCCGAGTCGACAACACGGCCACGAGGATAAACTAAAATTTTAAAATTTGGCCGCTGAAAAGGAGAGTGCGAAAAAAGCCCGTAGAACGAAAGCGATTAAATAACTAAATTAACACACTTATAAAACTAAGAATAATAATTATGACGATTATAAATTTAGCCAGCCGTCGTTCACAACTTTTTCCCGGTGAAAGGACAACGGAAAAAATGTGTTAAAAATGATTTAAACTTTTTTCTCTCTTTATGTGTTGATGACTTATTTCTTTTTTTTTTTTGGTGGGGAAGGTTTAAAAGGTAACAAAAAGGTGTTAATGTTTACGTGAAGCGTTTTTATGATATAATTATTGAAGTTTTTATGTGATCTCTTCACAGTGGATGGGGACGAGATATCTTTCGGTGTTTGGATATGGTTGATTGCTGTGGCTGTTGTTGACTTTTTGTGGTCCGCGCCGGGCCTTCTGTTTTCGTTTCATCATTTTCGTTGGGTTTCGATGATTGAGTCATTACTACATATTTGATTTTTGTGTTTTTCTAAAATATTTTTATTATCCCAAGTGTTTGTTGGCTTGTTTTATTTCTAGTGTGGCATTGCTAACAGAAAATAAAAAAGAATCCATTAAATTAATTAGAAAGTGAAGTTTCGCTCTCTTAGTTGTTAATGAGTGTGGAAGGGGGAAATTGGATGGAATACCTTATGCATCGTTCTGCTTCATAATCAGCGAGATGGCTCTGGACTCTGAGGCACATGTACGACTGTTATGACTCATGGCATCCAAAGTCATTAATTACACTGATTTGTAAGAATTTGAGGGACGACGAAGTTGTAGACGTTTCCCACACGGCTTTAGATTGTTATAATGGATTTTGTAATTGAAAAACTAGGATTTTCAATAAATAATCAATTCTGATGAAGTTGGTGGAAAAGTCAGAGAAATGTTGATTTACAAATGAAATGAATGCGTTTTTTTTTGGTCATTGTCCCTGACCTGGTAATACTGTAGCATAAAAAGAAAGCTTTTCCAAAGTAATAATGTTCCGACAAATGATTCTGATAGAGGGAAAGACTGTAGAAGAAGGGTAAAATAGAATCGGCTATATAGAGTAGTGATTACTTTTGCCAAGTTTCTGGGTTTATTGGAAAGGTTGACTGACGGTTTTAACGGAACACAATATCATTAATATGACTACCACGACTGGCTCGGCAGTACATCATCCGATAAACCCAATTTTTCAGTACATGGCCCAATGACGCCGCCAGCCCAAAATCCACAGCAAACAGTGACTCGTTGCGGATGCATTAGCTTCGCACTATTCACATGTAGGTTCTTTGAACCTCATATGAGGCAATTTTGCTTATTGGCATAGCCACCGAGATGAAAATGAGATTCATGAAGGCTGAACTGAAGACCGATCTCTTCTGGAACAATTTCCACGTAAATTTCGTACAGTTTGCGTTAAAACCCACTACTTTTGAAGTAAGTTTTTAATAATTCCCAATTTTGTTGGAGCGTATAGCGTCCCATTTTGCAAATGTCAAACATAAACCTGAAAATAAAAATAAAAATGAATGTTATTCTACCTTTCAAAGTCAAAGTAATCGGTAGTTTAAATTTAAAATTTTAAATGACCCACCATATAAGTCATTTTAGAGGGGGGGGGGGTCAATATTTCCCCTTTTTGCACATTTTTATGAGGAATACTTAATTTTTAAGGATCACAAGGTTTCCCAGCAGAAAGAGAGCAAGAGACTTAAAAGTTATTTTAAAGTGGTGCAAAGGAACCACTTGTTCACTGGTTTCCATTTCTATTAAAAACTCCGCCGCTATCGGGGGTAGAACAGCGGGCATTCTGGTTGCTAATACGGCACTCTAACCATCTCAGCTATCCTCTGTTGTGAATGCTGAATAACTAAAAAAATCATTTAGTTCCGTAGAACTGACAATATTAAACATTGTTTATTTATAAAAGTAATAAAAGAATATAAGAAAAGTTTTTTCCCGAGACACGATTCGAACCCGAGACCTTCTGGGTGCAAAGCGGACACCTTACCTTCGTGACCGCATACTAAAAAGTCGTTCCCATTCAGTTGTGAAAATTCAATTCAAAATGTTACGGAATATTAACATATTATAAACTTTTTTGAAATTGTTCAATAGAGTTTCTACAAAAGCGGGACAAATGCACATTTCGACTTTGAGATGCGATTAAAATGTGCTTCCTACTAGTACTTCCAACTTTTTTTGCTGTAAGAAATGTGGAAATATAAGCCCAGCTCTCAATTGACCTCCATACATAAACTTTCAAAATGCCAATTCACGTATATTTCCATCTATCAGAATGCGTTTTCAAAAGCCCAGCAAAAGAGCATCCAAAGAAGTGAAAAAAATGTTCATATAGTGATTCGGAAGTGGTGAAGTGATCACCTTTGCAATGCATTTTAGTCAGTGCTCATAATGTTATGAAAGAATTGAATTGTTGATGTTCTTTTATATCAGTGAAGGTAATCCAATTTTACACTGTAAAAAGAAACTCAGATCAGCTGGACTATACTCCCCTCGTCAATGGAGTTAATAGAAATGTGAAATAGCCAATGGAATTTGAAATCAACAACTGCATGCAATATTGGTTTAGACTCTAAATGATTTATGGTTTACTCTTTATTTTGTATTTATATATGAATTCATAAATCATCAGTAGACTTAAACAATATTTATTGCACACCAACAAGGGGTCCACATCTGAAGATCTTCAACATCTCGACACTGATTTTAAAGTTATCAATCATTTCGTAAGTTGTTTCCTCACACTAATCATCTTGCATCTATTTTTTATATAATTTCATCTAACATTTACAATATTATTGTTTTGAAAAACCTTAGAACTTGTAAATCAAATCTTGCGGTTTGTTAAGCGTATACAAAAGTATAGATTTCTAAAATTGTATACCTTTACACATTCAGATTATTGAGATACTCTTGTAAAAAAGAAAAAAGCATACATTTAATTTTTTTAATAAAAGGAGATTAAAAAACTGAATCTTTATATTTTTAATGTTTCTGAACTCATCCGGGGGAAGGAATTGGAATTGTGTTACAAGTTGAGTCGCCATATTTAGATAATTATGAAATTAGCACACGCTTCCTCCACAGCATTACTTTTTATTTGGGTATTTTAATGTTATTAAAAATAACTTCTTTTAAAGCAAAAAACAGTTCATACTAATTCTTTGGAATGACATTATATTGAAGTTTATTACCTTAATTGAAAGAACTTCTTCAAAAGCGGAAAATCATCACACACTGCTACTTCGGAATGACTTTATATGTACATTTAAAAGAACTTCATCCAAAGTACATTTTCAGCGCATAAAGCTACTTTCAAAGCACTTAAAATGTTTTCCTTTGAAAGTACTTCCATTTTTTTGCTGGGAGTAATTATCCTAAAATAGTAAGACTTCCGGTTTCCGGTGGGTAATAATTGGGACCTCTAACACGTCTCACAGGTATTGATTTTTTGGCATATATCTGATATAAAAATCCTTGGCTGTGGACCAAAAAATCTAGTTTTTATCTAAATTGTGTCAGTGATATATGGGTTTAAATCAAAGACTTTCCTGTCTCGATCTCATTTTTAAAAATATTCTCAAATTTTTTAGGTACTCATGTATCTGTTTTTAGAAACTTATCGCCTGCACCAGCCAGTCAGGTGGATGAACGAATATTGAACCATATTCTCAAAAAGTCAAAGGAAGGATTTGGTCCAAAAGGTCCCTATTGGTTAATGGTATAACAAATCTTAGATTCATTATAATTTATTTAAATACATTTTAAAGCTTACATACAAACCCTATATCTGTCGCTAAGAGCCAACCAATAAACCATCCCCCAATATCACCCTCAAATGCTTTTCTTTTATTTTTTCGTCTGCCATTAAAAGTAAACGGTCAATATGTTTCCGCTCCTGTGAAGATTCCCATAACCATGGCCATGGTGTGTTTGTAATATTTGTCTATAAATCATAAATGGAGTTTTTAATTTTTATTAAGTATTCCAGAGTCGCCATCACTTCAACCTCCGTCCCCGCTCTCCCCAAGTACAACACCTGTGGTTTATATTACCATTTTTCATCAGACTCGTGCCTACTCGCCCATATAGCCGGCATACAGCCGAAAAAAAGACGTACTGCCTGTGGTGGCATCTGCACTCTGCCACCTAGTTAAATATACAGCCGACTTCCAATGAGGGTGTGTGTGTGTGGAGGTGGGTGGAAAAAACTAATTTAAAGCTTAAATGTTGATTTCATAATTTGCCATCGATAATAGCCACACAATTTACCCTCAAATCACTGAAACTGAAAAAGAAAACAAACACCTTTTGCTTCGACTTTAACACCATTTTGCAGGAGCACTGGGAAGTGTGGCACTGGGCAAAGTCGATTGTGTAGCACTCTGCGCTCAGAATTTTTGAGGGTTGAATGTTGGCGGTACCATTTTTCATTTCATTAAAATTTTAACTCAAACAAATTCGTATTTTCATCATTTGTGCATATAAAATTGTTACGTGATTGACTGTCTAACTTATTGAACAGCGTCCATATCGAATGGCAGACGGAAACACGTACTACGAAACGATTTTTCGAAATTTATACTTTTAGGAGGTAAATCGGGATAGAAAATGATATATGTACATGAAACAATCGACCTAATCAAACATATCGTCCTAATCAAACGTACCTTACTATGTTGAATCGCGACATAAATGGATTTTTTAAAATTTTTACTTTGTATTGATGCCATAATAGTGAAATTCATTGAACACATTCGACGCGCTTCATAAAAGGATATTTCGAAGTTTGTATAGGGTGGACCATTTAAAATGTCAAATTAGAACTGCCGATTACTTTGACTTTGAAAGGTAGAATAACATTCATTTTTATTTTTCAGGTTTATGTTTGACATTTGTAAAATGGGACGGTATACGCTCCAATAAAGTTGGGAAATATTAAAAACATATTTCCAAAGTAGTGAGTCTTTAACACAAACTGTAAGAAATTTACGCGGAAAATTTTCTAGAAGAGATCCACCTTCAGTTTAGCCTTCATGCAGCTAATTTTCATCTTGGTGGCTATGCCAATAAGCAAAATTGCCGCATATGGGGTTCAGAGAACCCACACGTGACTATTGAGAAGCCAATGCATCCACAACAAGTCACTGTTAGGTGTGGATTTTGGACTGTCTGAAGAATTGTGTTGATCGTATGCGGTACTGCCGAGCCAGTCGTGGTAGTCATATGAATGATATTCACCATTATCGCGAATGAAAGTGGAATTTGTTCATATGGAATTTTCTATGTCCCTATCGGCGTTGGATGGTATTATGAATATAAATCGGGAATAGATTTCTCTTCTTTGCGTTGTTTTAGATATAAGGCGATCAAATCCATATAAGAAAGCGAAGAAACATGAAAAAATCACCATAAATCGCGATAGGAAATTTAAGGGAATAATTCATTCCCGGGGAAATTTTATTCGCGATGGGGGTGATTGTGTTCCATTATTACATGACAAAGTTCAACCTTCCCAATAGCCGATTCTAATTTAAAATTTTAAATGGTCCACCCTATACTATTAACAGGGAAGCGGGAAATGGGATTACGATGATATCAACTAAAGTGTCAAAGGGATTTCTGCTAGTCTAGTCTTTGGTAAAAAACACGTAGGCAATTCCGATTTTTACGACATCGACCGGGTATATTCTACTGTTAAACATATTTTACACGTATTTTTACAATAAAAAAACTTTTTTCAAAAATTATGAAAAGTTGTAAAATCAAGAAAAAAGTGCCGAGGTTGGAACTATGAAAATGGTGTGATGGGAAAATGTGAAACCACAATAGAAGAATGCGGTCTTATTTTAAGCTAATTGCAAGTGCTCTTCATTGACTGACTTGGAAGTTTACTGCTACTGACCAAATATATATTTTTCATTTTCTTTTTATGATTTTCACTATGAAAAAAACCTAAAAATTAAGAAAAATATAGCCATATGCCTGAACAAACCCTGAAAATTTTAGAATGGAAAAGTGGCAGGTTATATGTTTAAAAGTATATTTACTAGATGTAATCTACTGAAACGATTTTTGCAGATCAAGAGCAGAGTATTAAATTTTAAGTAAACTGTGTGAGTTTTAGATCACTCATACAAATGCCGATTAGATATTTTTCGCTATTGTCTATATTCCTACTATAAACTCTAGCTCTCATACAAAAGTCGCTACCAATTAGACTATTTCGCTCCAGAAAACCTCATATTTTAACCAATTTCTTTGATACAAATGGCATTTATTATTACAAAGCAAAAAATAATTGAAGTAGTTCAAAATGAATTACACTTTCAATACTCCAAAGTCATGCATAGAATTCATTCTAAACAGCATCTCAAATGCGAATTTTTCTTCTAAACTATAGATCATCACTTATTATAAATTAAAATTCTAATTTTATTTTTAGAATAAAGAAGTACATTTATAAAATTACTATTTCTTTAATTTATGGAAAATGTAAAATAATCAAATATTTTTCTGTTACATTATTGATGATTAACTAACAGATTTTACAAGTCTCTCTCTCTTATGGGAAGGGTAAATTTTGTTTACATTTTTATTGCACAATAAAAATACAGTATGTACTAACAGAACTGAGAAGATGAAACTATATGAAGTGTATCATCCATACGTTTTCCGCATATCAAAAATAGTCATATTAATTTTTATTTTTTATGTCGTGTAATCTAATCACTCATTCGAATGAAGTTATGGGGATCTGAAAATGAACCCATTCCTCCCAATGACAACCCTATGTAAAAATCATGCATGATTCGCCCGAAAAAGAAGTACTTCCATATCATATTTCATCAGTTGAACAACTATTTAACCACTTCTCCGTCATGTCTTTTTTGCTGGGTATATAATGTATTAATGTATCAACTAATCTCTTTAGATTTTGAATAATTACTCTGCAAATTTATACATTTGATCGTAATTTTCTCGTTTCTCTCGGTATAAAGCGATTAATCCAAAATATGATATACACAAAGAACAAAAGTATAAATATAAACTAAACGACCGAGGTGGATGGATCTGATAAAAAATATTTAATGGAAGATTACACTGTGAAACTAAAAAAATAACGACGGATTATGATGCTGGACATTGTTTGATAACGGTATAGAATTACTTATCTAAATAATGAAATTGATACCGATATTTTATTTATATATGTTATATTCGGTGTCTAATAGTGAAATTTGACGTACAATACTTTTCCCTTCACATCATTCTGTTTTGTAGGTCAGTTTATCACCATTTCAGAAAAAGTGCCAAAATAAGCCTAAATGATTTTTGTATTCTGAGATTTATAGTAGAATTTTATGGCAAATACTTTTGTAGAACATTTTGACCCGTTAAACACCTGTTGTAGGGGTGTTTTTTACTCGTTTGCACAAAAGGATCCTAAAAGATCCCTATTTCGATTACTATTATTATTATGAAACTTGAAGTTAACTTGTTCTCTTTTATTTTCATTAAAAGAGTTATAACGAAAATTACTTCTTTTTTTACTATACATGGAAATATTTGTAGCGTTCCTGATGTACCTAAATAAAAATCTAAGAGATAAATCTTATATCTCATATATTACGAACTGACCTTCATTTATATGTATATATGAAAAAACAAAGTTTTCTATATTTCCGTTTTTTTGTAGAGCCCGTTTCAGAGTATAATTGTTTATAATTTTGTACTAATTTGTACTATATCCTGAAAATATGTTTTTAAAAATTAGTACTACTTAAGCGCTGATCGATTTTGTCGGCTTCTTTCTTGTTTTTGGTTTAAAGTGTGCGAATGTCGTGTCCAGGCCACTGGGAGATGGCCATATGTAAACTTTCAAAGCGCCGATACACGTATATTCATTTTTTACCCGCTCTATAAGAATCCGTTGTCAGAACCTTGTTATGTTGTTAAGAGTTTAATTTTGTTTCACAGTTCTATTTAATTAAAACTGGTTATAAAATGGTAACACTACATATATGGTGCATAATAAGTAGAAAGGGGATACCATCGAAATAGATGCAGCTGGAATAATTAAAATCAGAGTATGCGTCGTGAGAAATAAGAGATCTCTCTGCATTCGTAATTTTAGGGCGATAATGAGTAAAAGGGAAAAACCGGTACCAACCAAACGGCTGAAGGTGAAATCATAAAATTAAGTGAATACATTCGTATGTAGACAAGCAAAATAAGGAAAATTTTCAAATTTATACTTTTAGGGGGATACGTGTAATAGGGGATAAAAGTGGTACCAACCAAACGGATTCAATCACAAACATGAAATTTGAAGTATACATTCATCTGACTGAAGAGACGTTCGAAATAAAATGATTTTTCCCAAATTCTGTCATTTATTTATTTATTTATTCATTCATTCATATGTCTATGGAGTACAATCCTTACAGACAAGCCAAACTTAAAAGTAAATTAAATCTAGAGTTTCCTTAAATCTATTTAAAGTATATGACAAATCTATATCATGCTTAATTATTAAGTTATTATATTCCTTCATGGCCCTCAGAATAGTCTCAAAAGAAGCATATTTAGTTCTATGAAAAGAGAAATTTTAGAAAACAGTTTAATGTCATACGCATAAATTAGATTAATTAGAATACTTGAAGCAAGAACTTATATCATTAATAAAAATGTTAAAAAGAAGGGGGCCCAAAATACTCCCTTGAGGAATACCCGACGTGACTAGATATATATCCGAGATCGCATTATCAATAGCCACAAAACAACGTCTTTCACTTAAATATGACCTAAACCACTTGACCAGGGCAGGTGGAAACTCAATTTATCTAACTTCAAGACATGTATATTATGCGGAACCTTGTCAAACGCTTTCCACAAATCGAAGTAAATTGTATAAACTTGGTGAACCAATTCAATGCTATTAATACAGTAATTAGTAAAAACTAATAGATTTAGATGTCGTTGAACGAATTTTCATAATTCCATGTTTAGATTCAGATAAAAATTGGCAAGCAAAAGAGAATAACTTATCATAGACCAAGTGTTCAAAAAACTTGGCAACATTGGCTAATTTAGAAATTAGCCTATAATTGCAAATGTTCGCCTTAGGACCAGATTTATGAATTGGAGTAATAGCGGAAATTTTCCAGCAATCTAAAAAGAAGCCAATATTTAAAGAATAATTATAGATATACTGCAATGGGAAGCTGACAGAAGATGAAAATTTTTAGAAATAAAGCTGAAATACCATCAGTATCTAACCTTGCAGATTCATTAATATCAGATAAACTAGATCTAATATCACTCTCAGAAATTTTAAAAAACCTAAATCTGAGACTGCAGTAATATAGTCCAAAAGAGCGAAATCCATCAATTGTGAACCCGATTCAAAATTGGAACTAATGAAGCTAAACAAGCCTGCTCATCACCAAAAAATGGAAGAAGGGAAATAACTGTTTTTCCTTGTATATTTTATGAAACTCCAAAATGCCTTAGGGTTACAACTAATCTTATTTTCAAAGCTTATAATATACTGCCTTTAAATAAATTTGTTCAAAAATGAAAATTCTCTAGAATAATGTTCATGCATTCTTTTACTGTACACTGAATTTGTGGATTTAGCGATTTTATAGAAATTATTTCTCAAATTCTTCAGTTTTTTTAGGCCAGGAGTGTACCAGGGGAGTTTATACTTTTATGGCTTTAAAAGAGGTATATTAGCGAACATAATATCTATTATTATGTTAATAAAAGTAGAATAACAACCATGAATTGATTTATCTTTAAACATATTCAACCAATCAACATTAGATATAAGTTGATTACTTAAAACAAAGTCGCAAGCATTATGATCAAATCGCTCAATATCAGCGCTGACCAAACTAGGAAATGAATATAATTCAATATTTATAATAATCGGCCCATGATGCATATCAGACGTACAAAATGGATCATCACAATTAAAAATGGCGAATTTAATATTCTTTGAGACAAATACCAGATCAAGTAATCTGCCAAGCGAGTTATGGAAATTGTTAATTTGCAAAGAAATAAACTAAGCATTGCATCAATAACATTAATCTCCAGAACCGAATTTACATTAGCCAGATACATACCAATTGAATTAGGAAGAACTGACCAGGTGACGTTACTTAAATTAAAATCTCCTAGAATCAAACATCCATCAGAATCATTATATGGGACGAATTTGGAGAGTCCTGGTACTTTGTAATATCCAAATTTGCATACAAAATATAGAAATCTTAATAAATTTCATAATATGTTACAACACTTCTCCCAAAGTCAAGACGATAATTCTGTGGAATGTGCTACATAGTGGAGGGTATGTAAGAATTGCCCTGGCTGAACTTACTTGTTTTTATGCATTTTTTAATCGAGAAACATTTTTCGATTCCAGTTTTGACTATAAAATCTCCGCTCCATTTTCACTACTGACAAGTTTATATGAAATTGATGTGAATGCATTAAATTATTGTATTGACGAAATATTAATTGCCTGAGGAGAAAAGGTTGGTGAGATATAGTTTTTTAAATATTCAGCGAAAATTTGGAAAATAAAATTGATTGTGTTTTATTTTTGTGTAAGTCGATGTACTGAGTAGTAAAATATCCTTTCAGGTGTTTTGCATATAGAATTTTCGTCTGAAATCAAGACTAAAACTCACAACACCTCATGTCATCGTAGAGTGCATCATAAACATCGCAGGACTTTTTCTGATTTTTCTTTCTTCTTCTCTCGCAGAGCACATGGGGGTACGAGTATACAATATATAAACTCAGCTGTTGGAACACTTATCAACATCACCACAAGTAAAAATATATGAGATGTTGTTGTTGCCACTGCCACTGCCAGTGCTAGTGCTACTCCTGCTGTTGCTCTAGCTGTGGCATACATCTTTCCCGACTGACTGGTCGCACATAGAGTCGCCGTGTAGTGGTACTGGTAGTGGCAGTAGCAGTGGTGTTATAGCCGTTATAGACATTATCGCTCAATGATTCGCACGATGATGGTGATGACGGTGTTGTTGTTGCTACTGATACAGCCAGTGCTGTTGCTACTGCTGCTGCTGTGTCGGGCATATTCGTTGCACGTATTGTTGTCGCTAATAAGCTTTCTTGCAGCAAATGTCGCTCATAAATTACCTCAAGGGCCATCGTTTCTAATTAAGTAATTGAAGGCAATGTGCCTGGTTGGGATTTATTGCTGCGCGCAACTGCGCAACAAATATATTTCTAGGTATGCGTGCCTATGTGTGTGTGGGTCTGAGAGTATGTGTGTATGTCTACAAGTATAAGAGTATTTGAGGAGTGTACTTATGTTTGTACATCCACTATATATATTGGACGCAATCTTCATTACATCTCACACCCTTCACACCGCAATGCTGTGCCCGCCCCCTTCCCTTCCATTCCCGCCACCATCACCACATAGCCCGTAGTGTTCAACACCTCTAATGTTACGAATGAGTATTGAAATTGTAGATGGGGAGTGAGGGAGGGAGCACAAAGTTCAATTAGATTGGAAATGTTCGTTAAAAAGTTCATCGTTGACAGACCCACGGATGGGGGTAAATGGGGGCCAAGCGATGCCAGTAGGTACAGTACAGTCTGTGTCATTTGCATAGGTTCGCAATTAATATTTATTTATTTCAAAACACATGGAAAATGAAATGTGAAATGAAAGGCTAAAGTCAGGTGGGGCCGAATGTATGATAAAACCACAAAAATGGCCAAATATTTAAAATTTTATGAAATAAATTAAATTTTTTTCTATTTTCAAACTCTGAAAAACCTGAAACCTCTGAACTGAACCTCTGTAATAAAAAAAAAAATAAAATATTTTTAAAATGCATTATGTACAAGTACGTAAAAATATGTTAAAAAAAATTTTAATTTTCTTCAAAATCGAAACATACGAAAAGTAGTCAACTTTGGCCGATTTCTATAATATATCCGTTTTCCCGATGCTACTTTCTCAAAATAATCATTCGGTCCTTGTCTAATTTTGGTTTTATACAGAACTCAAAAATGTCTACTACAGGGGTTTCCAACAAGAGGTGTTATTTTGAATCACCCGGTATTTCGGTAGCTGTAACTTTTGAAGCTTTTATTCTTTGACATTTGACAAATAGAAACTACGAAAACGATGCACGCTTCAACAACACATTGAAATTATTAAACTTCATGATTGAAAATGATTCGGTATTCCATCGAAAAATCATCTCGGCTGATGAGGGCCATTTCCACCTCGGCGGCTACGTCAAGAAGCAAAATTGTCGCACCTGGGGCTCGGAAAACCCAGGAGTTATTGTTGAGAAGCCTCGCCACCTTCATCGTGTGACTGCTTGGTGCGGTTTATGGTCCGGCGGGTTCATTGGACCTTACTTTTTCGAAAATGAGGTTGGATCAACCGTTACGGTGAATGGATTGCGCTATTGAGAGATGATTAATGATTTATGTTCGGAGTTGGATTGTATTGATCTGGACAACGTTTACTTTCAACAAGACGGCGCTGCGTGCCACACAAGCAACGAAACCATTGCTCTTTTACGGGAAAATTTTCCGGACCGAGCTATTTCTCGAAGAGGTGATTACAATGATCCAGCGAGATCTTGTGATTTAACATCTTGCGACTTCTTCCTTTGGGGCCACGTGAAAGATAAGGTCTACGTCCACAGCCCAGCGTCGATTCAAGCCCTCAAAGATAGAATTCGTAAGGCTACCGAGGACATAGGGCAGCTACTTTGCGATTTGGTTATGGAAAATTTCATGAGAAGGATATGGTCCTGTAAGCATGGTCGTGGCTGATGTTGTTTTTCATTATTGACGGCATACCTTCCGCTTTATTATGAAATAAACATCCGATCATTTATCTCAAAAAATGGCATTTTTATTTGAATACCAAAATAACACCTCTTGTTGGAAAACCCTGTAGAACAAAAGTTATTGAATTTTTGCCGATGGATTTTGATTCTGAACCACTTTGCCCCATACTTTTAGGGGGTAAAATGGGACAAAAAGGGATAAACCTCGAACCTTCGTACTGCCTAAACGGCAGTAGCTAGAAACATAAAAGTCAGTGTGTTCCTTGCACTGACCGTGCAGACGAGCCAGACCAGGATTTTTCGAAATTTGTACTTTTAAGGGAGGAAAGAGACAAATGGAAATTAAAATGGTACCAATTTGTGTATTGCAGCTATATTCGTGAAAATCGGTAGTTACATTTTTTTTGGATTTTTCGATATTTGTACTTTTCACGGGGTGCGCGGCACAAAAAGGAATAAAAATGCTATCAACTAAAATATTACAGCTAGAATCGTGAAATTTGGTATGTACATTCCTCGGACCATGTAGAAGGCAGTAAAATTTGATTGTTCGAAATTTGTACTTTTTAGAGGGTGAGTGGGACAAAAAGGGATATAAATGGTACCAATTTAAGTATTAAAGCTATAGTCGTAACATTTTGTGTGTAAATTCCTCTGACAACGTTGAAGCGCAAATCTAAATGGATTTTTCGAAATTTGTACTTATAAGGGATGGGCGACACAAAAAAGGATAAAAAAAGGACTAAACTCGTGAAATTCATCATACATTGCTCCGAACACGTAGATGGCAACATAATTTTTTAGAATTTGTATTTTTAAAAAAATATTTAATATTTATATCCTCCACCTCCAGGATGGGGGTATACTAACTTTGTCATTCCGTTTGTAACACCTTGAAATATCGACTTGAGATCCTATAAAGTATAGATATAAACACGAAATTCGGTGTGTAAATTCCTCTAATTGAGTAAATACATAATATAAAATTATTTTTCCAAATTTGTACTTTTAAAGGGTAAAATGGGAATAGAGGGATAAAAATGGTACCCACCAAACGGCTGCAGCTAGAATAATGAAATTCGGTGTATACATTCCTCTGATTGCGTAGACACGTAAATAAACAGACTTTTCGAAATTCGTACTTTTTTGGGGTTGAAGTGCAAAAGGGGATAAAAATAGTACCAACCAAATTACCGCAGCTATAGTCATGCAATTCGGAGTATACATTCCTCTGACTGCGTAGAGACGAAAAAAGGTTTTTTTTCCAAATTCGTATACAATGGGTACAGAGGGATAAAAATAGTATCAACTAAACAACTAAAGCTAGAATGATGAAATTCGATGTGTAGACACGTAAAATAAACGGATTTTTCAAAATTCGTACTCTTAAGGTGGTAAAATAGGAAAAGGGGGATATAAATGGTACCGAGCAAATTACCGGAGCTAGAATCCTGGAATTCGGTGTATAGAATCCTCTGGCTGCATAGACACACAAAATAAAAATATTTTTCCAATTCGTACCTTTTTACTTTTACGGCAAAAATTGGTTGAATCATGAAGTTAGGTTATTTTGCACTATGTACGTGAGATAATGGATTTTCAAAATGTGTACTTGTGGAATTAATATAGAATGGAAATGCAACCAACTGAAACACCCACTAACTACCAATATTTATGGTATTTAAGCTTTTCGAAAATAAAATATAGGGATATTTATTTTTTGAATTAACTTGAAGCATTATTTCGATATGTAAACGTATTGGTAGCCTTGCCCCAAAAGCGTAGTTTGAAATAATAAAAACATTATATTTATTTATAAAATTATTTTTTTTATATTTGTATTTGTTTTGGCTATAATAAAAAATTTATATTTTCCTGTAATATTACTGCACTTCTACGAAAATCAACTGCCTCTGTGGAATGCAATCCATGGTGGAGGGTGGGCGGAACTTGACGCCGTTTTTACTTGTTTTTAAATAATATTTGTTTTTATATTTCAAAAATATTCTTCTCTTTTTCAGATAGTAACCCTGGTGTTATTGAACGACCAGAAGGTAAGTCAATTTTCCTATAATAATTAATTTAAATAATAATTTGGGTATCATGACTATCCAGGGATGTGCTAAATGCTTCCTTCGAAGCCATTATCTTTATTTTAAAAGTTCTATCATTTCTTTTTCAAATTTCGTCCCTTTTGTGACAGTAATTTTGTCAACATTTTTGCACTTAGAATCCTGCAGTGATAGTGGGTTTAAATCATAACTAACTCTGAACCTATGTAATTGACCCGAGCTATAAGTGTCGTTGCGAGTGCGTATGTGTGTGCGATGAATGGATGATGCCTGTGTTCTTCGGAGGCAAAAAAGGATTTCAATGCGGGTTTATATTTCACCAAAATCCGGCGAAATGAAATCAGCGCAGAATGGAGAGTGGTGGTCGCAAACCACCAACCGATATGTCAACAGCTGAAGGGGGCATTAATGCACTGCTGCTGGTGTTGTTGTCACGGCCGCGGCTACGACCACCGATGTTGTTGTATTAGTTGTTCTTGTTATTATTAAGCTTATGCCATTTACATACATCATAGTACATCATCATCAAAACCAAACCAAACGAAACCAAACCAAATCATCAACAGCAACGTCCTTACAAAACCTATCCTCTCACCTCCTCGCCATCGTCATCTACATCATCGTCATCATGAATATATCACTCTGGAGTAGTTAAGCATTCATAATGGCGGCACTTTGTTGCATAGCTGTGATGGAAGCACTGTGGCACTGGCACGTCACATGCTTACAACAAGTATTGATTGCTGATGTTGATGTTGTACCAACATACACACGCACGCATACACACATACACTCACTTTACATATGACAAACTGACATTTTAGGTTATTTAGGGTAAATGAGGAACATATTTTATGGAAATTTTTATCTCCGCGTTGTACGATGTACGAGTGTTTGCATTTCGGTGTGAAATTATGTAAAAGTGTCTGATAAATGCCAACTGATGTGAGTGAAATTTAGTGCCAGCGATAACTACGCTCGCTCGCACTCAGCATCAGGACATTTGGCTCAAACACAAATAACTTTTCAATAACTTCTCGTATTTGATTACTTCACTATGTATAATGCACAAATATGAAAACAGAAATATCAATTGAAACATGACTTTTGCGAAAATATATAGTAATATTTGAATATCATTGCCGCGAGTGTCATGTGGGTACTGCTGGGCTGGAATAGAACACCTTTCACTGGTAATTAGGCAAAAATATGATTAAAACAATTTTATTTCAAGTATAATTTAAAAGGTTAATTGGTGTCATTTTCACTGGAAAAGTGTCCATGCATGACTGGAAAATGTTTTTGGTAAAATGATATAGAGATATCTGTGGTTTTCGTTTATCTAGAAATTTATCGATTTTGAGATTTTGGTCAGTTCAACGCGTGCGTTTCAAATTGATTGAAAGATACATTGAATACATTGTACCTTATAATTTCATCGAAAGAAGTTTTTGTGGTAAAATAAAAATATTCGAACAGCATTTATTTGAAATGTTATTTGAAATGTAGTTAAAATTAAAAAATCATATAATAACACTCAATTAAAACGTTTGACTTAAACTTTAGTTAAAAATACAACATTTTCTAATTACACATTTAATTGGAAATTATTTTCTGACCTTTAATGGAATTGACAAAATCGCCTTATATTCAATTTTAACTTAATTCTCTGTATACCGAGCGTGGTGAAACTGGAAATCTAACATCCCCGGTTCGATACTAACTTCGGCCAAAATGGTATTTTATTTTGTTTCCAATAAAAGATTTACACATTTTTTAGTCATTATGCGAATCTTTGCATTGAGTGAATATGCATATATTTTCAATTAACGTCTTACAACTCTTTTATTTAATATGTGAATTTCTTTAACGAATTTTTTGAATTTCTTTATCACGCCATTTTTTAATAATACTTCATTGGAATTCGTATCTGTGGTTCTCGTGAATAATATGCGATCTAAATCTAAATTTTCAAAAGAGCCAAAATAAGTCAAAAATGCCATTTTGAGATAAATGATCAGATGTTTATTTCATAATAAAGAGGAAGGTAGAAGAGGAAATGGCCACCACGACCACGCTTACAGGACAATATCATTTTTATGAAATTTCCCATAACCAATTGCCCTATGTCCTCGATAGCCTCACGATTTCTATCTTTGAGGTCTTTAATCGACGCTGGGCTGTTGGCGTGGATCTTATCCGCAAGGATAAGATAACACCGCAAGGTGTTTAATCACAAGATATCGGTGGACAATTGTGATCACCTCTTCGAGAGATAACACGTTCCGGAAACTTTTCCCGTAGAAGAGCAGTGGTTTCGTTGCTTGTGTGGTACGTAGCGCCGTCTTGTTGAAAGTAAACGTTGTCCAGATCAATACCATACAACTCCGACTATCTCTCGATAGCGCAATCCATTCACCGTAACTGTTGATCCAACCTCATATTCGAAAAAGTAAGGTCCAATGACCCCGCCGGACCATAAACCGCACCAAACAGTCACACGATGAGGATGGAGAGGCTTCTCAACAATAACTCTTTGGTTTTCCGAGCCCCAGATGCGACAATTTTACGGTATTGCGGTCCGACAAGGTGCTTCACGACGACCCAAAAAGTCTTTAGTTTTGCGAACTGTGACTGCAAGATTTTCACCATTTTTTTTAGTAAATTTTAATAATTTCAATGCGTTATTCAAGCGTGTATCGTTCCATTTTTAGTAATGGCGTAGTTTCTACTTGCCAAATGTCAAAGAAAAAAAGCTTCAAATGTGACAGCTACTGAAATACCGGGTGATTCAAAATAACACCTCTTGTTGGAAAACCCTGTATAATTCGGTTTGCAACAAATGACATATATACTTCTACCTAAGATGTTGGTGGCACTGTTTGGTTATTTGTTTTTCGTGGCAGCTCACCTTCGTCGAAGCGTCAAATAGTTCCTTATGGCACTGAAGAGAAATCGGATAGCTCCAGCATGAAAAATTGATGTATTTAATTAGATATCTATTATTAATACCCTAGGCGTCCTGTGAGGATGATCGGAATACTGTAAAATGTTATCCTGATTTTATATTTGAATATTATTTTATTATCATGGTTTTAACACGCCCCTTGTGGTACCTGCCACACAATTGTCTATATTCTACGTGGAATGTAATCCTTTATATCTTCTATACCGGCGCCTGAAATTCATTTTGACTTGAAGTTTGATGATGGTGTTACATTTTGTTTGTGAATGTGTAAGCTGGCCCATGTGTCACTATTTTTCTAGTAACTCTCACACAAATAATTCGACACTGATTAAACTTAAAGTGTCTTATTAATTACTCTGAGAGTGATGGTATATATAAGTTGGTGTGAACGATTGAAACTTACTTACATTTATTTAAAATTGAATAATTTAAAATTTAACTGACCCTTTCCTTTTATTCGCAACATTGTCTGGAGGGATCAATTGAGGGCCCCATTAAAAACCGTAAAACAAAGATAATTTTAAAATAATGCAAAAGTTTCTATCTCCATGTTATTTTTATATGCAAATATTTAATTTTTGGATGTAGACGCTAATTTCAATATTTTTTTGATTCTGTTAATATTGTGAAAGACGAGTTCATCAAATTTGGAAATAAAACAGTTTTCCCGCTCTCCTGAAAAATTGTGTTTTTGTACATATGGGCATTTCTAAAAAAGGTCCACTAAAAAATAAATTAGATCACACTAATAGCTTTTAACTTTATTTTTTTTTCTTATTTCAATAACTTTTTCTATTATGAAACTTGATGTTATAACGGAAATGTTTGTAGCGTCCGTTTTGTCGCGTCTATATTCTTGCTGCACCTAATTAAAAAAATTTAAGCATAATTCTCATATTTCACAAATCTACGAACAAAAGTTATCCTCCGATTTTCACTTACATGTATATATGAAGAAATAAAGTTCTCAAAAAATCGCTTAACTTTGTATATTTCTATAAGAGCTTCAAAACTAATTCTGTTATTTGTAGCGTCCGTTTCAATGTATAATTGTTTATAATTTACTTAGGGGAAATTGGTGGCAATTACTATATGAGACTTTTGACATGGTCGAAATCATGATCGTGGTAGTCTGCAGCCAAGTAATAAATGTCACCATGCCATTTGTAAAGAAATTTGCATTCTATTAAATATAGAAGCAAAATGGTCTTGAGCCAGGACAATATCCCAGTTCAAATTAATTTATTTATTATTGAAATGATTATCAATTTAATTGAAATATAATCGAGATATGCAGGTTGTAAACTTCGACCAAAAATAGTCATTCTCATTTAAAATAGTTTTTAGCTTAGTTTATTTCCTGCATCATTATTGTAGATTGTTTTGTATTGAGTACACTAACTTTGATGTCGAAAATCCGTTAAATAACTTATTTGGAAATTTGTGGTCCGTAGATTTCAAATCTCGTTATAATATCCTTGGACAATCAAAGTTTTCGTGAAATCAAAATTCCAAACGGTTAAGTCGATAGCTTATATTTTTCAGAGTTGATAACGAAGCCGGGAACTATAAGACATTAATAGTTGTCAGGTATCCAATTTTTCAAAATCCAATCCGAAATGTCGAAAAAATGTTGAAAAAGATATTTTTAGAATTTCTGAGAGCTCATTTCAACCCTAATGCAGAAACAATTCGCCGACTCCTAAATTTTGCATACCTTTGCAATATGTTGTTAATGAATAAAAAACCAAACGAAAGGTTGTGAACAGTTCAATAAATCTATTGCGTTTAGTCTGAGACAATTATTCAGTTATTGCAACAGGCATGTGCAGATTATAGTTGCGATCGTCGAGCTCGTACTGTATATATAAATCAGGGACAGCCATTTCTTTGCACAATTGTGCAAACTCACACATTTGCTACCTCACACATATTCTTATGCTCTTTCATTTAGTCGTCGATGAGACTTCGACAAGTGCACATGTTCAGCGGATGCCACGATATTTTTTTCAGGTTAACAGAAAAAAAATTCATGATGACACTCAAAAAATATTGTATGATTAAAAATGCTTTTGGTAACATTCAATTCAAAAATCGCTGAACTTTGTATATTTCTATAAGGGCTTCAAAAGTACTTCTGTTTTTGTAGCGTCCGTTTCAATGTAAAATTGATTAAAATTTTGTACTAATTTCTACTAAATCCTGACGATACATGTTTAAAATGTAGTATTCTTTAAGCGCTTTAGAACACTAAAAAGGCTGTTCGACTTTTTTAGTTTCTTTCTTGTTTTTGGCGTAGTTTAATCCGTGCGAATGTCGCTTCCGTGCCACTGGGAGATGCCCATATGTTGATGAAAAAACATAAAACATTTTGTGTCACCTTAACCACACAAAATAAAATATAATTCAACCACGCTATTTGAATATTTTTTATTTCCTACATTTTTTTATGGCTGTAAATAAATGAATTCTCTCAATGATTTTACTCTCTCATACTCACTAATACACAACCAAAAATTTTTTGGCTGTCCCTGATATAAATGAATATGTGTTTGTTTATTTGTTCTTTATAGCAGCTTAAACTACTTTTCACAGTATGTTTATGCTGAACCGGTGCACACTGTGGTAAATCACAAATCTAGCTGGACAAAATAAAAAAAAAAGTCTGGCAACATTCCTTCTGATCGTTTAATGAGCTTGTCAATACAATAGATAACTGTAATTCATGTTTTGTTTTGTTTGTTTTTAGCTCTGATTAGAAAAACTAAACTTTAAAGTCACTTGTTGTCAACACGTGCATTCAGATTTCAAAGAGAAGCGTATTTGTTGTGTGACTTTGTTTTGTGATTGAAAAGGCTACGGTGATTTTATTGTCATATTTTTTTTTATTATTATTAAGCGATATTTCAAGGAAATATATTATAAATTGCATTTAATTATTTCCATTGTAAGTATTAAAACAATTTTATTTTTGTGAGAAGTTCAGAAAGTGAAAAAAATAAAACATTTTCTTTTTTCAAGTAGAGTTAAAGCTGTTTATTACGCATAGTTCCGGTGTAAAACTATATTTGGGTGAATCTTTCAAGTGTTCACTTTAAGGTAAATCAAAAACCCATTGCGATTTTTTGCGACCGCCATACATTTTTTTTTCACTTTTCCAGTATGACCTCCACTCTTTCGCGAAAGGAAATTTTTGAAGAATGGTTAAAAACTCCCAAAATACAGCGCAAAGATGCCTTATTGACATTAATAATGGATAGATATGGTCTTCAAGATATACCACAAGAAGTGAAAACAAATCTTAAGGCAAATATAAATATTATTTGTTTTAAGCTAGGCGAAAAATGGATAAAAAGTGGCCGTTTTTTAAAATCAAATTCAGTTTGGCTTGATGAACCGTATGTATTGCCTGAAAGTGTACAACCGAAAAGATGTGAAAAAGCTGGAAGAAAACCGAAAAACTTTGATGACTGCAGTGAAAAATCGAAAAAAAGAAAGATACAAAGTCTTTTAGATTCAACTGACCATCGAGAAATTATTAAAGCTAGCGAGATAGTGTTTCGCAAAATGGGAAAGCGAGATTCAGCCACACTTGTGAAAGATCTGTCGGAAGCTTCATCCAGTAAAGGTACGGAAGTGAAAAAAATTTGTAAGAGATTTAGCTCTGAGCCTGTGCCTTTAGTGAGCCTTTCTCCCGATGAAGCCTTATCTTTAATGGTTGATGCTAATTTGTCGAAACATCAATACGACGTTATTCGGCAAAAAGTCAACGCAAAATGCAAAAATCTTTTTCCCTCCTACACTAATGTTCAAAAAGCTAAGAAAAATTGTTATCCACTGAGATGTATGCAAAAAGTTCACTCCATTCATTAGTGAATCATACTGTTGAAAGGCTTTGTTTGGCTCAAAAAGAGGTTTTACTCGGCATTGATGAACTGAAAACTGATGAAAATCGTCTTAATATTTTGATAAAATGGGGATGCGATGGGGCTCAGCAAAAGCAGTATAAACAGAAGTTTTCTTCGGAGGAGGGCCATACAGATGAAAGTTTATTTAGTATTTCAATGGTTCCTATTCAAATGAATTTAAGTTCTACACAAAGAAAAATTATTGTATGGCAAAATCCTGCTCCTTCATCTACAAGATACTGCCGTCCTATCAAGTTTGTTTTTGCCAAAGAGTCCACTGAGTTAATTACTCAAGAAGTTAATTTAGTACAGCAAGAAATTAGAGATTTGTCTCCAACTCTTATCAGAAATGGCGAACAAAGTTTTCTTGTTGAGTCTACATTTATGCTTACTATGATAGACGGTAAAATTTGTACTGCACTATCATCTTTAACTTCTTCTTCTCAAACGTGTTTCATATGTGGAGCGAAACCGAGTGAACTAAATAAACCTTCTGTGATTTTAAACAAAATTGTCGATGAGCGATCTTTAACCTTTGGAATGTCTCCGCTACATTCATGGATCCGTTTTATGGAGTGTGTATTACACATAGCATATAAGCTTCCTATAATGACCTGGCAAGCTCGAGGACCGGAAAATAAAGCAAAAGTGGCTGAAGTAAAAAAAATATTCAACAGAGATTTCGAAATGAGATGGGGTTGCTTGTAGACATGCCAACACAACACGGAGGTAATACGAATGACGGTAATACTGCTAGACGGTTCTTTAGAGCAGCAGAAAAGAGTGCAGAAATCACTGGTGTCAATAAAGAATTAATTGAACGGTTTCATATTATTTTGGAAACTTTAGGTAGTGGTTACCCTATTGATGAAGATGCTTTCGAAAGTTTTATTGTTGTCACACGAAATTTATACTTAAAGGAATACCCATGGTACATTATGCCAGTTAGCGTCCATAAAATCCTTTTTCATGGAAAAGATATAATAAAGTCTTGCATTCTTCCTATAGGACAGCTGTCAGAAGAAGCTCAAGAAGCAAGAAATAAGGACACGAGGAAATTTAGAGAGTTGTTTACGAGAAAAACATCGAGAATAGACACAAATACAGATCTTTTCAATCGTCTCTTAATTTCTTCAGATCCCTTTATCGCAAGTTTGCATCACACTCCCTTTCGAGTTCAAGGTTTGATAACAAAAGAAGTTCTTTCATTATTATCTGTTGATGCTTTTGAGGAGGAAGAATCTTAACGATAAATATGAAAGTGAATAAATTAAAATCTCTATGTACAGGGTGATTTTTTAAGAGCTTGATAACTTTTTAAAAAAAAAAAAACGCATAAAATTTGCAAAATCTCATCGGTTCTTTATTTGAAACGTTAGATTGGTCCATGACATTTACTTTTTGAAGATAATTTCATTTAAATGTTGACCGCGGCTGCGTCTTAGGTGGTCCATCCGCTTAGTCCAATTTTGGCATTTCCACGTTTTTGAGTAACAGAGACCCAATTGGTGCGAACGGCGACGAATCGAAAATTGGTGGTCATCATTAACACTGGCCGATACAGCTGCGATATTTTCTTCAGTTCGCACTCTACGTAAGCGTGTTGGTGGTTTAATGTCCAACAATGTAAATTTGGTGCGAAATTTAGTCACAATAGCCCGAATAGCCGCTTCAGTGGGTCGATTAAACTGACCATAAAATGGAAGCGCGCAATGAACTTTCTTAACAGAGCACGCATTTTGATAATAAAATTCAATAATTTGCAAGCGTTGTTCGTTTGTAAGACGATTCATGATGAAATGTCAAAGCATACTGAGCATCTTTCTCTTTGACACCATGTCTGAAATCCCACGTGATCTGTCAAATACTAATGCATGAAAATCCTAACCTCAAAAAAATCACTCTATATTTATGTGTTATTATCTGTATTATTAATGTAATAAAGGAAAAATAAGTAACGAAAACAATTATTATCAAATATTTATTAAAAATATTAAAATTATTTTAATACTAAAAATTAATTTTTGACCTCAATTTTATTTAAAAAAATCTTCTTTTTAAAAAAATTGATTTTTGATAATAATTTATATATTTGAACTCATTTTTTATATAATTCATAAGTGAGAAGTGAACCCAACGCGATTTATTAATTTTGTCCAGCTAGATTTGCGATCTACCACACTGTGCGGTGGTGAAAATAAAATATAAATATAAATTTTTGTTATTTTCAGAGGGCGCGGCATCTCCCACACAAACTGGGGATTTATTCGTTTTGACAAAAATGGGCGGTATTGGAAAAGAGGGCGTGGCATCTCCCATACGAACTTAAAACCTATTATTGAATATTGTCACTTCTATGACACCTACAGTACTGAAATTTTGTGTAAGTGCATCTAGCATCAATGTGCGTAGTTTCGCCAAAAATTGGCGGTATTGGAAAAGTGGGCGTGGCACCTCCCGTACGAAGTTTAAACCTATTATTGAATATGGTCAGGTCACCTAGAGTGCTGAAATTTTGTGTAAGTGCATCCAGCATCAATGTGCGTAGTTGTGCCAAAAATGGGCGAGATGGGCGGAAAGTGGCCGTGACCCTTCCCATATGAAATTAAAACCGGTTTTAGGGTATATTCGACACCGAGATTCCTATATTGTTGTGTGAGTTAATTTGTTTGTAACTTGCTTAGACAATATACAAATGGGCGGGATTTTGAATTTGATTTGAATTTTGTAAAATTACACGTTTTCTTTGGATTTTCTTGGCACAATAATAATGAAAGATTACAAAAAAAGAAATATTCATTCGTCAAAAACCGACTTAAGTCAAGAAAACGCAAGTTATAATATTTTTTTAGTTTTGGTGCTTCTACGTGTTTTGAATGTAGTACATTCGAATTGCAGCTATTTGATTAAGTATGTTCTTTTTACGTAGGAAGTTTTTTGTTTTGGTGATGGGATAGGAGGAGAATCACACTCAACCCAAAATCAATTTGATTTAAACTAAAGTTCTGTTCTTCAATATTCTCCATGGAACATATCAATTTCGTTAGTATCTCAGGGAAGTACCTTGATTATAAGTGGTACATATATTAGTTATCGCAAGAAAAAAGAATATGAAATATGATTTTAATTTTACCGTCTGCTTTCTGCCTGGCGAAGCAGGCGGGTGTTCAGCTACACGTGAATACATTAATTTCACAAAAAATAAAGCAACCTATACGTACGTTAGTTTTCGGAAAAATAAGAAATTCTCTGAAAATTTAAAATATTGCTATAGTCAAATAATTGGGAACTCCAATTACCAAAATAGGTAATGGTTTGTTTGGTTTGTTTACGTGGTCGCTCACCTCATCGGGAGAGCCATGTAGTGTCTTACGTTACTTTTCATAATTGACCACGCCATTTGGGAAGCGTTTTAATTTAAGCTATCTTAAGTGAGCGTTTCGATAGTCGAAAGGGCTCCGTGAAATGAGACACAAAGCTTTGATTCGAGTTCCCTTAATTTCAGTCAATTTCATCCACAAAGCAAACAAAGACCACATATATCAGATATGAATGATAGCACATTTGTATCGATATTTATGTGACAGCCCACAAAGCAGCTCAAACAATGTCCTCGTCGGAATTCATCCCTAAATTCAACAAATTGTTTTGTTTGTTTTGGCTTTTCTTAAAAAGCGGATTACATATCACCCATCTTTACAGCAAGGAAATCCCCGCACAGACTTCAGACTGACAAGAGTATTTATGTATTTATGCCTGTTGTCTACTCTCTATTTGGGTATGTGTGTGTGTGTGAGAGTATATGTGTGCAGAAATTGATAATTCTATTAGTTAATTGTTTAACCTCGAATAACAAGTGTAAGCTCTTGGCCAACTCGACTCGACTCAACTCAATTCAATTTACTTAATTTAATTACTTAACCAAAATCCAATCGAAGCAGATTTGCCCTTTTGCTGTTGCTGCTCCTGCTGCCGCTTCTGGGGCTGCTCGTTGCTGAGTGAGTCGTTACGATACGAATGAAAAACCACACAAAATCTAAAAAATCCCCTTTTCCTTCGTTCGCCTACGACTGGGAGCTATTTACATTTTTCCATATTTATGCGTGTGTCTGTGTCTATAAAACCAAGCTCCTCCCCCTTCCACATGCCTTTATCCTTCCGGCCTTTAAGCAGTGATTCCCTTCCACTGGCGTCTGGTATTTTAGTTGTTTTTGGTTTTGCCAGCGTACAGCGAATAGTTGAACATATGCCTATGCCCGTCGCTCGCTGGAGTGGAGCTACAAATCCCTCCATTTATCCCGTATGGGTGGGTGTGGGTACGTACCCTCATCGACGCAAGGATGTTTTTGCGAGAAACCGGGTAAAAATTATCGGCATCGGCAAATACGCGCAATTTTCTGCTGACTTTGTTTTGTTATTTTCGAACATTAAATCTGTCTAAAAATCGCTGTTTTAGCACATGCATATGTGTATGTATGGGTGGATATGTGTGTCAGTGTGTGTGTGCTAATATTTGCTGTTGATGGAAAAAAGGCGAGCGACCGACGACCGAACTGTGGCGTCTCTCAGCTAAATTTCACTTTTTCTGTGGTCCTTTTGATGCTAAAATATACACATTTGCGAATATATACGAGCGTCGCATTTGTTGAAATTTATCCATATGTGTCTCTCTGTGTGTTTGTGTGTATGTTTTGCTGTGATTTTCCTGTTTGTTGCTTCTTCGAAAAGCTGCTGCTGCCGCTTGTTTTTCCCGGAAACCGAAACATACGTCTATGTCTGCAAAAGTCATTAGTTGAGAGAAATGTGTGTAAATAATGGTTTCCTTTATGACATTTGAAAACAAGAACAATATTCCGAATTGTCCTCATTCCCCCTCCCCCTTCTGCCCAATGCCCTCCACGAAGAAATATAATGAGGTTTTTGTACTCAGATAGGAAGAAGAAGAAGCTGTTTATTTTTATGTGGCCAAATCGAATTCAAGTGTATAATGTAAACAAACAACAATTGATATGAATGCCGGTGTTCACAAAAAGGATATTCGCTGACAAATTGAAGATCCACAAATTGGCAGGCGGATGACGGACCATCCATCCATCACTTGTCGAACAACATTAATGCGGAGATTGAAGCAGGAGGACTGATAATATAACAAGGAGTGATTAGGTATTCAAGATTTCAATGGTAAGGGACACAAAAGGTGGCCATTCTAAAAGTATGTACAAGAAAAATGTTCTATTTTTAGAGGTGGCATACACTTCTTTGGGAAATATTATGTAATGATTAGGGTCATCCAACCAATTATATTTAATTCAATTAATCGACGAATGTAATCCAAATATTTGGTCGAATACAGAAAACGTCATGATTTTCGTTTGACGAATACATCGAATAATTTGTCGATTTATCATATCACCACGATTTAAAAGTTTTTGAATAGAAATACTGAAATTGACATATCACACCGTGCGACATATATTGTGAATCATGGAAATGTTTATATAATTCTGAAAGTAAGCGCCAAACACAACTAAACTAAATACTCCGTTTTACATTTCAAAATACTTGAGTTCTTAATAAATGATATATTTAATTTTTATATAATACTAGCAGCACCCGCTGCTTCGCACGCGAAAAAGACAGTATTTGTTATTATGTTTTAGGATAGTATTTATTTTTATTTTCTTATCTAAAATAGTAAATTGGAAACATAGCACTCATATACAGTCAAAGGAATCTGTTTGTCGATGTGCACAATACGTATGTATTTTTTTATAATTTTCTACCCAGTTTTTACCAAAAAAATACAACCGCATAGCATTTTCTTTGAAAAAATCCATTTTGATGGCGCTTCTACATGGTCAGAGGAATTTACATACTAAATTGCATGATTCCAGCTGTAATCCTAACGTTGGTACCATTTTTATTCTTTTTGGTCCCGCTCTCCCCTTAAAAGTACAAATTTCGAAAAATCCATTTATGTTGCAGGTCTACGTTGCCAGAGGATTCTACACACCAAATTTCACGACTATAGCAGGAATATTTTAGTTGATTCTATTTTTATCCCTTTTTGTCCCGCTCACACCTTATAGATATAAATTTCGAAAAAAAATCCATTAGGATTTGCGCTTCTACCTTGACAGAGGAATTTATATACCAAGTTTCACGATTCTTGCTATATTAATTTAGATGGTACTATTTTTGTCCCGCTCACCTCTTATAAGTACAAATGTCGAAAAATCAAATTTTACTGCGCTTCTTCTTAGAAGAACCTACACATAAAATTTCAATGCAATACTTTATTTAGTACCATTTTTTATCCCTTTTTGTCCCGCGCAACCCTTAAATGTACAAAATGCATTTATATTCCGCTTCTATGTGGTGAGAGGAATTTACATACCAAATTTCAGGACTATAGCAGCAATGCTTTAGTTGGTACCATTTTTATCCTTTTATAAGTATAAATTGCGAAAAATCCAATTTTACTGCGCTGGTACATGTCCAGAAGAACTTACACATCAAATTTCCAGATTCTAGCTGCAATACCATTTTTATCCCTCTTCGTCCCACTCACCTCTTATAAGTACAAATTTGGAAAAATCCAATTTTACTGCGCTTCTACATGGTCAGAAGAACTTACACATCAAATTTCAGGATTCTAGCTACAATGCTTTAGTTTTGTGTACCTTTTTGTCCCGCGCAACCCTTAAAAGTACAAAATGCACTTATATTGCGCTTCAATTTACTGAGAGGAATTTAACTTACTTTTAACTTAAAAGTACAAAATGCTTTTATATTCCGCTTCTATGTGGTGAGAGGAATTTAAATACCAAATTTCGCGACTATAGCTGCAATACTTAAATTAGTACCATTTTCATCCCTTTTTGTCCCTCGCTACCCTTAAAAGTACAAATTTTGAAAAATCCAATTTTAACGCGCTTCTATATGGTCCGAGGAATTTACATACCAAATTTCACGATTCTAGCTACAATACTTTAGTTGGTACCATTTTTATCCCTGTTTGTTCCTCTCACCCCGTATAAGTACAAATTTCGAAAAATCAATTTATATTGCAAGTATACGTTGTCAGAGACATGTAAATACCGATTTTCACGATTCTAGCTGCAATTCTTAAATTGTACTATTTTTATCCCTTTTTGTCTTTTTCCTCCCTTAAAAGTACAAATTTCGAAAAATCCCTATTTGTAGCTCTTCTGCATGGTCAGTGCAAGGAACATACCGAATTTCATGTTTCTAGATACTGCCGCTTAGTCAGGACGAAGGTTCGATGTTTATCCCTTTTTACCCCCTAAAAGTACGAATTTCGTAAAACCCTTCGTCTACGTCATATTTGGGAACTACCCTGAAAATTTCATAAGCCGTTTGGTCTGTGGGCTGGTCAATGATAAGTCAGTAACGCAACTCTTTTATATTTATCGATAAACAGGACACCAATTAAAAAATCGAACATATACTGAAAATTCGGTGAATTAGTTCAGTCGATTTGTTCTCTTTCATTGTTCATTGCCAACAATACAATTTCCTAAACTTTTGGAAATCATTTCATTAATGGAACCTATCATTACTAATACATTTTATTGTTTTTATTCAAGATAGTGTTAATTAGAAAGTGTTAACTTTGAAGAAATATTACACAAAACGTGATCGAGTTCATTCGAAATAAGTGACAAATGTCAACACATATTATAGGCGAAAAAATGAGCAATTAACTTTAAAATTCAATATCGCAAAAACGAAGAAAAGCAATATTTTAAAATTTGTTACACTTATAGGCAACTTTTTTTTTTTAAATATTAAAATAGAAGTGTTCGAAGATTTCGAAATGTTATTTTTTTCTAAAACTGAAGGTAAACATTAAATTATATATTTTTTCGATGGTATCAATAGATCGGAAAAAAATCTATATGAAAAATGGTTTCCAAAAACTATATATATTATTGATTATTCAGCATAGTCCATTAAGGAAGAGCACCTTAGTGTTAAGTGTTCGGCCATAGCGAATTTTATATACCATCCACCATGGACTGCATCCCACAGATTGGAGATATTTTTTATGCAAATTTAAATAAATTTAAAGACCACTCTCGCTTGTAGGGAGATGAAATCAAAACGTTTGGACAGCAAGTGCATGCAAACAATTTACTTAAGTACCCTAACTACAGATTCCGACTAAGAATCGATTCTAAGGTCCGATTCTTCGATTCTAAGAATCGAATATAGAAATAGTTGATCGGGCATCGATTCTTGTCCTCGAATACCATTCACTACTTCCAGTCCCGATAAAATTGAATATTGTGAAATAAATATGCCATCCAATATTTCAGATCTTTTTCACTCCTATGATTTTGATAACTGTCATACTTTAATTATTAGACCAATAAGTGGTACCAGTATTGATAATGTGTTCAGCAATATTCGTGGAAAAATTTCTATTGACTCAGTGGAGTGTAAATTGACTGATCATAACATAATTTTTTGTAAGATTAAGTCAGATGTTGAAGGCCGGTGTAATTATATAAATCGAGAATGTCTTGTCATTATGGTAACGTTGAAAGATATTTAAGCATGCAACTTCCGAGAATGCACATTGATGATAATCCTTCGGATATGACGTCGAATTTGATTCAGGTTATTAATAATGCAGTGAATGATAGTACATCAATATCTAATGAAGTGAGGAATATAAAATTTGACTTAGCTCCTTGGATTAGTATGAATCTGTGGTCCTTGATTAACGAGAAAAAGAAACTTTTGAAAAGAAGAAGGACAAAATGTAATATTATATTCATCCGGGGCAGATTGAAAAGAATAAGCAAGATAATAAAAAAAATCTATAAGTCTTTGTATGAACGCGTATTTTGAACAAAACTTGTTAAAATTTAGTGGTGATCCCAGAAACTGTTGGAGATTTTTAAATAGTGTTATGGGCCGATCTATCGATAGGAATATAGAAGTTATGGACTCGGAAGGATTGTATGTAGACAATGACAATGATAAATCGGAGCGTTTTAATGATTATTTTGTAAATTCTGTCAAAACTTTGAATGATAGTATACAAGAGTTTCGTGGAGATCACTGTAATAACTTAAGATCAATGAGAAGTCATAGCCGCCGCTGTCATTTCAATGAGGTAACATGCAGTGAAGTGATGGAAGTTATTCAAAATATGAATAGATCTAAGAGTCCTGGAGAGGACAAAATATCGGCGAATGTATTAAGCAAGTGCTGTAATATTTTGTCACCTTATATTACAAGTATTTTTAATGCTATGATAAATTTGGCGACATATCCAGATGTTCTGAAACTGAATACGATTATTCCTATACCTAAAACTATGAGGGCGAATACAGTAGAACAATTCAGACCAATAGCAATACTATTATCTATCGACAAAATATTTGAGAGGATTATGCACACCCAACATCTAAAATACTTTGATGAAGAATCGTTGATATGTAGGACGCAATTTGGATATATTAAAGGTGGAGGGACTGATGAAGCAATTTTAAAGGTGGTCAACATAATATGTCGAGGTTTAGACGAGGGATCTTCAGGAGTAGCTGGAATATTTTATGATTTTAGAAAAGCTTTTGACTTGGTTGATCACGAGATTTCGTTGCAAAAACTTATATTTTATGGCATTCTAGATAATGATCTGGAACTTATTAGAAGTCATTTGTCAAATAGGAGACAATTTGTCCAAGTTGGAGAGGGAAGAAGTTCAGCACCGCCTGTGAGTTGCGGAGTACCTCATACCTCAGGGTAGTATCATTGGCCCGCTTTTGTTTATGATCTATATAAACGACATAAATTATCTCGGTTTATTTGGATCTGTTGTTATGTTTGCAGATGACATAGCAATATTCTACCCTTATAAATATGAAAAAGTGCTGAGAGTTCAAATGGAAAAAGATGCTGCTCTGATGTGCGAATTTGCGAGGCTGAACAGACTTGTCTTGAACTCTAGCAAGACGAAATTATTAAGATTTCGACCGCCCTTAACTATGAATAATGACTTTGGCATTTTAGTAGATGAGAATTTTATTATTAAATACTTGGGAATAAAGCTAAAAGGTAATTTAAAATGGGGTGAACATATAAAATTCGTAAAATCAAAAATGTCTTCTGCAATTGGAATAATCTTCAAATTAAGAAAGAAATTAGATATTAAAACAAAGCTGTTGATTTATCAAGCGTTGGTCCATAGCCATCTTGAGTATTTGGTGGTAGTATATGGCCACAGAATGAGCAGTGAGTTGAAATCACTTCAAGCTGCTCAAAATAAGGCTATCAAATGTGTTTATAATTTGCATCTTTGTCATGGCACAGTAGCATTGTACCGAGACTATGCGAAAAATATCTTGCCAATACGTGGTTTATATAAAAAGCAATTATAATTAGCAATTGGTAATGTACGTTTACAAATCCATCAATCAAATTGGACACAGATCCATTTCTTTTAATTTAAACACAAATGTATTCAATACGAGAAACTCCTCGGATCTCAGAATAGCGAGATGTAGGCTTCAAACAACAAGACAGATAATTGACTTACCCTTGCTTATAAGGCAAGGTAATTAATACCTTGTCTATTTTTAAAAAAATAATAAAATATTTCTTCCTGTAAATATTGAAATGCTTCTATAGTATTATTACCTCAAATTTAAAATATTGAATTGAAAATGAATTATATAATTTAAAAATACGTATATAAATTTGTAAATTTTAGTATTTTGTTGCCAACTTTAATTTAAAATTCGCTATAGAAATTTTAAATGTTTATATTTCCAGTATATTACGTTATACCGCACCACGAGAAACTTAAACCGCTGGTAGTTGTCCACCAAATAATGCATAAAAAGAAATCTTCCAAAATGATTTAAAATACTCGTCTGTTATGTATAAGCACTTAGCGTTTATCCTATAACTGAGTTACCCCTTTCTAATGGTAACCGTTACAGCCCTTTCGAATAGATAAATGTGTATGAAAAAAATAAACTAAAAAACTCTTTTCCATTAACTTAAATATCCTGTAATCTAGCGGACGTGATTGTTATCCCAATAAACATTCGGCAAATGTACTCCGACATTACGAGAGTCTAATAAAATAATACCTGTTAACGGGATGATGGAATGCTGAAATGCTGGATGCTGTCCATGATTTCCATTTTCCGGACTATAACGAACACTAATTTCATTAAAACGCCACATTCAAATTACGATATTGCAGACCCTGCCACATCTCCCCATCCATTCAATGGCAGATAATCCGTTTGCAAAAAAACGCAAAATCGTTGGTAATTTGCATACATTTTACATACGCAAATTACATGTGTGCGAGTGTGTGTGTGTTGGTGCGTGCATGTATGTGTGTAGAATTTTAATAAACATTTGCCAGCAACAACCACTCGTTTCCCTCATATAAAGTACAACCTCCATTTTGTCATTTTTCGAAAGAGTGAAAAACAACAAAATGAGTAAATCGAAATTTATTTTTACTGTAATGCCCAGACCTTGGCCTTCACTGGCAGCGTGCGTATACGTATGCACGAGCTGGAATGGAGTTGAAACACACACACTAACAAAGTTATAAAAATAAATTGTTAAAATTGGACTCAAACCATTCATTCAAACCAAACCATGTCATTCCGAAAAGTAATGCCTGCAGTTCATTTCATTCCATTTCTTGTGCTGGCACTCCGTCCGGGTAGCAGTAGCCACAGCATCATGGAGACGAATCCTGTTGCCTGGTGGAATGGGCTGGGGTGGGATGTAAGTGTATGAAAGGGCTAAAGTTAAACGTGGAACGCTTTTATGCGCTGTAACTACAAGAGGAGCAATCATAAAAATGGCCATGAAGTGGTGGCTACCCGTGACTTGGCCCGCTTGGATTGGGGTTATGACTGGTACATGGTGGAGTGCGTGTGGGGGGGTGGCGGTTATTTATGGTGGCTCAGCATGAATCATTTAACCCTTAAGTTAACAACATTACGATTTTTACAACGCATCGTTTTGCATAATTAATCTTAAAGTTACTTGACCTGTGATACCGAATTATAAAAATTTACATACGACACGATACGGCATCGCCATCATGATGGCAACGACAACGGCAACAATGACGACGGCGACAATGTCGGTGTGGCTACCATGTCGTTATGATATTTGGATTTTTGCAGATTTTCCAGACTTAGATAGAGGTGTTAGGGGACAACTGGGGCAAGTTAAGTTGGTCCTTTGCTATACGACACCTGTAAGCTATTTAAACTACTTTGGTTACCATAAAAATTCTATTTGTCTGTGGTTTTCTGTAATGTCGAAAGGAATTTCTATTGAAAAAATATTTATATAAGATCCTATTACTATACAGGATTTAATACTTTAATATTTAGGTAGCTGATGTCTGCAGGAATATACATCAAGTAATCCAAGTGAAAATAATCTGGAGGAGTTAATATCTTAAAGGCGAAAGGTATTGGCTGCAGCTATTTATTTTTTATAAAATACTGACATCAAATACGAACAAGTTTTCGGTAGTCTCTGTGAAAATCCACAAAAAATTACTATAAACGTCTAATAATTCGACCAATAGTTTACTCTAAGACAAGAATCAAAATTTATACATAAAGTGCTTCCGAGAGTCCATTAATTAAGAAAAAAATTGGACAAAAATGCAACGTAAAAAATTACACGGCAAAACATGATTTTTGGAGATGTTTTCAGGAGCGTTTAGCTCACAGATGGCTTGACACAGTGACGAAATATTTTGCAGATCATCATTAGACAATCCAAACTTTATTTTCGTGGGGTGACTGGAAATTATATTTCCATTTGTATGGCCCGCGACCCAGCCTAATATACATTTGTATACTTATAAGCCTATAATGCTTTAGAAACCTAGGAACGCCGCCATTTTAGACGGTGTTCTAAATTTGTTTAGTTTATTAGGGCCGTCTTTTAAAAAAGGTTCTGTGAGACATGTGATAATATAAAACGTGGCATATTATAGTCAAAGTTACACCGATAAAGAGATATTTTCCACAATGAAAAACCGTTTGAGACCGACTTAAAAAACCCTGTTTTCTGAAAACAGCTGTGTTCAGAATCCCGACGGTCGGATTCAGGTGAAAAACCAGTTGAGCCGGTCTTCGACCCCGTGTTTGATCATTCTCAACAGAATAGTGACACAATAATTTTGAAAGGTAATTTTTTTGGTAGATAATTTTTGTCGAATATGTTTATAGTCCAGCTGAAATAGGATAAATGTTGGCCTTAATAAAGGCCCGCATAACTTTCTATCACATAGAGAATATTAAAATATTTGTTGGCATGTGATTGCTGGGAATATTTGTTATAGAATTTGTTCAGCAACCCAGAAAGTTAAAATAAATGGAATTGTAAATTTTTGCAACATTGCAGCTTTTTTACAAGCGACATTGGTATTAATACACATGCAAAAAAGTGCCGAATCCGTTGGATAGAAAAATGTCATTCATACAAAAACATTTTGGCCATATCTCTCGCGAAAATGAAAATTTTGCAAAAATAAGCGTGAAGAGCTTATTCGAAATTTTTTTTCGCAGAACATTTTAATCCTTAAATGTCCTTTTTGAAAGAACTTTTTGATTTTCTCGGAAAACGGGCCAAATTGACCCATAAAGACAGGAGCTAGTGGGTTAAGATTTTCCACAAAAATGATCCGCATAAAATTCCACAATATAGTTCTGACGATAAGAATTCTCTCAAACATAAACTTACAACACTTTTTTTTCGCTTAGTAAAGGGTGATTTTTGAGCTATTATCTTTTTGGCAACACTGGTTTAAACAGCTGACGCACGTTTCGTGTTTTGTTTCACTGTCAAACATCTTCAGTTTGGTCTATCATTTAACCATGAATCGTCTTACAAACGAACAACGCTTGCAAATTATTGAATTTTATTATCAAAATGCGTGCTCTGTTAAGAAAGTTCATCGCGCGCTTCTTCCATTTTATGGTCAGTTTAATCGGCCCACTGAAGCGGCTATTCGGGCTATTGTGACTAAATTTCGCACCAAATTTACATTGTTGGACATTAAATCACTAACACGCGAACTGAAGAAAATATCGCTGCTGTATCGGGCAGTGTTAATGATGACCATCAATTATCGATTCGTCGCTGTTCGCAGCAATTGCGCCTCTGTTACTCAAAAACGTGGAAATGACAATATTGGACTAAGCGGATGGACCATTTGAGGCATAGTCAAGGTCAACATTTGCATGAAATAACCTTCAAACATTAAATTATATGGACCGTACTATCGATTCAAATAAAGATTTCATGAATTTTTCTGAATTTTTTGTGTTTTTTTTTTTGAAAAACTTTCCTATAGCTTTTAAAAAATCACCCTTTACTAAAACTAAGGACTATTCAAGAAAAACGTACACTCATATGGTTATATGATATTTTCTGAATAGAGTTCATCGTTGTATCGCATCAGATCTGAAGCATTCTAATCTACAAGACACTTGAAGCCCGACCTGATTTCCTTTTATTTACATCAAACTCCAGGTTTCCACAGTGGCGTATAATTGTCCCAATCATTTGAATAAATATTAATCATACGTTCGGTGACTGATCTTACTTTTTCTCAGTTTCATGAAATTACACGAATAGTCTCCCATAAATATTTACTCCGGCATTTACAATATATTTGTATATTTTTTCGAAGAATACTTTGTTTAAGACAACAAACTGTTTGTTGCACTGTGTCCTTATCAGACTTACGAAGGGTATAACAGATTCGTTTCAGCTCCAGTCAACACTGATGCCAACTTGTTGTTTCCATTCCACTCCAAACATTACGTTACAAGGCCAAAATCGGAGGTAGGGATGTGATTCATTTATGCCATTCAAACCCACTCGAACCAAAGGATTCCCACTCTTTCGTCGGCTGTTGGCTTTAAATGGTAACAACAGAACAGAGCCATCGTCCTTCCAATTTATTTTAGACAGTTTTCTGTAGACTTTTGTTATTAACTGAAAGGTTTCGAATGGCAACAGCAACACTCACTAAGCGAATGCGATTGTGTGTGTGTGTGAGTGAGAGTGTTTGCGTTACGTTTTAACTGTTGATGTTTTTGGTAGAACGCGTAAGTCGTCGCCGTTGCCTGTTGGTTGTTGTTGTGTCGTTCCGTTTCGTTTGTTGGCTTTTTTCGGTTGGACCCCCTTCTTTCTCCGTCTCTTCCTCTGCGCTTTCTTCTTGGCATTATGTATGTACGTTAATGTTAATGCTTTTTGTTCGCTTTATTTTTCCTGAGTCTTTTTGATATATGGCGGGCGCTGTGCTGTGGCTGCATACGTTTACTGGAGCGAACATACATATTAACCCTTTTTTTGCCACGCTTAACCACAATCATTGCCAAGCCGGGGATCATATCATTCGTGCTTTTACGTCGCTGCGTTGTTGTTTCGGTTTTTTCGGTTGGCTTTTTTAAGGTTTAATTGACAGAGGTTCTCAATGTTTTGGGCGTGGGGAAAGTTAGACATTCTCATGCCACGCGTTTGATATTTATTGGGGTTGTAATGAACGTTTGTATACGAGAATGCGAATTATTCTGCATTTGATTATTCGAATTCGCAAAAATAGCATTTGCTGATATTCACATTCTGTTTCGTACTTTTAAGGGCTTATTTTATTTTTTCAGAATTCTCTAAGAAACCGAACAATATATCGGGTGGGCCATTTAAAACTTTAAATTTGAACTACCGATTACCTTGACTTTGAAAGGTAGAAAAACATTCATTTTTCATTCATACGCTCGAACAAAATTGGGAAATATTAAAAGCTCACTTCCAAAGTAGTGGGTCTTTAACGCAAGCTGTAAGAAATTTACGTGTTTTCAGATGAAGCTCATTTTCATCTTGGTGGCTATGTCAATAGGCAAAATTTCCGCATATGTGGTTCAGAGCACCCACACGTGTCTATTGAGATGACAATGCATCCACAATGGGTCATTGTTTGGTATGGATTTTGGGCTGTACTAAAAAAAGTGGGTTGATCGGATGAGGTACTGCCGAGTCATATAAATGATATAGTGTTCCATTATTAAATGACAAAGTTCAACCCTTCCAATAAAATCAGAAATTTGAAGAAATAATCAGTACTTTTTATAGCCGATTCTAACATAAAAATTTAGATGGCCCACCCTATACAATACGAGTAATTTCATGAAAAGAGATCACACACACATATTGTCTCTTCTCTCTAATTGTGATGAATTTTTTAAATTATTTACTTTTCTATAAGGCGAATAAAGCTGCAATTGCCGATTTTTTAAAATAAGATATTGTAGACACTAGGGTGGATCGAATATAAAATATTTTTTTCATTAGGTATTCTTAAAAAAATTTATAATTTTTTTGTAGAGTGAGATACAATTATAATTTGTTCTAATTTTAAGCAATTTTCTTCTAGTTTTACAGAAAATTGTCAAATTAACAAAAAATAATTTTCTATTTATTTTATAAACAATGTATAATACATTTTATAAATAGTTAGTAGTGTTCCTGGTACTTACTTTAAGACAATTATAGACGTGATTTCTGTCAAAACTAAAAATATTTTAAATAAATAATTAAAATAACTTAATTTAAGTCCAATAAAAATACTTAAAATTCGACAAAACGATAAAAACGGCGAACAAATTGTCAGATTTACATTTTTTTCCCAAAGAAATACCCGAATTCCCAAAGTGGGGAAAATGCTTTCCAACATTGTTTTTTTTTTATTAAAATGGTCGCAACGCTTTTGTTACCACTTGCTCTGCTTTGATTAAGTATTCAATAAATATCCAATAAAAGATTGGATTTAAATTCGTAAAATTATGAGAGACTTGGACTATAATGACCAACATTTATAATTTTTGCAACAATTTTGTTTTAGTGAAAATTCCAATAACTCCGTCATTTACTGACGGATTTTTAAAAGCAAAGCGTCTTATTCTATCTCAACAACACCTACAAGAAAAATAATATCACTTCCCAGAGTTTTCTACATCATTCTTTTTCGTAGCACAGTTATCATTGTCCACTCTTGTCCATTAAATATTTCTACTAAATAGTTTTATTTTAGACAGCAAACGCGCTATCAATTGTTTTGTAGTATGGAGCGTGTTATCGGCACTATTAACTATTAGTACAATTTATTTTACGAAAATCTAAGTAATACTTTTTTCTTTATAAAATAAATAGAAATACAGTGGTACTCCGGTTTAACAATTATACGGTTTAACGGTTTAATATTTCAGCGAGATATTCAAATCCCTGATATTTAATAAACCAGTAAAAAATATTCGATATAACGATAATTTCGATTTAACGATATGGTCTGACAAGATCATTATATCGGGATACTGCTGTATATTTTTAAGACTTTACATTCTTCTCTATTAAATTAGAAGAAATTTACTTGAAATTAGCAAAAAATATTTTTGTATCTGACAAAAATACTTAATTTTCGATCCAGGATGTATACAATTTCCGATCTTTTTAAAATCAGAAAATGCAGTATCATTCGCCCATTCATTTTTGACCTCACCAGCTTGTATTGTTTCAATAGGATATTATATTTAAATTACATGTCCAACTGCATTTTTGGAACAGAATGGAATTCTGAAAGGGCATGCTGAGCAGATCATTTTTGTAGAACGGATCCAGCTGAAATTTTGCATGTGGACTGACTTTTTGCTGGACTATAAGTATATTCTACATAAATGATCTACTCAACATGCGCTTTCAGAATTATAGGGCCGCTATTCTGTTCCATTCAAAAAGTCTTAATCTGTTGGGCAGTGTTATTTATACTAAATAATTTTATTTTCGACAGCATTCACGCTAACAGTTGTTTTAGAGTAAGTACCAAGAGCACCATCATGAAACTTATGAAGCGTGTTATTGACACTATTAATTATAAATATTTTTTACGAATTACGAAGTAATATTTTTTGTTTATAAAATAAATAGGAAAAGATTAAAAGAAATATTTTTTTAAGATTCGACAATTTTCTGTAAAATTATAAGAAATTTGCTTAAAATTAGCACAAAAAATTTTATCTCATACCACAGAAAACATTTTTAAATCCCTTATGACAAATATAGTTAATTTTCGATCCACCCTGGCGTCAATTTCTTTTTTTTTTTTTTTGAAAATAGGAGAGCTTATATGTTTTATGTTTTGAAAGTTTATTATATTTATATAGCGTCTGCCATCTAACGTTTTTTTCTACTATTCAACCGTTGGTCTATTATTTGAGGGGTTCCCTCAGCAGCCATTTGAATGTAATTATTTTTCATTATTAACCGAAAGGATTGTACTTTCAAATAAAAAAGAAATTTGAGAAAATATTCAGTAGTTTTTTATAGCATTTTCAAAAAAAAAGTTATTTGGCGGACCCATAATTCTAGCTTAACGCCGCCCGCTTCGCCAGGCAAAAAAAAAACAAATGGTAAAATTAAAATCAGGTTTCATATTGATTGTTATCGTGATCAGTAATAAAGGGTGATTTTTTAGCTATTATATTTTTGGCAACACTGGTTTAAACAGCTGACGCACGTTTCGTGTTTTGTTTCACTGTCAAACATCTTCAGTTTTGTCTATAATTTAACCATGAATCGTCTTACAAACGAACAACGCTTGCAAATTGTTGAATTTTATTCTTCGCGCGCTTCCATGTTATGGTCAGTTTAATCGACCCAGTGAAGCGGCTATTCGGGCTATTGTGACTAAATTTTGCACCAAATTTACATTGTTGGACATTAAACCACCAACACGCTTACGTAGAGTGCGAACTGAAGAAAATATGGCAGCTGTATCGGCCAGTGTTAATGATGACCATCAATTATCGATTCGTCGCCGTTCGCAGCAATTGGGCCTCTGTTACTCAAAAACGTGGAAATGCAAAAATTGGACTAAGCGGATGGATCATTTGAGGCGCAGTTATATACGTTCCAATTTTCAGCCTTCTAGTTAAAAAAACTTCTGCTAATGCCCCACCGTCCACGTAACGAAAATTCAAAATCCGGCGTCACATTTTTCTTTCTCGTGGTCAGTAATATATACGTTTCAATTTTCAGTCTTCTAGCTTAAAAACACTATTGCCACGCCCACTAAACGAAAATCCATATTTCGGCATCATATTTATCATTCTCGTGGTCTGTAATATATATGTACCAATTTTCAGCCTTCTAGCTCTCAAAAACACTATAGCCAGGCCCCCTCCGCCCACAAAGCAAATTTTTAAAAATTCCATAGCCGAAAGTTTCAACAACATCGGTTCAGCCGTTTACACGTGATTGCGGAACAAACAAACAGACAGACTTACAATAAAGTTTTATAATATTAATAGGGATTATATTTTTCCATTAACTACCTTTTACAAAAAAAAATTAAAAATGTAATGCAAATGGAATAAAAACTTTTTATTTGGCAAGTATTTAAATACAGCCAAGGTAATCAACTGTAACTGAAACCCATTTGATGATAGATGACCTGAAAAGGCCATTTTAATTTGAAAACACCTCGCCTATGTTTGTATAAAATTTCACTGCGCTAAGTCAATCGGAACGGAAAATATAGAATTATTCCCAAACCCTGCCCAAAAAAACATCTGTTGAAGTGTTGCCGCTTCCTTCAGTTTGGCTACCACTGCCAGGCTTGATGAAAAAGGGACGGTCTGACGGTCTATGATAACCCGGGTTGCTACTACTAATACTTCTAGCAAATTAACGTCATTTATTGAATGAGACTAATTCTTTGATGTTTCTGCTTCAGCGACTTGGACAAACGCAGACACAAACTTGTTGTCATTCGTTTCCACAGCAAAAAAACCTTCAACGTCAAAATTCGTTCGAGAGTACCTACGCATGTATGTCCTATGTACTTCCCCCACCCGAAAGAGGAGGAAAAAGTTTACTTCATTTCTACCACGCCACACACATCAAACAGTTTAGTTTCGGTTGTGTTTGCCACCAAACCAAACCGAACCGAAACAGCAAAAAAACAACGAACGAGCGAAGCAAAACTACAAGAAAAAACCGCAAAATGTGAAATTCTATTGTGCGTGAATAAATTGGAAGGAAAACGAACCAACGAAAAAAAAACATGAACACAACAACAACAGCAACAACTACAATGACAGTTCGCCAAATAACAGCAGAAAAGGCCAAAACCACAATAGACCTTCATTTAAATTCAAATGGAGGCGAATGTTTATACTCTCTGACATTCATACTCGGTTAGAGCGGTCGCCAGGACTCCTGCCATGCCACAAGATCTCGGTCGGTCCAACTCACAATTGCCGAGATACCAGGCCGAAATGCCAGGAGATGCGAAGAAGATACGCAAATGGTCAAATGTTATACAATTAATTTTTTTATTTGAAATGCGGCGAATAAAGCGTTTTTGTTGCTCCTTTTTTATGCATAGTTTTCCCCGCCCACCCCCACTCCTTACTTTTGGGTTGTAACAACCCTTGATTTTTTTTTTTTTTTTTTTGGGGAGGTAAACTTGTTTAACGAGTGATTATTCAACAATTTAAAATTATTTTTTGGGGCGGAAAAGCGTCTAATAGATATTTAAACTTTTGCTTGAGCAGCGCCATTAGCAATAAATAAAATATGCTAAAGTTGGAGCTAACCAACTGTTGTTGATGTCACTCGGCCGGGTACTCGACATCTATCACTGTTGACTGGCACTGGCAACTTTTCGGTCGTTTGGTTCGTTGTTAATGGCCCTTAAGTCACAAGTTTAAATATCAATTAACATTTGTAGAGTGAAATAATTTTAAATTGTTGTCTAATTACAATATAATACTTACTATTCACTATAAATGTGATACTCCCATTGATCAGCGGCGTAGAATTAATTATGCGCAGCATAGCCTGTGGTGGCCTCGCACTGGCCTTGTCGGTGGTGTTGAATTTCTGAGGTGCTCGACCTTGACTTAAAGTAATTTTATTATGAACTGAAATCTGATATGCTGCAGTTCAAGGTAATTTCGCTTCGACATGTATTTTTCTAGCAAGCAAAACAAATATATTATTGTGAAAGTAAATATCTTTAAGCAACAGTAACTGGGGAAATCTGATGGAAAAAATTCCCCAACAAGGGTTGAAAATATTTACAGTATTTAAGCGCTTGAAAATTGGTTTCCAATATTCCCATTTAAGATAGGGCAAAAGGCATAAAAATAGTACACACAGAAAACAGATTCATTACCACAACCGAATTTTTGTAGTTCTAAGTACTATCGCAATATTGCATGCGTGATGCCATCAGTATAACCGACTTTTTATTGGAACAATAGAATTTTCAGTACTGTGAACTGAAATTATTGGTTACATTAAATATAGAATGTTTAGGTACATCGAACTATCAAAACGGTATCTGCAACTAAATTGTTGTATATATGTATATTGTTGTATATATCTGTTGTTATTATCACTTGTTGGTTATATGTTGTTTTCAAATTTTGTAGTCCAGATTACGATTTTCGGTTGTTGCGATACATCCAAACAAAATTTTTTAAAATTAGTAGTTTTCATTTTAATATGCAAAAAATCGATTGCTTTCATCGGGACATGAACGATGTATTTCTTATCACATCAACTATCTTGAATTTCGATTTTCGAAACTTTCGTCTATATTCTTTGTGTGTTTCGTACGACCGTCGAAGGAAACATATATAACAGTAATAGGAAGCTATTGCTATTCTAGAATATAAAGTAAAAATATATTCGAACAAAATTACATTAGTGACGGCAAAAAAGCTACCTTCGTTTAATCTTTCAGAACTTCTTTTAATTTTTAGGACACTGCCGTCGTTGATTTTGGAAAACTGTTTGATATAAACGTCCCCACCAACTAATTCCACCGTAAATTGGGTAAAGAGCATTCATATAAGATTTTGAGGAGTCTGAAAATTGAAACGTCTTTAGGAAACTGAAACTGTTTTAAATAATCATTCTGGCAAGCCATCACTTATTCTTCATTTATGTAGCCGCTACTTTTTATAAGAATAAAGTAATCTGATTCATCTGAAAATTATGAATTAATATATTAGTACTTTCTTTTTAATTTGTTGTAATGCGTCTTACCTCGTGTATCAACACCCACAATTTTTTTGCTTACGTAGTCTATTGCATCTTGAGGTAAAGTTATTAATTCAGTGAAAAACAAATAATCTTGACGAGTTATTCCAAAAAATTAAGACAGTATTCCTGTAGTACTATTTATTAAACCAAAAGTAAAGTGCAGTTATGAATTATAGGGTAGTTTTTGTTTATATCGCTAGTTTCTTGCAAGAATTGCACATATTTTATTTGACAATTTTTATACCCTACACCACTTCGTGGTCTAGGGTATTATAAGTTTAAGTATACCGATCGGCTTAGAATCACCAGCTGAGTCGATTTAACGATGTCTGTCTGTCCGTCCGTCCGTCTGCTGTCCATCTAAGCTTGTTCGCACTCTACAGGTCGCAATTGTCGTCCGATTGTCATGAAACTTGGCAGAAGTTATTTTTTCTGGCCAAGGACCATCGGTATTGAATTTGGAGGAAATCGGTTCAGATTTAGATATAGCCCCTATACAAATGTCGCTCCCGATTTGACATTTTCTACTTTAGAAACCACATATTGTACCCGATGTTCTTTAAATTTGGCGGAACATTTTATAATCGAACTAAAAACATCTGTGCAGAAGTTGGGTAAGATCGGTTCAAATTTAGATATAGTCCCCATACTAATGTCGCTCCCGATTTGACATTTTCCGCTGTAGAAACGACATATTGTACCCGATTTTCTTTAAATTTGGCACAACATCTTACAATCCAACTAGAAACACCTATGCAGAAATTGGGTATGATCGGTTCAGATTTAGATATAGCCTCCGTACAAATGTCGCTCCCGATTTGACTTTTTCCGCTCTAAAATCCACATATTGTACCCGTTTTTCTTTAAAATTGGCACAACATCTTATAACCAACTAAAAAACCTATGGTGAAAGTGGGTAAGATCGGTTCAGATTTAGATATAGCCCTCATACAAATGTTGCTCCCGAATGTTTAACCGATTTTGGCCAAATTTTACATATTATATTTCACCAATAAACAGACATGGTGAAAGCGGATCACATCGTTCCAGGTTTCAATATACCCCCATACAAATGTCCTTTCCGATTTAACATTTTTTTGTCAAACACACACATTTACAGGATGCAAAAATCCTTCCCGATTTCAATTTTTTACCGACTTGAAATGCAATGAGCATTGTTTGGGTGATGCCCATATAACTTTGGTATACTACTGTATAATTTGTATTTGTCCGTCAGACAATTGGATCAATTACCATATTATTTACCGTATTCGTTAAATTTGACTAAAGATGAATTTATAGCATATAAATTATATGAATATAATTTATATAATTTGTATGAACTACATAAAATTGCTCCCATGAAATACCTGGGTTTAGTAATCAAAGCGAGGTACATACGCAGGGAGTGGTGTAGGGTATTATATAGTCGGCCCCGCCCGACTTTAGCCTTTCCTTACTTGTTCAATATATGTTGGTGAAAAATGTTCAAATTTCAACTGAGGTCATCAAAACTTATATCCATGGTGGATCGCCTTTGATGTATACAGCTTGTACATTAGGGCTGTTTTTCTTTAAGCTGCGATAACAAAAACGTTAATAAAAATTTTTGTTGTTGTTTGTATGTATTGTTGGTCTGTTATGTTGTATGTGTTGTCATTTATTTTGGTTTAAGACCAAAGGTTGTGCTGAAGTCTTCAGCAGAACCCAAAATTAGCAAAAAGGCAAAGTGAGACCTTTATTGTTGCAGCTAAAAGTTGACTGCGCAGTTTCGATGGGCGCTACCCCATCTCGTCAGAACTTTCGCAACGAATGTATGTCTTTGACTTAAATCAGGGTTTATAAAGGGTGATTTTTTAAGAGCTTGATAACTTTTTTTTTAAAAAAAAACGCATAAAATTTGCAAAATCTCATCGGTTCTTTATTTGAAACGTTAGATTGGTCCATGACATTTACTTTTTGAAGATAATTTCATTTAAATGTTGACCGCGGCTGCGTCTTAGGTGGTCCATCCGCTTAGTCCAATTTTGGCATTTCCACGTTTTTGAGTAACAGAGACCCAATTGGTGCGAACGGCGACGAATCGAAAATTGGTGGTCATCATTAACACTGGCCGATACAGCTGCGATATTTTCTTCAGTTCGCACTCTACGTAAGCGTGTTGGTGGTTTAATGTCCAACAATGTAAATTTGGTGCGAAATTTAGTCACAATAGCCCGAATAGCCGCTTCAGTGGGTCGATTAAACTGACCATAAAATGGAAGCGCGCAATGAACTTTCTTAACAGAGCACGCATTTTGATAATAAAATTCAATAATTTGCAAGCGTTGTTCGTTTGTAAGACGATTCATGATGAAATGTCAAAGCATACTGAGCATCTTTCTCTTTGACACCATGTCTGAAATCCCACGTGATCTGTCAAATACTAATGCATGAAAATCCTAACCTCAAAAAAATCACTCTTTATTAGTACCAGCGGTCACATATGACTAATGAGAAGCGCTGATAAACCAAATATTCCACCAAACTAAGTCGACACACTAAAAATCTCACTTTGCCAATTCAATGTTATGCATGTGCTCGCATCGCTCGCAACAATGCAAAGGTTGTTGTTGTACGGTATGTCCCGTCTTCACTGTACCTCGTGTGTATTGTTGTTGTTTGTATGTATTGTTGGTCTGTTATGTTGTATGTGTTGTCATTTATTTTGGTTTAAGACCAAAGGTTGTGCTGAAGTCTTCAGCAGAACCCAAAATAAGCAAAAGGCAAAGTGAGACCTTTATTGTTGCAGCTAAAAGTTGACTGCTCAAAATAAAAAATTATTTCTTCACATTGTCGTCAACTACAATATAAATATATGTATCAAAAGAAATTTTCAAAAAAATATTTTGTGTCGACTTTATTGGAGTTAGACTCGCTTTCCATCATTTTGACTTACACTGGATAATTATCCAGGCTAAGTCAACAATTTTTAACACAAAATTATTTTTTTCAAAATTTGTTTTCACACACACATTGATATTGCTTTTGGCGACAATTTTAAAAAAGAATTTTTTATTTTGAATGAAATTTTAACATTTTATTTAGATTTTTGTTATCGCAGCTTAGTTATACAGTCTTAAAGAAAAACACACTTATTAATGAAGACAGAAAGTGATGACAAAAAACCAAGCTTTTTTGTGTATATTTAATTGTTAGAAATAAATTATTTGTGGTCATCACTAATTATTGATACTAATGTATTCGTTTCTGTATAAAAAGCAGTTGTCGCAATTGTTAGCTCTTACAACACAAAATATTTTTATTGTCTTCGATTGATAAATCCAATGTTTTTGCTGCCTTTACTTCCATTTGGTTATGACCATGTTATTATAGTACATCAAACTATTCTCTGTGTGTACGAAACAAACGAAAGCATATCGTTTTACGTAGGCACAGATTTTTCGAAAGTTATACTTTCAAGACCTAATAAGATCACAATCATATTAGGAATTTTTGAAATTTACTACTTTTTTGAAATTTACAACCACATGGCTGCAGGTAGAATCATGCAATTCGGTGTGTACAACCCTCTAATTTCGTAGACACGTAAAATGGAACGATTTTTCGAAATTTGTACTTATAAAGGATACAATTAAAAAGAGGGTAAAAGTTGCACCAACCAAACCGCTGAAATTGAAATCATGAAATTCGGTATAAACATTCATGTGACGGTATAAACGCGAAACATAAAGGAATTTTGCGAAATTTAGGCGCAAAATGGGACGAATGTGGATAAAAATGGTATGGTAGGATTAAATTTGGCACCAATCAAGCAGCTGTACCTAGAATCATGAAATTCATCCGACTGCGCAGATGCGGAAAGGGTCAAAATGAAAAAAGCAAACGGCTGTATCCAAAATCGTAAAAGTAGGTTTGTACATTCTACATATTGGATCTTCAAACACCACCAAACGACATCTCTTTACGAACCCGTATTGATTTTCAAATAGTAAATTCTTATTATTGAAATACGTTCACAGTTTTGTCAACGATTGAAAGCAATGAAATGGGTCTAAACTTCTCCAAAGAATTTGCATTAATTTCTTTAGGAATTGACACAATCTTATGCGTCTGGCAAAATACTGGTTCTACGTGAAGGGAACTGCCCTAACACCTAACAAAATATTTGCCTAGGGGCTATGTATAACATGTATTTTAGCTTTCTAAACTCGAAACGATTAAAAACGATTAAATTGTTGATACATTCTTTTAATTCTTCATTGAAATTCTAATTTTGTACTCTCATATTGGTAATATAGGTTATTTTTTTACGAAATTACCCTTTCCTAGAATATCGGATGCCATTATTTTTTGTACTAAGACAGCGTTAAAATTCGTATACGTATGATCAGAATATTTATAGAGTTTTATATGACAGAGTATACCTTATGTATGTCGCAAATGTCTAGTCTCTTCTATTACATAATAGTAAACGCAAAATGGGTGGTCCATTTTATGAGTTTTATATGACAGAGTATACCTCATGTCTTTCGCAAATGTCTAGTCTCTTCTATTACATAATAGTAAACGCAAAATGGGTGGTCCATTTTATGGTCCATTCCAGAAATCAGTAAAAGGTGCTATTTACAGTGTTGTTGAAAATGTATGCAATGTGAACAATTCATAAACTATTCAGGCTTTTGAAATAGATAGAAATAGACTGAAACATTCGACAACCGTCGATCTATGTTATGAAGTCACTTGAATTAAATTGTATTCCATTGATAATCGAAAGGATTTCTCTGGCCGATAATACAAGCCCACAGTAATTTTGTTAATCAACATAGATCTCTTGAAAATGGCTTCATTTCGAACTACAGATAAATGTTGCATAGCACACTTGTCGACATCAATATAATAAACGATTTTAAAAATACGTCTAAATTGTTCACTCGTCATCAGTTCACATCAATGGATGGTAATTATTTGCTATTATCTCCCATCTCTTATCTGTTGGCGGGTTGATTGGTTTATGTAGCCACTCGCCCTCACGACAGCGTCAAGTAGTGTCTTAAGGCACCGTTTTCAAGGGACCATTCGGAAAGGCATGTTATATTTAGTCTGGAGGATTGAGATACTGATTATTTCTCTAATATCAATCTCCGATATATCGCCAAAGTCGTGTAGTAATTGAGAAACAACAGCCTTGTGTCATGGGTTTATTAGAACCGGGCCGTCTCATAAGTGGTACAACCCATCTACTCGTCCCTTCCCATCAAATTAACCATGTCCATTGATATCTTATATTGATCAGTCCATAATATTCTGGACAGCTTCTCAACGCCCTGATGTAGATGTTATGCGGTTAGATCTAATGGTGGTGGTCGGGGTCTTTGTGGTAAAGAGTACCAGCTGTTAATCAAATCGCTGCTGTTGAACAAATACATTTTCCGATATCTCATCATATTTGCCACCCTACAACTTCGACAACCACTGTGTGTGCGTATCATGGAGCCAGCCAGCATTTAATTGAATATGTTATGACTAAACATATTTCTAATCACCTCAACGGATTCTCTGTGTGGTTCACTCTATTATCAGATTGTGATTTAAACGACTCGAACGAAATTAACGTCATTTATTTAATCATATTAGCCAGTCCAATTGGATCCAAAGGATTAAATGGCATCATGGCATCCTGTTTGGACGAGTTTATAATCGTACACAAATCACCGGCCGACCGACCGACTGGCTGTCCTTTTAACCTTTCGGGGCGTTGAAAGCCTGCGTGTATGTGTGTCTGTGAATACAACTGAATAAAACTAAATGATTATTTTAGTTTTAACTTGTTTAATACTATTTTGGCTTTTATGGTTATGGTTGGCATGTTGCTTAATGCCACTTTATAAATAATTGTTGAGGAAATTTTAACATTTTAATGTTGGCAAATCCTCTTCTTCTTCGTCGGATCGGTCACACACACACATACATACCTAGTTCACCCCCCTCTCTCTCTCGGGCAACAGCTACAACAAAGGAGCTTTAACAATTGCTCCGAATATCAACTCACGCAAGATTTCCTTTTTGTTTCGATCCGGGCAACAAAAAAGGCATTACATTTTAATGCCCTTTCACAAACACCCGCTCACACACTCACCCACCCACACATGTGAAAATCTTGACATTAGCTTAGCCCCAGTGCTTGAGTGAGTGAACGATTGAGCGTGTGTTGTTGTTGTGCTCCTGCTGCTGCGGTGTTCGTCCCTCCCTGTCGGTGTCTGCGTGTGTGATTAAGCCTTAATAAATCTGCAAAAGAGTTTCCTTTCGTTGCGCGTTCCTGCCATTTGCCTGGCCGGGGCTTTCCATCTCTCGCCATTCTGGAGCGTGTGTGTGTTTTATTTTCACGCACCATAAATTTAATTAAGGCTTTCCATACACACATGCACTTACACGCACACACACTCAACAAAATGGCCATTCAGGATAAAAACCGAAAAAGGATTTGTTGCTTCATTATCCGCCTCGCCATCACTCTCCCACGCCAAGTGAGTGTAATTATAACATTCACCTCACGTACGTCACAATTATTAGTAAATGTTAAATGGTCCTCAAATCAGTTTTCACTTAAAGATCATCCAACCAACCAACCAAGCAGCCATCCTGCCAGACGCCAGCCACGAAATAAGCCTCGTTAGGACCAACAACAGGATACCAGTCTGGCAGTGGAAGGAGTTGATGGGACTCACATACACACATTGAACAAATTGTCACTTGTCTTTTACGAGACGACTGGTTGTTCATCTTTTCAACTTTTTCCGGTGAACTTAACCCGTCTTTCCTCTTCAAGGACTGATGGCTAAGATGCCCGTGTAAAATATGAGGGCGGGACGAAAAGTTCGTCCCGTAATTGCGTATATATTTGGTCTGATATTTTATTGCACCGTTGGAAAATTGTATACCCTACAAACCACTACTTTTCACAGGATGCATTGACTTAGATCACTTTCATTCTTTTCAAAATTGAAAAAAATTAATATTTTCTTACCAAAAATGAAAGAAAACTCGAAATATTTTATTTAAAAAAAAAATAAAAATATATATTGTTTACTTTTCAAATAATTTCATTTTATATGTTATTCAATTATCTGAATCACTTAAAGTGGAATTTATAAATTAATGTTTGGTTACATCAGCACATATGTATGACTTAGATATAGTATGACTTAGACCACTTTCAAATTAAGACTTAAGACAATTTTGGTGTACATAAAATGAGAAATGTAATTTCAACGGTACAATTTTTATAAATGTCAAAAATAAAAGTTCTTGTGTCCCGAGGTACCGTGTACCGATGCACAGTGGTTCAGAATCAAAATCCATCGGCCAAAATTCAATAACTTTTGTTCTAGTAGACATTTTTGAGTTCTGTAAAAAACCAAAATTAGACAAGGATTATTTTAAGATATCAACGTTAAAAATCGGGAATTCGTATATATTTTAGAAAGCGGTCCAAAGTTGACTACTTTTCGTATATTTCGATTTTAAAGAAAATTAATATTTTTATTTTTTGTTCATGTTTTTTAACATATTTTTACGTATTCGTTCATAGTGCGAAGAAATATTTTAATTTTTTTTGTTACAGATTTTCACGTTTTCCACATTTTGAAAATTGAAAAAAACGTATTTTTTTTCTTTGCCGAACTGTTTCTCTCATATTTTAAGAGATTTTACACTCCGATCTTTTTTATTCGAAATTGTTGTTTATTAGCTTTATTAAGACGACGTTGTGCCAAATATAGTTCGTTTGTAATATATATTTTAAAAACATCCGTTTTTAACAAATGTCCAAAGCCACGGACCAACATAACTTTTTTCCTTCGAAAGCCTTTAACGAAATATATTTATATATATTTGGAAAGGTTAAAGGGTTCCCCGTTTTTTTCGGTGTAACTTTTGCCCATCCGAAGTTACACCCTTGGAAGATAGGATATATTTAGTGCAAAAAGTCAATATTTTTAGTTCCGAAACTCAATTTCCTCCTTTTGTCCCACTAACTTCTGGAATGTATGTAAGCAGATAAAAAGATGAGTAAGTTTTCTATAAGATCATGCTAAATTTTATAACAATCGGAGTTCATTTGCCGATACTATGCCCAAAAAACCCTAATAACACTTGATTTAGCATTATTATTTTAGTTTTTGGGCATATTTCCGGCAAATGAACTCCGATTGTTATCAAAGAAATTCACTCATCTTTCTATATACGTATCTACTTTTAGAAGATAATGAGTAAATAAAAAATAAAAAATCAGACTTTTTGCACTATATGTCTGCTAAATCACGTATTATTTTGTTTCCTTTTTTGGGAATATTTCTGGCAAATGTTGTCGATTGTTATAAAATTTAGCATGAAGATAAAGGAAATTTACTTACATTTTTATCTGCGTACCTGCTTTTCAGAATTTAATGAGACGAAAATGACTAAATTGTGTTTTGGAACTAAAAAATCTGACTTTTTGCACTAAAAGTATCTTATCTTCCAAGGGTGTAGTTTCGTGCAGGCAAAAGTTACCCTACAAAAGCGGGAAACCCTTCAACCTTTTCAAATATGTATATTTTTCTTTAAAGTCTTTTGAAGGAAAAAAGTTGTTTTAGTCCAAAGTCAGACATTTGCTCAAAAAGGATACATTTTAAAATATTTATTACAAACGAACTATATTTGGCACAAACATAGTTTCGACGTCATATTAAAGCTAATAAACAACAATTTCTATTAAAAAAGATCTGAGTGCAAAATCTCTTAAAATGTATGAGAAACAGTTCGGCAAAGTCAAAAAAAGAAATTACGTGAAAATCTGTAATACAAAAAAATAAAATTTTTCTTCGCATTATGAACGTAAAAATATGTCAAAAAACATAAACACAAAAAAAATAAAATTTTTAATTTTGTTTTTACGTAACTCAAAAATGTCTACTAGAACAGTTTGCGGCGCAAAGAGGAATATTTTCATACTAGCTGCAACACAAATTCGAAGTAATCGATTTAGGGCCTCGAAATCGCACACACATCCCTTATATTATGAAATTAGATCAAAACCGTTTTTGTTTAAATTTGCCCACAACCACGCCTACCTCTCATGTAATGAAAAAATATATTTTTTATTTTAATAAATACGTTAATACAAATCGCTATAATAAGTATACCACTACTACTGATTTCATTTGAGTCCATCATTAAATTGTCATCATTGCCAGTGCCACGGCTAACGCCCATTGCTAATTTTTATTTCTTACGATGTCGATAGCGCAGATAAATTCCCTTGTATCGTTTAATCGATGGTAACCAGTTCATATATTAGCTTAATATTGGCAAAAAATCAGGGTATAATGGGTTACCATATTTTGTTAATTAAAATATCATTCCAAATATTCTGCCAAACCATTCCGATAAAAGGATCGAATGATTGGAGTATATGTATAAAATAAAAATAATGTATAAATTTAATAGAGAAATATTTTGTTGATGGTCTTACAGGTACAGACTAATACACATAGAGGGTTTTCAACAAGAAATGTTATTTTGCTATTCAAAGAAAAATGTCATTTTTTGAGATAATCTGATGTTTATTTCATAATAAAGGGGAAGGTATGCCGTTAATAATGAAAAACAACATCAGCCAAATGGCCAAATGAAATTTTCCATAACCAAATCGCAAAGTGCCTACCCTATGTCCTCGATAGCCCCACGAATTCTATCTTTGATGTCTTGAATCGACGCTGGGCTGTTGGCGTAGACCTTATCTTTCACGTGGCCCCAAAGGAAGAAGCCGCAAGGGGGCCAATTGTGATCACCTCTTCGAGAGATCACGGTCCGAAAAATCAATTTGCATATTTCCTGCTTTTCTCGATGTTATTTTGAACATCTTCCAAAAAGGTTAATATTCCCTAACATTTCATGAATGGCATTTTCACAAGTGAATGGGAACGATTTTTCGTATGTGGTCACAGAGTAAAGTGTCCGCTTTGCAACAAGAAGTTCTCGAGTTGGAATCGTGGCTCGGGAAAAATCTTTTTGTGTTTTTTAATATTTTTTTAAAAATAATTTAATTTGAACAATTTTATAAAATTGAATAAATATTTATTTTTACAGCATTTTGTGGTACGTAGCGCCGTCTTGTTGAAAGTAAACATTGTCCAGATCAATACCATCCAACTCCGACCATAAAAAAGCATTAATCATCTCTCGATAGCTCAATCCATTCACCGTAACTGTTGATCCAACCTATGATCCATTTTCGAAAATGTAAGGTCCAATGACCATAAACCGCACCAAACACGATTAGGATGGAGATGCTTCTCAACAATAACTCTTGGGTTTTTCGAGCCCCAGATGCGACAATTTTGCTTGTTGATGTAGCCACCGAGCTGGAAATGGGCCTCATCAGTAAAGATGATATTTCGATGGAATTCCGGATCATTTTCATTCATGAATTTTAATAATTTCAATGCGTTGTTGAAGCGTGTATCGTTCCATTTTTAGTAATGGCGTAGTTTCTACTTATCAAATGTCAATGAATAAAAGCTTCAAAAGTGACAGCTACCGAAATAACACCTCTTGTTGTAAAACCCTGTATTAGAATACATCCTTGCAAATGCGGCAATTTTGCTAATTGGCAGACAATAATGTGGTGCATCACTGAACAGAATAATGTATTAAAACAGAGGGTTGTGTACAAGATCGCAATCCAAAACCTTTACCTAGAAGTTTTCATAAATTAAATGACACAGCTCAAAGTGCAGCTCATTGGAATTCGCCTCAATATTATGCTCCATAAAAGCATTTTTTTCTTAGGCGCTTATCATTTAGTCGAATTTGTCGCTCGGGTGGACGATTATGTCGTGATCGGAGAATGAAACCTCTAAAAACACAGAACATATGAACCTCTCTGACAACTAAACGTTTCCTTGGGCGACTAAAGTATTTACATACATCACACCTATCAGACCACCCTCGTACGATTACTTGAGCTGTCTTTGGGAAAAAAGGAAATCTGGATATGGTTCTTTTTGCTATTCGCTGTTGTTCTTGTTGTTGTTATAAATGTATGTTGGTGACAAAATAATAATTTAACCTGTGTGTTCATGTTCATTGTTAAACAGGACACAACGACAAAGAACCGAACCGAGAAGAGCAGAGCAAAACAACATCACTACTTACCTTCGCACTCGGGGCACCCATCCGTACGTCTGTCCGTCCGTGCACACCATTCCTTACAACTTAACAAGCCATAATCATTAACACATACATTCACATTAGTACGAAAGCGAGTAGTAGTTAAACACAAACAATCGGTCACACAGCCCAACACCAACAGCAACTTTGAAACATACCTTTGGGTTATCGGACATCCTTTTGGTTGTTCGCAGGATGACGACGACGATGATGGTGCTGATGACGATGTTGGTGGCGGTGATTATGATGGCCCGGGGCCAGAGGCAGGGCAGGGGCAAAACCTTCTAATTCTAATAATTTAGTCTATGGACATTTACGTCTATACACACATACATTCATATGTACGTACATACATTCAGTCATACTCGTACGAACTCGCACTTGACTACCTTGAAGTCGTTTGTCACGCACAAGTGTTTTCGGTGGTGTCGGAGTTGCTGTTGTCGTTTTTGGCCATTTATTGCTTTAACTTTGCTTTGTGCGTTTGACTCGTACCGAGGGTTGATGGAGGGGGAATCTGGAGGTATGAATAACGATGTAAGGACCTTATGGCCGCCATACCACATGTTTCTCGTGGAAGCAGAAAAACTGAAACTATAATAATTCAAAAATATTTTTGCTTTGGATTTATTTGCTGCGCCACAAAAGGGCAGGGCAGTCGACGGGAATAGTGAATGAGAAGGGATTTGCGAAGTCTGTGGTTGGAAAGTGTCGTTACCTTTTTCCCATGGGAGGTAGTCTGAAGAACATGGCATACACGAGTAAGTCCCCAACCAGCAATTGCGGAGAATGTTAACTTTTAATTCTTTAAGGTTGGAACGGAACTCTATAAAGAAGAAATGATTAAATGTACGAATGTTCAGATTATGCTGAATGTATTTTGTATAATTGGGAGTTATTTCATTCCCAAGAAAGAGGGGAAAATCCCCGGAACGGGATTTTTTCGTAGTAGGCAAACAATTGCCTTCCTTTCCACGAAAAGGCAGTGTGAAATATTGAATTTTACAATTTCCTCGCCACCGATGGAAATTCAACCCCTCCCCGCCTCTGACTGGTATGCCTCTGCCCTGAGCAGCATGAGCGTTTGTTCCATATACTAATTGTAATAATAATTTTGTAGTGTAATATTTACACATTTGGCATTTAACTGCAGTTAAGAAGATTAAAGTTTATTAACAATAAATCATTTAACAGAGACCGAGACCGAAACCGAGAGCAGCACCAGAACCCGGGGGCAACTATTTGCGGCACGTACGCACATTATGGCAATAACAATTCCAGAAATGGATGATGGAGAGGCCGCAGCCCGAACGAAGGGTCCGCAACACGTACTCATTTTACACAAACTTTGGCCAAAAAGAAATTCAACAAGTTTTGGAAAATTAAAAACACAAAAACAAGAAACGTTGCCCACAAAATAAATTCTGTTAAAAACTTAAAGTCAATTTATGCCGCACGTATCCGGTTGGAAGGAAAACTTTAAAATTGAATTTACATTTTGCTTCAAAAGTAAACCCCCCTCCCTCCAATATAATTTAATTTCCAATTGAGACATTTTTGCGAAGAAGTACTCACAACACACACACATACTCTCCAAGAAGAATATGGCCAAGAAAGCAATTTGGCTAGTTAGCAGTGGCCTGGCCGACCATCATACGAAGTTTTTAGCCATTTAAATTGCATTTAAAATAACAATCATGCAACATATGAGTCTTTGCAGCCAATACAAGCAAATTCCATACAACACTCGTCGACAACGACGCCAACAATAAATGGCAATTGTTGCAAAGGACCCCCAACACGACAGAGAAATACCAGACACTTTTAACGGAAATAGCCATAAACTTGGACTTAATGCCCCTCAACAGTCATTCCAGTCCATCCATCCGTAGCATCAGCACGAAATTCAAAGACTTTTGCTTGCGACGGCGTCAAGACGCGCGGGACGGGACGGGACGGGGCGGAACAAATGCATAAAGATATCATGGCGATCTTTACACTTGTACACAAGGAAATGATTTCCTTATGTAAACACCATCACTTCCACAACATGCTCAACTCACTCGGTGTTGGGACATTGGTGTGGTGTAATCAGTTGGGTACAGTGCATTGCACTTCTTTTTGTGCTTTGCTGAATTAGAAGGCGTTTGAATTAAAGAATTAAACTAATACTGACTACTCTGCGCGACAGTAAAATATATCTGGGAAGTGATACTATTTTTCTTGTATGTGTTCTCGAGTAAAAGAAGATAATGTGTAAAAACATTGCCAAAGTTGAAAAGTGGGAAAAATTGTTTAAAGCATTGGGTTTGTTTGACAAAGGTCCACACTTTTCACAAGTTTTCCTAAATAAACTATATATGACTCATTCCATGTAGAGATACAAGCCGACCGATTTTAAGTCGTCGCCGCCGCATGTTTCTGCACGAGCTGCGCCTCTGCCGATTTCATTGGCTCAAATCGGCTTCAACCACGCCGCCGAGATTTGACGGAATTCTAACTCAGTCAAATCTTACTACCAAAATGGACAACCCACCTCAAATTACAAAAGAAAATATAAGTGTCGACTTAGACAACCTACTCTGTGAAATATATTGATCTTTCTTTGAATTTGGTATCCCACTATATGATGACGGCTATAGAAAACGGATATAGAAAATGATTGTATTTTGATTTGAAAGTCGCATTTATATAAGTCAATTCCAGTACGTGTGGCCATGTGTTCCTATAAATAACAATGAACAACAGCTCCTCTATTGTGCTTCTTTAGGTGCCAAAGTAGGTAGAGTATTATTATTCTTTGGAAGGATTATGATATTCAAGATGTCTGGTCAAATATGCCTAACATGGAAAGCTATAATTGCAAAAATATTTATAAAATTCATCCATATTATAAATTTTGGAAATGGATTCCCAATCCCGAAAAATAATTCTATGGGATAATAATATTAAATTATGGGAACATTGGCTAATATTAACGATTATTGATTTTTTTCGAGTTATGACCAATTTAACAGTAAAACAAGTAAAAAAAGGTATATAAAGTTCGGACGGGCCGAACTTTATATACCGTCCACTATGGATTGCATTTCACGGAGGCGTCGATTTTCGTAGAAGTGCAGTAATATTACAGGAGAACATAATTTTTTTAAATATAGGCAAACCAAAACATATACAAATATTGAAAAAAAAAAACAATTTTATAAATAAATATAAAATTTTTATTATTACAAACCAACCAATACGTTTACATATCGAAATAATACTTCAAGTCAATTCAAAAAATAAATATTCTTATAAAGGGTGATTTTTTAAAAGCTATAGGGAAGTTTTTCAAAAAAAAAAAACACATAAAATTCAGAAAAATGCATGAAATCTTTATTTGAATCGATAGTGCGGTCCATATAATTTAATGTTTGAAGATTATTTCATGCAAATGTTGACCTTGACTGCGCCTCAAATGGTCCATCCGCTTAGTCCAATTTTGGCATTTCCACGTTTTTGAGTAACAGAGGCCCAATTGCTGCGAACGGCGACGAATCGATAATTGATGGTCATCATTAACACTGGCCGATACAGCTGCGATATTTTCTTCAGTTCGCACTCTACGTAAGCGTGTTGGTGGTTTAATGTCCAACAATGTAAATTTGGTGCGAAATTTAGTCACAATAGCCCGAATAACCGCTTCAGTGGGTCGATTAAACTGACCATAAAATGGAAGAAGCGCGCGATGAACTTTCTTAACAGAGCACGCATTTTGATAATAAAATTCAATAATTTTCAAGCGTTGTTCGTTTGTAAGACGATTCATGGTTAAATTATAGACCAAACTGAAGATGTTCGACAGTGAAACAAAACGTGCGTCAGAAGTTTGTGGAAGATTTACACTTGACGTTATTAGTTTTTCATTTCCTCATCCTGTTGCCCCTTCACAGGACTACAAAGTTCCAAAGGATACAATTTTTTGAAAAATTATTTTAAATAGTTATTGTTTTACTTGGTGTTATTTTTTAAACGGACATTCGGCAAGTGATTTGTGTTTCTCATTCGTTTGTGAGTATCATTTACTTAAATACTGGGTATGCTATTAAAATGTCGCTGCGAAGCCACCTGAGGAAACTTGTGGGCATAACTTAATTTTGGGCTACTTTTTTATATTTTCTCCCATTTTTTGAATTGGACCATTTTTCATTATTTTTTGAGATTTTTCATGTCATCCCTCCCGTCATTTTACTTCGTCATTTGGGCCTAAATTTCATAATCCAACTATAGGGTTTTCCAACAAGAGGTGTTATTTTGGTATTCAAAGAAAAATGTAATTTTTTGAGATATATGATCGGATGTTTATTTCATAATAAAGAGGAAGGTATGCCGTTAATAATGAAAAACAACATCAGCCATGACCATACTTACAGGACCATATCATTTTAATGAAATTTTCCATGACCAAATCGCAAAGTGGCTGCCCTATGTCCTCTATAGCCTCACGAATTCTATCTTTGAGGTCTTGAATCGACGCTGGGCTGTTGGCTTAGACCTAATCTTTCACGTGGCCCCAAAAAAAGAAGTTGCAAGGTGTTAAATCACAAGATCTCTGTGGCCAATTATGATCAGCTCTTCGAGAGATAAGATAAGGTTCGGAAACTTTTCCCGTAAAAGAGCAATGGTTTCGTTGCTTGTGTGTTATGTAGCGCCGTCTTGTTGAAAGTAAACTTTGTCCAGATGTATATCATCCAATTCCGACCATAAAAAATCATTAATCATCTCAAGCATTCCATTTACCGTAACTGTTGATCCAACCGCATTTTCGAAAAATTAAGATCCAATGACCCCGTCGGACCATAAACCGCACCAAACAATCATACGATGATGATGGAGAGGCTTCTCAACAATAACTCCGAGCCCCAGATGGGACAATTTTGCTTGTTGACATAGCCACCGAGGTGGAAATGGGCCTTGTCAGTCAAGATGATTTTTCGATGGAATTCCGGATTATTTTCATTTATGAATTTTAATAATTTCAGTGCGTTCTTGAAGCGTGTATCGTTCCATTTTCAGTAATGGCGTAGTCTCTACTTGTCCAATGTCGAAGAATAAAAGCTTCAAAAGTGACAGCTACCGAAATACCGGGTGATTCAAAATAACACCTCGTGTCGGAAAACCCTTTACAACCCTGTTGTCCTCTGTATAACTTATTGAGGCCTGCTATCACTTAACATCTTTAATGCAATTTGTCTATGCAACAAATTGATAAATATAAAGCCCTTTCTACTGTTTTAACCAGAATTTTCTTTTAGAAAATGCTAAATGACCACTATCGCTGTCGTTTTAAAAGGCGATGACCTACAATGGGTTAAAAATGTAGATAGAATAATAGTTATATTTTTTGTATCAAAGACAATTATCTTCCGGTGAGACAGATGATATTAAGTCCAAATTTGGTGAAATTGGCACAATAAAAATATTGATTTGACTATATACATTAAACTCATCTAAATCCTTTTCTTAAAAAAATGAACATTTTGAGATAAAAGTGGTCGGCAACGTTGAGCAAGATACCAATTTTAATTTCTTGGTCAAGTTTTGGTATTTGTCATGTCGTTAATTGACTAATTTGGCCTTATAATAAATTTCTGTATAATTTCCACAATCGTCCTTGTGCGAACTAAAGGAATTTGTTCAACGATTTTCTGTAAGACAGTAATGTATTGTATTTTTTTTCTAATACTAGGAATTTTTGCTCATCGGTATGCCTTAATAAATAAACATATTTCTGGAACTTTTTATAATTAAGAAACTGTTGGTAGGTGCTGTTCAAACGGTTTTTGTAGTTTTTTCCGAAAAATAAGATAAGAAAACAGTGGCTACACTGGCCCGGTTGTAAAAGTTTGTTGATAATGTTCTAAGAGTCCGCTCTCCACATTAAGTATTTTTAAACATTTACTCAACTATTCATACCACTCTCATTCATGCACACACACGCACGTACTCATTCCGCCTCATACACTTCAAACACACTCACACTCTTGCGTCGTATGCATTAAATGCAGCCCTGCAAGAGGATGAAAGCGGTAGTGGAATAAGAAGAAGAAAACAAACCTCCTAAAAGTATGCAAAAACTTTTAACGTTTATTTTAGTAACGCAACAGCAGAAGGCAACAAAGAACACACCCAAACACTCTCATACGTACATTCACAAAGAAAGGAAAAACACGAGCAATTTTTTAAGAAAACATTTTTCTTGGAACATTCTTTTCTTCGTTTTGCGCTTTTAAACTGCATTTTGCGATAGATAACAAAAGGCAAAAGTTCGAGAGAGAGAGAGTGTGTGTGTGTGTCAGGGCCAGTACGACGAGTGTGAGTTCGAGAGCGAGTCGATTCCGGCATAGTGCGTTTTTCCGGCCAAGGAACAACTTTCTGATACAACAACAAATGCAACAAGACTAGCAGTAGTAGGTGTGTGTGTGCGATTGTGAGTATGTGAAAAAGTTTACTTTCTATATTATCACACACGCACGCACACACATGTGCAACATATGCAGTCCAGCCCCACCCCCCGTGCAAGTGGAATACAATGGCCGCACATCCACTTCCGTTTAGGATTCGGACATTTTGGAACTATTGTTGTTTGTTCGTTGTGCTGCGAATAAAATAAAAAATAAAATGAAATCAAAAAGTTTATTTACCCATATCCTATCCGCCAAGCCCCGCCCGCCTGCCTGCCAGCCAGCTGAGTGAGTTTGGAGGAGTGGACTTTGACTATTCAGATGTTAAAATGTATTTTTACCATCACATCAAAAAAGGAAAAGAAAAAGACGTCAGAAACGAAGAACCAGGACTTTGTGGAACTATGAGTGTGTCTCTGCGTTGCGTAGTGATTTATGTTGGAAAAACTGTAAGGATTGCAGTACCTACACACATAGTTACTCCTGCAGATGAGTCAAAGAGCAGCCCTCTATAGTTGGCATTTAAATGTTTTTTGGAACATGTAGTACCGGTGAAAACCCTCAACCATAAACGCTGATTTGACCCAGGAAAAATTGTATTATTTTAATCATTTTATGTTTGCGATAATTATTGTTTTTTTTTTCTGAAAGAAAAAAATTGTGGATTATCTGAGAATTTTATACAAAAACTTAACAAAAATGTGTTTCATCAATCTGACGAAACTTCAAGTTTATTTTTTGTTTGGTTCAATGTTTTCCCTACTTCATTCTGGTTGGGTCCCCTCTAAAAATCTAATAATTCTCAAACACTTTTCTAAATTCATATGATTACTTCTTACTCCGTTCGGTAAAAAAAGATATGGCAACCATTTAATAAAAATCCTTAATTCTGGAACATAAAATGAAATTAGTATATTTTAATTATAATAAAAATGTCTTCCTTCAGCGAAAGAAAAGCAATATGAATACGATTTGACAAGGAGAAGATCTTTCGTCTACCCAAAGATAAAAGTAGATAGCCACGATATCTCGCTATCAAAAAGCCTTGCCTAGGGGTACTTTTGGATTGCAGCTTCAGTTTCAAAGAACATATTGAGAGGGTGTCAGAGAAAGTCTCAAAACTGGCTCGCATAATGCCAAACGTAAGAGGGAACTGATGGCAACGGTAGCATACTCGCTGGTTCTCTACGCAGTTCCTGTTTTGAATAATACGGTAATAATATAACAAAATCCTGAGAGATTGTTGATGAGTGTATAGAGGGCAATCGTCCTACGGGTAACTTCCGCAAATGAGACAATATCTACCTCGGCAGCAACAATACCCACCCATTGACCTCCTGATTGGAGAGACCTATCGCCAATGGTTGACCATGGAAGAATTTTCGATTGATAGAAAAGAGAATCAAAATGGAAACTAGACTAATATTGCTGCAATTCTGGCAATATATGATGATAAGGGATAGTGATGATAAGGAGAAATATACCCTCGAGCTTATCCCCGATGTAGATAAATTGGTGCGTAGATTACACGGGGAAATTATTTTCTACCTCATGTGGACCTTTAGCGGACACTCTTTTTTGGTACATGAGAACTGTTCAATGGCGAAGAGGATACTGTGGAGCACACAATCCCAAAATGTGATTCTTGGCAAACCATAAGAAGTAGCCTCGTAAATACTTTCTGAGTCAGTCTAATAATGATCGAATTACTAAAAAATATGTTAGAAAAGAGGCAAAACGGTATTAATGTTCGATAGCCGTGGAGTGTCCTAAGAGAAAAAAGAAAACAATAAAATATTAGAACGCACAACTCCTAATCTTTTATAGGACGGTTTGTGGGAAGAGAAGACACCTGCAAAATTCAGTAAATGAACTCGAAGTAATGCGAAAACGGTTCCGGGTTTCGGTTCCAGTGTAGGACCACATGTCTAAATTGATTCAAAATACCGATACTAAGAAGATCGGATGAACAAAGACTTAATATCCTTGCGTAGGGTACACTGAAGAAAAAAATTGGATACTGAAGCATACTAAAATTGAGTCTGAGAAATGTACTCAATCTAAGTAAATTTGTAGTTAAAATGAGTAAATAAAATTCATTTTGAATAAATTTTACTTGATTTGAGTATGAACGTACTGCATGCAAGTAAAAAATAAACTTAAATTGAGCAAAGGTATACTGGGTGCCAAACAGATACCAATTTCCTTAATTTTAGTACATTTTTACTTGAATTAAGTACCTTTTTTCTGAGTGTACGTACATATTTTGTACGTGTCTTAGAAAAAATCTTAAAAATTTATTTATTTGTAATTTCCACTTAAATTTAAAATCCGCAATTGATTTAAAGGGTTTTAAAGTCACGATTAACCATCAGTGGATTTTCAGCTAACCCTCTATGCGGCTAAATACCAATTTGAGGGGCAAAAAGTTCAATTAAATTTTTGAAACGACATTTTTTTCAAAAAGTAATAATGGTAAGCTGTTTCCAACATATCAAAATGGCAAATCGATTTCTCGGATCAAGCTGTCAAAAACTTTGACTTGTTTAATTTTTAAAATGTCAACCTAAAGTTAGCTAGAAGATATCTGCGAAAGGAAAACTTATAAGCTATCAAATATTTTGTAAATATGAAAATACTAACATAGATATCGCTACCAAAATATAAAAAAGACTCAACTAACATTTTTTTTTGCAAATCGATATTTTTCTTTATTATGACCGAAGTTGTTTTTTTATTAAAATAACCAAAAATCTCGATTTGCAAAAAAATGTTGGTTGAGTTTTTTTTATATTTTGATAACGATAGCTTTAAATTAAAAAAAAAATATATAGTAACAATGTTGTTGTAAAAAACAATACTGTGTGATGAGGAGATCGCGTATGTTTTAGAGTCGTTATTGTATTTCTTGGAGTATATCACTTTAATATGCCAGTGGAATAGACTACAACAAACTGTCATAAATTAATGAATGAAATATAGTAGAAATTTGGTTAGAAAATGGTTATATCTGGTTAACTGCGTTTGATTGCTAAACGTAGATGTTTTAATATCGATGGGCCGATTTTATACAGTCCATCCAAATCATTAACGTATTGATTAAATTTGACGTAAATATGTTGTTCTAATACGCATGTATACAATAAATTTGAAAACTCTACTTAAAATTTGACATTGATAAACACCATAAGTACGAAATTTCAAAGGTCTTCCTAATTCATGTGCTAGTTTGTCTCAGAAACTGTAATTGGGCGTGTTAAGATATTGGCAGACTATGGTACGAAATTTCAAAGGTCTAGTATTGGAAACATTCTTTTTGTCCAAAAGTCTGGTCATTAGTAGCACCGTGCAACCCTGCAAAAGCACAAATTGGACCAAAGACATGGAAGTTACTGCGGATTTTTAAAAAAATGCATCAAAAATAAATCCAAAAAATTGGGCAGTGATTCAGCGAAGTCGGAAACATTCACAAATTCTTTAAAACATATCTAGATGTCGGTTGGCAAATGAATAGTGACAGCATTTCATTTTAATGTTTATAGAAATCTCGATTTGGGATTTATTTTCCCCTTTTTAGGAATTGCGGGATTTTTGATATTGCACATTTCAATATTTGATGTGGTCAAAGTAACCAATTTTGGTCACTAGCCTCTAAACATTTTTCAATTGTAATTCAAAAGACATCACTTGAAATTCAAAAGACACCAGTTGAAATTCAAAAATTCTATTTGCAATTCAAAAAATATCACTTGAAATTCAAATATTCCATTTGAAATTCAAAAAATGTCAATTCAATTTCAAAACTCGTCATTTGTAATTCAAAAAGATTTGAAATTCAAAAGTCTTTATTTGTAATTCAAAACACATCATTTGAAATTCAAAAGACTTCATTTGAAATTCAAAAGACATCATTTGTAATTCAAAAGACACGATTTGAAATTCAAATGTTTTCATTTGAAATTAAAAAATTATTACATTTGCAATTCAAAAAGGGCAAACAAAATTATTTAAGCAAAACATACATTAGGTTAGGTAGCATTTATTTATTTCTGTAAATTTTTCATAGACGTTATATACACCTGCAATATGAGCGATATTGCAAGACCTCTCACACAAATTGGCATAAGCTTTTGGTTAAAATAAAACTGATCAGTAACAATTTAATATTGGAAATGGTTTTACAATCACTTTATACCTGTAAAATAGTTATGATTTGTTGTACCTCCCACACAAATAATTCAACCCTAAGTAAAATGCAAGTCCATATAAATTACATGCAGATGCTCTCTGAGCTGGTGAAGGTTATAAACTATATATGAAATTACCGACATTTTAAATCATTATAATTATTAGTTGCTTATGATTTTATTAAATCTGCTTTCAAAACTGCAGAATATCCAAATTTGCAGAAAAAATTAATGCTACCCCACCTAATGTATATTTTTTTTAAATAATTTTGTTTTCATTTTTGAATTTCAAATGGAATCTTTTGAATTTCAAGTGGAATAATTTTTGAATTTCAAATGAAAACATTTGAATTTCAAATGGTGTATTTTGAATTACAAATGATGAGTTTTGAATTACACTTGAAAATGGTGTAGACTGCTAGGCAAATTATCTGGAAAACCTGTCACATTTGAGACGCTTCTGCCCTGAGTACGAAGTTATCGATATTTTGTCGCATGAAGTTATTTCTTTCCACTTTGACAATAAAATATAGGATCAAATGCTGGTAAAGCATTTTACGGTGATCCATATTTGCTTTCATCGTCTTTATCATCCGCCATAAACAGTTGGATATAATATGCTCTTTGACCGCCATGAACTTGTAGACCTGTACCTGTGAATTCGACCCTTATTTCATTCAATGTATATGTAATTGCTATATTTGCAATTCCAAATTGTACACTGACCACTACCCTCGCACAGTAGGGTGCCGGACCAGTGTCTACAAATTTCATTGATATCACACCATAAACTTTTACAACAATCCCATTTGTTTTACATTGTTTTTCCCTCGATCTCTCGCTCTCGCTTTGTTGTTGCCGCTCATAATTCACAATTTATGGTAACGAATTTTGATAGCAGACAAAGCACTGGCAATTGAAATTTAATCAAATTAAAATTTACATACAATTGTAATTCAGCAACACACAATCACACTTACAGGCACCGACACAGACACAAAAATCAATAACTCAATACAAATATGAACAGCCAGATGAACAGATGTATTCGATGAATTCGTTTTGAGGACGGAAGCTCGCTACCACTTTAACAGTGGTGAGGGCCAATGGGTAAATCAAATTAAAGCGAGTAACTTTTAAATGAAACTTATTTTCAAATTTGTCTGACTGCAGATTAGAAGAAGTAGCCATTTCCCTGTGACTTCCCCCTCCCACTCGCCTGCTCGTATTTTTTTTTTGGGCCAGAAGTAAACTTTTCCCATAAATGATAGTAATATCGTGTGTTTGTTCTTCTTTATTTCCCAATCAAATATAAATAAATAACATAAATATATTTGACTCCTGCCACATTCGGCTACCTCCCCATGCCTCTGCATGCTGCTCGTGGCCCTTTCAAGTGACTTAAGGTGGTAATTTCGCACACGTGAGTCTCAACTTACCCATCCAACCAAGAGGGAAATGTTTAGAAGTGCTTTGGCCAAAAGAAAAAAGGCAACGCATACGGAACAATATCTGCAGCAAATGTGTTTTTAAAAACCGTTTATTACATCCACATTCACAGAACGCACGCTGGTGGCGGAAGAGACGCCGAAGCGGAGCGGAGTGGCATAAGTACAAGAAATATCACCCATTGACGGCAAGCAAATGTTGATACGCTTAAAAGTGTGCATGTTTGAATAGATGTCTGTATGGAGAGGTAAGGGCACCAAGCGACTAGAATAAACCGAGCGAGAGAGAGCGAGGAATAGCACAAAGACAGCAGAAATATATGCGAGAGGATATCTTTACGGCTTTGGTTTACTATAAATCTTCGATTAAAAGCGTAATAAATGCGTTTCAATATGCACAGCCAATACACAAACATTCATAGAGACACCCGCACATACATACATACATATATAATAATGTTTGAATGTATTTAAAATAACCCAACAACCAACCTGACAAACACCCAAACCAACCCACACCCCTCGAACCGAATAGACACAATAACGCACACGCCCACCGATAAAAAAGGCAACATCGAACAATTCACAAATGAACTGTGGTTCGCTACGATCAAATATGTGGGGTTACACTTATACTGTCCGTACTTGAATTGTTGAAGTCAACAATGAATAGATCGGAAATTTGATGAAGCGATTTTTTAAATTTTTTCCCAAGAAATATAAAATTTTAGTTGTCACTTAAAAAACATAAAAAAGTCCGATAATTCGACCAACGACAAGAATAGTTTAAAGATAAGAATAAAATATGTATTTAAAGTGTAATATTTTTTATTGTTTTGAGTTTTTTAAATGCCATATCCACTCAATTTATCTTTGGATCATGACATTAGCGCTTTAACTTCCATTTGGATAAGTGGAAATCGCCAAAAATGTTCCCAAATGTTCGACTTCAAGTGTATATAAGCGGGAAATGCACATATAAAAACTCGGTTATATGCATCATCGGTGCATATATAAAAACTCGGTCAGATGCACAATCCCGGCAAGATAGATCAGAGGTGCATGGCTCCATTAATATATATACTTATGTACATTAGGATGGGTCACGAAAATAAATTACAGCGGTCACCCCCCAGAAATGAAGATTGGATTGTTTAAAGATGATCTGCAAAATATTTCCTCACTGAGCTAAAAGCTCCTGAAAACCCCTCTAAAAATCATGTTTTCCCGTGTAATTATACCCTACGCCACTTCGTGGACTAGGGTATTATACGTTAGTTTCGCGCCAAATGTTTGTAACACCAAGAAATAATTGTGCTAGACCCACCTTCAAATACACGGATCGGCTTAGAATCACCAGCTGAATCGATTTAACGATGTCTGTCTGTCCGTCCGTCCGTCTAAATTATTATGAAATATGTCTTCTTACAAATTGGGCCCCCATTCCATACTATTACATCTCTAGAACCCACATCGTGCATTAGATCTCGATATAATTTTGCATATCATATCACATTTCAACTAAAAATACCTACTTTGAAAGTAATCTATATGGAACCACTTGTTAATGTAGAGCCTTTACAAATGGCCCATTTTAATGTTTACCCCTCAAGAACGTAAATTTTACATCGGATTTTTTTCAATTTTTTTTATATTATATTTCAACTAAGAATACAAAGTCAAATATATGTGTCTATACTTTGGAATAACCCAAATGGGGCCCGTTTCTACTCTAATACAGCTCTAGAAACTACGTCTTACATCGGATCATGATATATTTCAACTATGAATACCTACCGTGAATGAGAAATATATAGGCCCATGTTTTGGACCAGGCCCCAAGTGTAGTTATAGGCCTTCTTTCAAATGTCGGCCCGATTCATCCTATTACTACTGTATAATTTGCATTTGTCTGCCGGAAAATTGGATCTATTACTCTTAGACAAGAATCAAAATTTATATTTAAAGTGCTTTCGAGGGTCTATTAATGCAGAAAAAAATTTTGACAAAAATGCAAAGTAAAAAAAGCGAGAAATGCATATAAAGGAAATCTTATAAGCAAAAAATGTCCGTGTTGGAGTAGTTTAGGAATAGTTTAAATAGATATTTTTGCGAAAAAAACTTTTTGCTTTGTGTCTTCAAAAAGGGTCATAACTTCTACATTTGTACATATATGTTTTACATATAGATTTTGGATATTAGTGTGAGTTGATTTAAGACAAAAACGTGTTGGTAAAAAGTGGTGGAATGCCATTCTCAGGTATATTTATATTTTTGTGATAAAATTTAGTTTAGTGCGGTAAATAGACAAAAACACATTATTTTTCAATTTATTTTAACGACTGCTACTAAACCACTAATTCTACGTGAAAAATTGTAACATTTGTAAATTTTAGGTATTAGGTATAGTCGCCTCGATCTGACACTCGGCACGACTCTCGACTGACACTTCAAAAATAATAAGGGTATATTTGACGATAATTGTAATTCTAATCAAAAAAAAATATATATAATATATTTTTTTAATTTCAAAAACGTTTAGTTATGAAAAGCTGTGGTATGCTTTGCCATTCTCCGATATAATTTTATTTTTGTGGTCAATTTAGTTTAGCTCGATAAATTGTCGAAAGAAAAACTATTTTTTTTCCAAAAAAAATATTTTTTGATTTTTTAACGATTGCTATTAAACCACTGTTTCTACGTTTTCAACATTTGTAATTACCTTAAATTTAAGACCATTTTGCAGCTATATTTTATAGAATGCAAATTTATTTACAAATGGAATGGCGACATTTATACTTGGTTGCACACTACCCCTATCAAGATTTCCGACCTGAGAAATTCGATAATTATTTTTGTTAAAATTCAAATCCGTCGACAATCCTGTGATTTTTCCGTGTTTTGATGTCCAGTCCCGTTTCTATAATGAATTAAAAACAAATTCATAATATTCTCACATAATTGTGAGCAATTTTAACAACATTATAAAAGACAGACTATGTCAATATTTTTTTTCATTTGGCGTTATGCTGAGTTCGGAAATACTCTCCAATTTAAGCAGATTTTGACTATCAAACCATATGAAAAAATACAAAGTACGAAAATGTGAATTTTGGTTTACATCCGAACGCAGCATTACGGAATAAAAACTACAGCTACTTTTGATGGACATCTAGAAATTAGTTAGTTATTATGATAGAAAAATACGAAGTTGATTTCTAAGATCGCCGTACCAATCCAAATAAGAATGAGATTTCCGATTATTTTTGCCATATTTTTCAATATTAAAACTCAATAACTGACATCCCGTTTTCCCAAATAGAGATGTTCACGTTAGCCATATTACACTGGAACCGAATGGTATATAATTGGCGTTGTCTGTTTTACAATTCCTCACCCTACAGTTCTTTAAAAGATGGGATGGCATTAAAAAAGTTAAATAAAAGGAGAATATCTGCTAAATCTGTATTAGTTTACGATTAACAACGATTTTAAGGTTTCCCTCTAAAATGTAAGATATGAATAAACTAGAGGAGAAAACTTTAAATGGTTATTAATACTAAACTAAGACAGGTAGAAACATGAAATTTGAGCTATATTTAGCAGAATATCGGTATCGTAGAGTGTTTATAAGTATTTGAAACATTTTTTTTTAATTTTATCCTCTCAAACAAAGACAAATGATCTCGAGTAAGTAGTTACAACAAAACTATGAAAAGAAGAGATCAAATAGGAAAACAACAAAAACAGATATTTTAGTCCTTTTAAAGGGCAACAGGATGATGAAATGAAAAACGAAAAATGTCAATATACTCCACATTAACGGCTTAACGACTTTTTGAACGGTGTAATCAATTAAGTTACAGCAGGTAAAGGTACACAAACCCGGATTTCCCTCGTAAGTCAATATTTTCCGGGTATAAGGGAAATTTCAGATTCTTGTCTTACCCGAAGAAACATACAAGAAAATATCACTTCCCAGTGGCATGTGCAATTAAGAACCTCAATAAATTTTTCTGAGTGAATGAAGTAGAAGTTTTTGCTTGTCGTTCATGTTAGACGTCGATATTCCTTAATTTAAAAATATTTAGTTTGGACTTATAAAGATGCTCAGTTCATATATTCATTAATTCAAGTGATATTTAAAATCATTGTAATGTAAATTTGTCTGCAAAATAAATAAAATACATGAAATATTTTTAAATATATTGGTAGTTACAGATACTCAGTAATTTTTGTTACTGTGTTATTTTTTGTCCTTTGAAAACCTGCCCCACAAACCACTGTGAGTTCAGCCAATAAAAAGAAATAAAATCGACATGGCATTGTTGCAAATATTTGAGTTTGAAAAGCTCAACAACATCTAAGTATTTATACTCGTTTATCAAAAAAAAGAAAACAAAAACTGAAATTAAACGAGGAACAGAAACCTTGGCTTCCATTGAAGCAGGTTGTAAACGCAACCTTTTCTTCTTCTTGCCGTTGTCTTTCCCGTGCAACTGTGCTACTGGTGTTGTTGTTGCTACTGTGGGTGGTGGTGAAGGTGGCGTTGGGAGGGGGGAAATTCTTGTGGGCCTTTTTGGTATTTTGCAAATGCCATTTATTACACCAGGGTGTATTTTATCATTTTTCACACAAATTTACGTAATTCTGTAACACCGCAACTTCTTTTTATCTATTGTCGGGTGGCTCGTGGCCGTGGTCGTGATGGTGGTTGTAGTGGTGTTGCTGGGAGGCGATGTTGGTCTTATTGAAGGTATAAATTGATGGCAGCATTGTTGCTCCTGCTTGTGTTGCGAATTAAATCGCATCGAAGGCTGTGGGTGGGTGGGTGTGGGGTGGGATGTTGCGGTATTAACGCCAGCGACACACCTTGTTCTCCCGACGCTTTTCGATTGTATTTAAATTCCACTTTTGTGTTTTGCATTCTGCGATTTGTGCGGCTGAGATTTATTTAAATCGGAAAACTTTTTACGCCACGATTTTCGGGCAAAACCCACGAAAGCGCAAAACACGCCAAAAACTTATTGATGACAATAGCTTAGGGACCAGTCCGCCCACACACACACACACACACGCGCTGACACACTTGAACCTCCGTGAATAGTGTTTTCAAATGAGCACTTCCGTGGCTGTTGTTTTTTACTTTTCTCGCTGGCATTCATGCAGCTGTGACTTTTTCATTGTCTTCGCCCCGCTGTCGGTTACGAGTACCATGTTTGTTTGTTTGTTTGTTTGTTACCCGAGCGCCGGAACGTACGTTGCTGCCGTTCATCAATTGCAGATTAATGACCGTAAATGCGGAGGAGCTTTGGCGGTGTTACAACAACACTTCAAACGAGTTTCGCGAGTGCGATTTCCTAAAGATAGTTTAATTTTGTGGTTCGAGTGACACATGGGGTAGCGTGGGTGCGGACACGGACGTGGTAGTGCAGCACGGCGACAGTGTCTGCCCGCCCTGAACAATCTGTGGGAATGCTAGTCACTTTGTCGAGGTACTTTTTAAAAAAGGACTTAAGGTGTCAATATGGTGCTTTAGCGGGTGTCGTCGATAAGAGAGTTGCTTTTCAACTCTCCTGCTTTGCCATGCACGCGAAGTTACTCTGCCAGGGACTTTGATACTTTCTAATGACACTTTTACACTGCGAGAAATTTAGGTGCACAATAAAGGCAGAGTTGTTGATAACAAATACAAAAGAGTATTTTCTACACTTATGCTGATATCTCAGAAATTGCAGGCTCAGGCCCCACTCTGAAATTTCTGTTCAGCAAATTTACAAAAAAAAAATAAAAAACCTAATTTCCATTAAAAAATATTTTTATTAAATAATTAGTTTGTCAAAAAATCTCAATATTTTCCACTATAGAGAAAAACATTAATATGTAGAACTTCCACAAAATATGCAAATCTTCAGGAACCATCCCCTGTCCAGAAGTTAGATACATACAGACACACATTGATTTTTATATATAGATATGAAAAATAAGAAAATAAGCACAAATCCAACATATACCAAATAAAATGTAAGAGCAACGGAATAGCAAGTTGTATACAAACGTATGTACATTAGGATGCGTCAGGAAAACAACTTGTTGTGGTCACCCCCAGAAATAAATATTGGATTGTTTAATGATGATCTGCAAATTAGTTCATTGCTGGGTCAAGCCGACTGTGAGCTATGCGCTCCTGAAAACATGTTTTCCCGTGTTTTTTATGTTGCTTTTTCACCCAAAAAATTTTTCTGAATTAATTTAGCACTTTAAATATATAATTTTTTATTCTAGTCTTAGAATATCTCATTTGTTGTATTATTCGACGTTTAGGTAGATATTTTATGGGTTTTCAAAGTGACAGCTAAAAATTCATATTTCTTGGAAACATTTTGTAAAAAATGTTATGAAAGTAAAATAGCAGCAATCAATCAATACCTTTCGAATGATGTCTAAATGAATATCGCACGAAAAATTACGTCACAGAAGATGACTTTTCAGAGCGATTGTTTTACAAAATTAACAGAATTACAGTGAAAATGCATCAAAGTGATAATTTTTTCATTAGTTCATAAACACAAGGTATAAAAACAGTGACAAATCCAAAAAAATGGTCGTTGAAAATTTTAATTTATTCCAAATTAAAAAAAATATATATTTTCCCATTACCTATTTTTTCCTGAATGATTTTAAAGGATTTTTCGAAAAACTCTTTTTTAATGGAGATCAATATTTAATCGAGATTAATATTCCCAGCAAAAACTCACATTACCAAGTAATGTGGGGAATAAGGCAAAACCAAAAACCTTCACTACTTATTTTTCGGATCCGTTTCTAATTATTTGTATAAAGGGGTTGTATAAAAATAAATACTTCTATATACGCTTACAAAAAGTAAATATATAAGTACTGGTTGGTAAGTAAGCATTACCGAGTTTTTGCTGGGTTACTTAGGTAAATGTTTGTTGTACGTATCCGGAATGGTTGGTGTACTCCTGAAAACACTTCAAACAAAATTTAAAATTAGTTAAATCAATTCCGAAATACAAGAATTGGAATAGTCAACAGGATTTTCTAGTTGTTGTCGAAATTCAAATACCTATAACTCTGAAAATAAAATTTTTCCTAAGGCACGTGAGTCATTCCATGACAAGCGCTAAGGTTTTCGACCTCGATTTTGAACATTTTTCACCAGTTAATATTAATTTAACAGTGAAAAAAATTGTTCAAAAGATGTGGTCATTCAATCACCTGTAACTCGTGAAATACTTGTCCGATTTTAATGTGTTATACCTTGTTTTGAAGAGAATTTCCATTTCTTTTATTATTTTATTTGAAATTATAAAGTAGTGTTCTTAGGTTTCTTTTTAAGCGACTATGTTAGCTTGAAAGTGGTGAAATGATGTCTTCTATTAAAGGGTGATTTTTTAAGAGCTTGATAACTTTTTTTTTTAAAAAAACGCATAAAATTTGCAAAATCTCATCGGTTCTTTATTTGAAGGGTTAGATTGGTCCATGACATTTACTTTTTGAAGATAATTTCATTTAAATGTTGACCGCGGCTGCGTCTTAGGTGGTCCATCCGCTTAGTCCAATTTTGGCATTTCCACGTTTTTGAGTAACAGAGACCCAATTGGTGCGAACGGCGACGAATCGAAAATTGGTGGTCATCATTAACACTGGCCGATACAGCTACGATATTTTCTTCAGTTCGCACTCTACGTAAGCGTGTTGGTGGTTTAATGTCCAACAATGTAAATTTGGTGCGAAATTTAGTCACAATAGCCCGAATAGCCGCTTCAGTGGGTCGATTAAACTGACCATAAAATGGAAGCGCGCAATGAACTTTCTTAACAGAGCACGCATTTTGATAATAAAATTCAATAATTTGCAAGCGTTGTTCGTTTGTAAGACGATTCATGATGAAATGTCAAAGCATACTGAGCATCTTTCTCATTGACACCATGTCTGAAATCCCACGTGATCTGTCAAATACTAATGCATGAAAATCCTAACCTCAAAAAAATCACTCTTTATTTACGATTATTTGTTTACTAAATGATGAATGAATTATCAAAATGAGAATTTTTTCATTAGTTCATAAATACAAGGTATAAAAACAATGACAAATCCAAAAAAATAGGTTGTGGAAAATTTTAATTTTTCCATTTTTTGTAGTGTGAGATTGCACTTTCAGAAAAAAATAAAAAATATATATTTTCCCATTACCCATTTCTTCCTGAATGATTTTAATGGAAAAAATTTAATTTAAAATTTCTTTGCACGAGTTATGACCAATTTAACAGTGAGAACAATAATACTTTTTCAAAAGGTGTGTTCATTCAAACTGCTGTAACTCCTGAAATACTTGTCCGATTTTAATGTGTTATACCTTGTTTTGAAGATAATTAATAATTTTAAAATATTTGTGTGACTTGTTATATCAGGGTTATATTCTTTAAAGTTTCTGCAACTTTAATTCTTTTATTTTGATTTTGGAAATGATTACATTAATTAATTATTTTGAAATTTTTAAATAGTGTTCTTAGGTATCTTTTTAAGCGACTGTATTAGTTTGAAAGAGTGTAAGTGATGGCTTCTATTTTTTTACCATTTTTATTTACTAAATCAAACAGAATTACAGTGAAACATCATCAAACTGATAATTTTTTTCATTACTTCATAAACACAAGGTGTAAAAACAATGAAAAATCCAAGAAAAAATGGGCTATGATTTTTTTTAATTTTATAGTGATTGCACTTTCAGAAAAAAAATTGAAAAAATTCGTAAAAAATAGAAGCCATCATTTCACCGTTTTCAAGCAAACACAGTCGCTTAAAAAGAAACCTAAGTACACTACTTTAAAATTTCTAAAAAATTGATTAATGTAATCATTTCGAAAATAAAAATAAAAGAACTAAAATTGTAAATATGAGGACAAAATTTTCGAGCAACACAGAGGAATGCCGATGGGGTCAACAGCATCGCCAATCATTGCGGACATTGTGTTGGAAGTATTACTTGACCATTCAATAGAGAAGATGACTACGAAATCTAATCCTAATCTTGACGGAATACGTAGACGACATATTTGCAATCCTAAAGAAAAATAAAGCATTGCAAATATGAAATTCAGTCAATAGACAAATTCAATTCACCATGGAGAAAGAACCAGACGAAAACTACCATATTTGGACGCGGTAGTAATTAGACAAGGAAATCGACTTAAATTAGATTGGTATCAAAAGTCATCATCATCAGGACGATTAATCAATTTCACATCTAAACACTCCAGACGAATTATTATCAACACCGCGATCAGTTTTATAAACAGGGTCTTAGATGTAAGCGATGAAGAATTTCATAATGCTAATTTAAATAAAATCAGAAAAATTGTGTAGAAAAATAACTTTCCAAGAAAAACTATAGAGGACTTAATAAGACATAGGAATAAAAAGATAACAATAGGCGAGATTGACAGGACACAGAAAGACTTAAACATTCAAATTTGTATGACACAGATAAATATAACTTAGCATTTAAGACTGACAATACTGTTAACCACTTAGTTAGTAGGACGAAGAGAAAATTAGAAAATGGTGGAAAATCTAATGTGGTCTACAAAATGTAATGGGGACAAAACCAACGTATGACAGAAGGTATGTGTTGGTACTACTAAGACAAAATTAAAGACTAGAATATCATCTCAAAAATCTGACCATAAAGCTATGAAGAGACCATTAGAGCAGAATACCGTTCTTGCAGAGCCACCATCACATATATGTGTATTTCTTATTTGTGTATAGACATCCCTGAAGATGATTGAGGATTTCAATCGAAATATTGGGAACAAATAAATTATCAAAAACAACAACACCTGTTTTTCAAATAAAGCCTACAGCAAAAAAAAAAACAAAATTGTAAAAATTTTAAAAATTTATTTTAATTTATTTTAAAAGATATTGAATTTCCTTTAAAACAAGATATAACACATTAAAATCAGTCAAGTTTTATAGGAGTTACAGGCGATGGAATGAACACACCTTTTTTAAAAAGTAGTATTGTTTTCACTGTTAAAATGGTCATAACTCGTGCAAAGATATTTTCATTTTTTTTTTTCAAAAATACGTCTACAATATTTTTATGAGTAGAATACATACACAAACTTTCAAAACAATCGCAGCTATTGAGGTCAAAAAATAAATATCTATGGCTAAATGTAGAGTTATGACACTCTTTGTAGACGCTAAAGACTTCTTTAAATAATGCTATTCAAAACTTGAGGATAAATAGCGCGAAACCCCCATTTTCAGTTAAGTAAACTTAACATTTCAAATATTTATCAAAAATCTTAACGAAGAAACAGACGATTTGATTTTCATTTTTTCAGCTTCACACACAAGCGCCACATGTGATAATATATGTGTGCCCACCACTGTCGTAGAAATACATGTTGTCTTACTTTTACAATAATTATATTTTATAGTGTAGCCGGTCCCTCCCTACATTGCCCTTTCCTTAGTCGTTTTCTACTTAATATTCTCCTATTTAATGTATGTGTGAATATTCCGAAAACAATTCATTTTCCAAGAAAAGGAGTTGTTGACTGATTCTCAAAATATGCCATGTTCATGTTTCAGGGTTGCCGCAGATTTATTTGTTGCAATTCTCAAAAAAAAATCGGAAGGCCTTCCAAAATTGTCGCTTGATGTAACATGTAACTCCACCAGCATCGTGCTCCGCTGGCATTTCTCTCAGTGTTGCTGTTTGCGTATGCACCTCAGTTAAGCTGTAGGCAACGTTAGCGTTAATGGTTTTTTTATTGGCCATTAAACGGTTTAAGCCGAAAATGCTGATAGGAGGGCGTTTACATAAATATGTATTTTCTGACATTACCAACCCAGATCCTTTGCCGGATGGCTATAGATCTTGCAGCAGGGCAGCCAGGAATCGCACCTCATCTCAACTCAGCCCACCCCCAGCCACAGCCACATTGGGTGAGTGGCGTTACATACAGGCGACATATTCCATTCTGCTCGTGTTTACCTTTAACACAAATGTTCGCTTCTAATCTGGCGATTAACATAAGAGTTGCTTTGGCTGTCCTGCTCAGATCTGTTCTGCTCTGCTGTTTGTTGGTTAAACTAATGGTGGTGGTTGGTTGAGTTGAATAGCAAAAAAGCAGGGAATAATTTCCCTGATATTTGTCGCCATCATCATCATCAGCAGCAGCATCATCGTCGTCGTCGTCGCCGTCGCCGTTGTAGCCTTTACTGTGAGTGGCGTTGTCCACCAAATTCCATGCCGAGGAAGGAAACGATGTTCTTTGAATGTGTTTGCTGGTCTAAATTAAGCATCAAAGTTGCCGCCAAGATTTCCCTTGGAAATGATGGCTTGTCCTGGGGAATGCCCATTTGTGGTGGTTGAGCTGAGGGCTGGCTGTTGGCTGGGCTGATGGTTGTTTCTTGGGCTGCTGCGATTGTTGCAAATTAGGCAATTTGAAAATGATAAATATTCAAAGTTTTATTTTATGATGATTAATTATGTCCCTCAGATAGTCATTAAATTAGCCAGGCAGCAATAACAACGATAATGATTTTAAGTAAAATGTATTAACTTTTTTATAGTTGTTTTTTTCTTCTATCGCTGTCGTTTTTTTTCTCTCGTTGCTGGAAAGCATTTCAAATGCCTGCCAAGGTATTAAATTTAAATTAGGTTAATGGTGGCGAGGCACTTTTTGTAATCCGACGCCCCGCCCGAACATTATCGGAGGTTTTTAAAATGTACTTTTTGTTGTCATTTAATGTAACAATTAAACGATATGAAGACACTCGTAACGGGGGCTATAACAGAGGTCGTGGAGTATTCTAATGTCATTATCGGCGGAGAGTTGGATAAACACGGTATTAAAAAAAGGAGAAGCTGCTGTGGCAGTAACGTGGCAGAAATTCTTTGTCGCATTTGTGTCAGCGTTAGCTACATAGTGCCAACAAGGAGCTAGTTTGATTTTCCTTGATGTCAAAAGTACTGGTAGCTAACTTCAAGGTGTTATTTATTAGCCGCCTTGTCTCGTATGACCTCAAGAGCTTCGTCGTGATGTTCCGAAAATGATCTCTTTAAACTACTTGTGTCCATGACATCTGATGTAAAGATATTCAGATTTGTAACTGATGTATCATCGAAGACAACATCATATGTCCAAAATTAGATCTCGCAATTATGTATGTGTTCCTCGAGTTTTGGGAGCTTCGGAAGTGAGAAAAAGTGTCTAAACTCTATAACAGGATTTTCAATTCTCAATAATATATATGTTAGACCAGGCGCTTTCCACTGCGTGTATGGCTGTTTTTATGTGTGTCTAGAAGACAGTTGAAAATTCAAAAACTATGTATTCAATGGAAAAATCATTTATCATATCGAGGGCTTATATTCATAAGTGGCTATAAACCATTTTCTCGAAAATGAGTTTTTGATGTCAAACTATTCTAAGATTTGGATGTCATCTGTCATATAAATTTGGAGAAGAAATTTTTTTCAAAAGCCATTTTTATTAATTTTTTACGCGTTTTATTTTCGCGTTTATTTGTGACTGCAAAAGTGACTATGAACATAAAAATAATATAAATGATATAGTTCAAAAATGGAGCAGCGTATAACCGAAGTTTGTAATTCGCTACAACGATTTTGTTTAAAACATGTTTCTAGATTAAAGGCATATTGTACTATCAAATTACATCATTACGCGGTTAATAGCATTTTGGTTCCCAAGTTATCAGGCTAAAATAGTATAAATGGTGGCTGTAAAGTCAAAAATTGTGAAAAGTATCATTAGAAAAACCGGCGTAACTTTTTAGCTTATTGAGAATACCAAAATATTTGTATAGCATTTTTATTTGTGTCAGAAAAGTTTCAGAATCCTGGATGAAGAATGTTAAAATATAAGCAATTGCAACCGCGAATTTTAGATTTTTCAACAATTGCAGCGATTTTCGCGAATGGCTACATATATGTTACAAGCTACATTGGTTCTTAATACACAAACAAAAAATCAGTGGGATCCGTTGGATAGATCGCGGGATCATAAAACAAAAATGTCATGAGTGAAAATCATTTTAGCCATTTTTGCCGCAAAAATGAAAATTTTCCAAAAATATCCAATTTGTATTCTTTGTTTGTTTGATGAAGCAGGAATCTTTAAATTTGCTGTGTAAATCACAGAAAATGAGTCTTCTACACAACATTGCCAACATTTCATAAAAAACGTTATCCAGTTTACTAAAGGGTGATTTTTTAAGAGCTTGATAACTTTTTTTTTAAAAAAAACGCATAAAATTTGCAAAATCTCATCGGTTCTTTATTTGAAACGTTAGATTGGTCCATGACATTTACTTTTTGAAGATAATTTCATTTAAATGTTGACCGCGGCTGCGTCTTAGGTGGTCCATCCGCTTAGTCCAATTTTGGCATTTCCACGTTTTTGAGTAACAGAGACCCAATTGGTGCGAACGGCGACGAATCGAAAATTGGTGGTCATCATTAACACTGGCCGATACAGCTGCGATATTTTCTTCAGTTCGCACTCTACGTAAGCGTGTTGGTGGTTTAATGTCCAACAATGTAAATTTGGTGCGAAATTTAGTCACAATAGCCCGAATAGCCGCTTCAGTGGGTCGATTAAACTGACCATAAAATGGAAGCGCGCAATGAACGTTCTTAACAGAGCACGCATTTTGATAATAAAATTCAATAATTTGCAAGCGTTGTTCGTTTGTAAGACGATTCATGATGAAATGTCAAAGCATACTGAGCATCTTTCTCTTTGACACCATGTCTGAAATCCCACGTGATCTGTCAAATACTAATGCATGAAAATCCTAACCTCAAAAAAATCACTCTTTATAAGTCTTATTTATATATTTGAGCATTAATGACTATGTGCCTATTTCAAAATTCATAGTGCTCGATTTTAAACGTGCAAAAGTGGCTATGAACCATAAAACGGCGAATAGTAGGAAATTTCGAAAACTTTTTAATCGCAGCAATTAGTAATCCTCTTGAGATTAATCTATAAAAGAATGATTCATAATTACTCTCAAAATTAAGGAGTAAATCAGTTTTTTCGCTCTCCTGAAAAGTTGTGTTTTTGTTCATAGCCACTTATAAACTCTCGATATATAATATTTAAAATATCAGGACTTAGAATAGAATCGTTGTCGACTTTACAAAAGTTTTTGTCGGCCGCAGTTTTCTCAAAGTATCTGAGACTTGCATGAAAGTAATATGCTACCTTTACCATCCTCTTCTACCGATTCCCTACCTAATTGTAACAAAATTAGGGTTTGGCGTCCCGGAGTTCTCGAATCGTTTTTCCGTGGAATTCCCGAAAAAATTTGGACGGGAATTCCGGGGGAAAAATTTTAAATTTCCCGGGAATACGGGAAATATTAAAAAATATTTTTTTGTTTTTTTTTTTTAGCAATAATTTAGTTTTACTATATAAATGGGAAATTGTAGATATATTTCAAATGTATATATTTCCATTACTGACAATGATAATGACCATTTGATACTTTGGCTGTCATAGTGCCAATACGTAAACACTGCTCGGGTTCAACTTTAAATTTCTTGTTTTCCCAGAAAAATCGACGAAATAAAAGGTGAAAATCTTCTCAAAGACGAATTTACTTTACATATAAAACCATTGAGAAATGGTCTAAAAATATGAATAAAATTGAAATTGACACTTGGAACCTTTCAAGAGAAATCTAATATGAATTAAAATATACCCTACGGTATATTTAAATTACCCTTTGTAAGAACTAATGACTGCTCCATTTCAATTTTTTTAATTTTTATGAATTTATTTAATTAAAATTAACATTTTTTAATGTTTCTATTGCATTTACAGTTTAGAACATTTCCCCCCTGTTTCTGTAAAAGATGTTCCTCTCTAGACGAATGAATTTTCTAAATTGAAGACGCCATAACATTCTCAGCCATACGGTTTCTTTGTTTTTTTAACCATTTGTATGCAATCCACGAGAGTATTATGTCTTTGTGCATTAGTTTGTAACACCCAAAAGGAAGCGAGATCGGTATAATTAACAATGGGTCTAGTTAATTATACCGATCGACTTAGAATCACTTTTTGAATCGATTTTTCAATGTCCGTCTGTCTGTCCATCTGTCTGTCCATCTATTCATGTAATCAAAGTATAGATCGCAATTGTAGTCAGAACTAAATGAAACTTTGCACAATGAAAATTTTCGGGATAAGGACGAACGTTATTTAAATTGAAGATTTAAATATAGCCCCCATACGAATTTCACTGCCGATTTGACTCTTTTCACTCTAAATACCACATATTTTAACATACCATCTTCAAATTTGGCAAAATATCTTATGTTTCCACTAGAAACACCCATGGTGAAAATGGGTCAGATCGGTTCAGATTTATATATAGCTCCCATACAAATTTCACTCCCAGTTTAACTTTTTCCGCCCCAGAAACCACGTGTTTTCATCGATATTTTTCAAATTGACATTTGTAGTAAATCTTTTACTTTTAGTTTTTTCGTTTGTATTTTTTTGGTTTTTGGATTTTTAAAAAATCGCACCAAGTAATAAAGTACACATGCCATCTTACAAGCGTCCTCTAAGAAAAAAAAATAAATTAAATGCAAATTTCACAATTTTTGAAATTAATTGACGTAATTATATTTAATAGAAGCCTATTTAATTGGATCAGAATTGAGCGCCCAAGATGTTCGGTATATTGATGGGGTACTGTACGGAATCCACATCTTTCGATCAGCAGCGGTATTCTTAGGAGTATTTCTTATCGAAGGTAATATCACGACTATTAAGCTTTGCAGCACTCTGGTTCAAATTTTCTTTTAGAATGTCCTTGGAAACTGTTCTCTTCATCATCTCATCAATGAATACTACTTTGCCAACACCTGCTGATTACACAAAGTCCATAGCACTACTCCACATAGATGCTAGACAGTATCATTGCATTTAGTTGTTCGCACTTTTCCGCCACGCCATTACGTGTTCATCTGACCCAAAAATGTTAAACTTTTGTTCGTCCGAGAAAAACTAATTTCTTTTATTTTTGTATTCCCTTGCGAAGTCAATAACATTTTTCTGTTTGTTCCGATAATGTCCGGCTTTGGAGGAGTTCATATGTTTGATGTTAATCTATATATTACATTACTTTATGTATGAATAAAACAAATATACTCCAAATTTGATATAGACTCCCTATTATCGGCCCGACCAATTTCTGACAATAAGGTGATTCTGATTTCTTTCATCGCTTCTTATATTCCGTTTGTATGTGAAACAAAATCCAAGAAAATTGTCTTTTCATGTCTGAAAAAATCAACATTTTGTATATTAGGTTCTGCAAAATTCGTTGGAAGCGTTTCTGTATGCTAAGACAATTGTATTAATTGCTGATCACACTGTCCGTTTTACAATAAAAAATTGAAATAAACTTCCTTGTTCACATGCAATAGGGTGATTTTTTGGGATGTTTTCAGGCTCGCCTACCTCGAGAAACCATATCTGTTGCGCTTTGGAAGAAAATAGTTCTAAATGTCTTCACATATTCCATTTCGCCTTCACTTGCTTATAAAGTTGCATTATTTATAATCCTACAGTTAAAGGAATTACATTTTAATTCAACGCGCCGTAACAAATAAAATCCATTTGATTCTTTCATTTGATAAATATTCTATTTCTCTTCATGTGGTCCTGCTAGCAATGCTCCTGTGTGCCTTCTACAGATATTTGCTGGTCTACCTCGTCCACGGCTGCCTTGCAGATTCCAATGGGAATATGAAAAGTCGTCCAATAACTGCGAAAAAATTATCTAGCTGGTCTGAGTTCCTTTTTACAGAAGGTGAAATATTAAGTGAAAAAGTGTTGTCAGAAATATATTGTGGAATTCTATGAGGATTGTTTTTGTGGGTGATTTTAACTATCTCTAGCTCCTCTCTATATGGGTCAATTTCACCCTTTTTCGAAAAAATCATAAAAAATTCTATCATAAAGGACATTTGAGGATTTAAATGATCTACGAAAAAAATTGCCGAAAAATTTCAGTGGGGCTCACCAGAGACACCCAAATTGTAACTAAATTTCGCACTGCTCTGTTCCAAAAATGTTGTTGGGCAGTGTAATTGGTGGGAAATAACTCATATTAGTCATTTTTCATAATTGAAAAACTTTCATAATGAAAAATCACCCAAAAACTCATTGAATGTATTTAGTAAATTCAGAAAATCATTATTAAACTTTTACTCTGCGTAGCGGAATTTGGACATACCCCAGAGGTTAAAAATCTATAAATAATGTATTATTAGATGTTCAGTCCTTAAAGCTGAAATAGCGAGTGCTATTTTGGGGATATGTCTTTGCTCCCATCGACAAATCCACATGTGCAAATCTTTCCATATTTTATTAAATATTTCTGGAGTCGATTTTAAATTTTGAAAACTCGTGAAAAATTCACCCTAATGTAAGGAATTGTTGGTCAATAATTGAATTGGATTTTTAAAGAAATTCCGTGCAGTCGCAGGATCAAGCATTCCCCCAAATGACATAGCGCCGATTGACAATACCACATCAAAGTGGCAGCAACATAGCCCGAACCCTCCCTTAAGCAGAGTCTCCAAAGATTACATTTCACCCGTTGCCAAAAAATTGAGATTTGGAAATTCATCAAAAATGCAACATTCGTTACCCTCCCTCTCCACCGTCTCCTCCTGGCCGCGAACAACACACACACACAACAGAAATCAAATCTCGTTTGATCTGCTGCTGTCTTTTAACTCTTCTCATTCCGAGGCGCAATAGCTCATCTGCGAAGCGGGATAAGAAGAACAAAACGAAACGAAATGAAAGAAATGATAAAAGTCAAATAAAGGAAACAAATGTTATCTACATACAAAAATGACAGCATATGATGAAACCACCAGTACCAGTAGCAGCTAGAGCGGCAGCAGGAGCAGGAGCAATCATGAGTGGCATGCCTGGTGCCACATCATGGCAGTGCTACGAACGCTGCCACCGTTTGATGGAATCGCATTGTGTTGTGGATGGCGCACGTACGCGCGTACCGCAAACATTGTCTGTCTGTCTCTGTGTGCTTGTGTGTGTGTGTCTGTCAGACGACCGAAATGCGAAATGTACGTTTGTCTTTTTTCGGTTTTGCTCGCTTTTGTTTATTTTAAGGTTTCATTTCATTTCGTTTTGTTTTAGTTTTGAAGGATATCATAAAAACATTTTTCATTTTCAAAAGTGGTGTGACATATCGTTTATCCACTTTGATTTATCTGCGATTTTTTCGACATACCCACTCGCAGATACACATTTACACAGATACACGTCCGCTCGCTCAGTTCGTGGTGGGGGCGGGGGTTTGCGCTCCTCTCTCTGCGGGTTGCGAAAGTTGAAACAAACGGATTGCAGTCAATATTAGGAATGGATGGGTCGCTTGGCTGCTGGTCCGCAGGAGGTTTGACTTTGGTCCGTGGCTGTGGAGGCGAGGAATCGAAAAAATGCCAAAAACAAATATATCAATGGGAAAGTTGGTAACACCCATAGTTGGCAACAGCGTTCTTTTTGTTGCCGGCATTTTAACATTGGGGAGCGCAGTACTTACATTTCGTTGAAAAAGTACATCGATTTTTATTATTTCCAGAGAGTTATAAAACACACGCACACCCACACCTTCGAAATACTTTGAAAGGAGCAACAAATCATTTAAAAGTGGCTGCTTTATATGAAATTTAGTGTTTCAAACTGCGCTTGGGGTCGGCAAGTCAGCGAAGTGAGTAGAAGGTTACTCGCCTGAGGTTTTCCAAACGGGAGGATTCATTAACCTCTAAATAAAACACAGGATGTTCTGGAGACGGATTTTTATTTAGTCCAAGTGCAGATCAAATTGTTGAGTCATAATAATCGGCAGCAAACGGGAAAAATTAACTAAATTAGTTGACTATTTCCATGCTGAAATATATATGTATTATTTTCTTCAAATTAATTTTATAAAAATAGTCTATAATTTGACATCATTGTTGATTCTCGGACAGTTATATGATTTGATTCTAAATCTTGTTGTTCGGGAAATCAATCCTTAAATAAATACTAAACGGAACAGAAATTTTGCTCATTTCGAATACAAATGTATTTCACGATTTTCAAAAAATGAAAATTTACACTAGGGTGGATTGAAAATATAGAATTTTATGAAAAAAATCGTAAAATTTTTGAGTAGCAGGTTCAGTACTGATAATTTTTTCCAAGTTACTGGTTTTATTGAAAAGGTTGAACTTTTTATTTAATAATGACTCACAATATCATACATATCACTATCACGACTGGCTAGGCAGTGCCTCATCCGATCAAACCAATTTTTCAGTACATTTTCAATTGTTCCGGCTCGAATATCTTCAATTGTCTCTGGATTAGAGATGGGCGCGACTCACGTGAATTGCGTGAATCACGTGATTCACGCGTGATCGTGAGCAATTTTTTTTACTCACGTGTGCGTGCGTGAACGTGAGGAACGAAAAAATTTTCGTGCGTGAATGTGCGTGAGTCTAATTTCTGCGTGAATCACGTGATTATTTCGTGAGTCGCTATATTTATTAAATCTTTTATTTTCATTTAGTTCGTTTAAAAATGTGAAGTTTTCATTCAAAATAAAATTCATATATATTTTTTTTCTAAAACAAAGTGCTTCAATGTAGGTATAATTTGTATTTTTCTATTATTTAAGCAGGCATTCCCAGCACCAACAATAGGCACTGCATTTATATGGGAAACCCCCTTAGTGTTAGTTCAATAAAAAAACAAATAAGTAATATCGGGGTATATGCTTTGATTTCTACTTCGATTTTATGTCAGTGTTCGATGTTTAACTTATTTTGCGTTAACTATGCGATATATCACATTGTAATTTTGTATTCTACTTTAAAAAAATAATTTAAGACAGTCATCGCAAACGTTGAGTGATTTAAATAATATAATTTTCTGATTTGCGCGGCGTTACTCATTTCGATTTAGAATGTATATATTATTTTCTTTCTGGAAATTGTTTGCGTGATTTACGTGATTCACGCAAGAATCACGCGTGATCGTGAGCAAAATTAAATTTACTCACGTGAGCGTGCGTGAACGTGAGTAACGAAAAAATCTTCGTGCGTGAACGTGCGTGATTCATTTTTTTTTCCTTCGTGAGCGTGCGTGAACGTGAGCCAATAATCACTCACGCGCACATCTCTACTCTGGATGGTTTGCGTAACATTTATCCTTAATTGCTCCCCCAGAAAATAATCCGAAGGGTTCAACTCACAGCTCCGAGGCGGCCAATTGACATCACAATTTCGGCTGATTATTCGATTTTCATCGGTAGTAGCGTTGGCCGTGTGACATGTGACCCCGTCTTGTTGAAACCAGATGTCGTCCATGCCATTCTTTTGTTCGACCGTATAGCGTCCCATTTTGCAAATGTCAAACATAAACCTGAAAATAAAAATGAAAATGAATGTTACTCTACCTTTTAAAGTCAGAGTAATCGGTAGTTTAAATTTAAAATTTTAAATGACACACCCTATACAAATGTATTTCCCGATTTTAGAAAAAAATTAATTTTAAACACTAGGGTGGATAGAAAATATAGAATTTTGTCATAAGATAATTTAAAAAAAAATTAACTTTTTTTGTGATAGGAGTTGCAAATATATTTTTTATCGAATTTCCAGCAAATTTTTTTCTAGGCTTATAGAAAATTATCGAAACAAAAATATTTTTATTATATTTTTTGTCACTTCTTTTTTATACAAAAAAGTACATCTTCGATGTTTTAAAATACATTTAACAGCTAATAGTGGCCGCAAATGTAAAAATAATTAAAACAATATACTTTAAATTGGCTTAACAAGTTGTGGATGTCCCAATTAAATTAAATCTTTGCTTTGTTGTCACAAAATATTTTATCACTATCCATTCGTTAGCTAGTCATTTGTTGCTATTTTAATGAAGTTTTTATAAAATCCCCAATAATTTGTGATTTAAAAAGCTCACTGGAAAGGTAAAGATATTGGTCATTTTCGAAAAATAGCGCATTCTACAAATCTTTCTTTCAATAAGTCGATTGTGTGACACGCTTTTCAACTTTCCATTCGCTTAAGGCTCTAAATAACCGACAATCATGGCTTGCCATTGATGGTAACTTTCTTGCGATTCCCGCATTCCTAAAGAAGTAAGAATCAACGATTACATAAGCCCATGAAGCACACAAACAATGAGTTTTTGTGCATGTAATGGAGCCGCGAGAATCGTTCATGTCGGAAGGATTGACATGGCTCAAACATCTTAACAAATCATGGAACGGATTTTCTACAAACATAGTTAGGGTTTTAAGTACCCCTTTCTTTTTCAGGCCTAAATGATATATACAATTCATCTCTCTAGAGTGAAGCTAGGGAAAGGCCGAGTACCGACATGACTTCGATGAAATTTCGGCTCAAAACTTTTTGTATATAACTGACAAAAATTTTAAATTGTTTTACTATTTAACTCATGTTTAATTGTCGCTCAGAGTCTCACTACTCGCATGTATCCTTGGCGCATGAGAAGAAATGCACCTGCATGTTTCTGCGAACATACGAGTAATCGCACCTATCAGAGATCTAAACATTTTAATTCCGTACAAACTACTTCCTTCGAACTTCGCACTTCGTACGGCGAGTGCCGAGGAAAGTCGCGCTCTCTCCCTCTCTTTCTTGGAGAATTTTAATTTATTCCTTTTGAAGTGTTGGAATGTTTGTAACAATTTCTGTTACTTGTTGTTGTTGACGGTGTCGACAGTGTTGGCACTCTTGTTGTTGCTGCTGCTGTTGCTGATGGTGTTGGTGTTTTATTATTTTCCTGTTACGCATTAAACGGAAACAAGCGTTTAACTGGCGGTCGTAAAGTACATGAACAGAATTCCACTGTCACGACCACGGCCGTCGCCGTCATTTGTCCCCCTTTCGTTTGCAACACAAATCCACGAGTAACATAACCACTACAACAACACTCACTGACACACACCCATTCCCATTCACATATCCACGTACACCATCAGCTTAAGACGCTTTTTGTCACCTTTTCATTGTGATTCGCTAGAACAACAACAGCAGCAGCAACAAAACAAAAATATTTCTTTTTTATATGCAGCGAGTGTGTGTGAGTGCATGTATGAGAGAGTGGGGCCATTCGGCATTCGTGTGTGTACTCGTATGTAGGCATAATATTGAGCCCCCTTTAATAAACGCGATAGCACATGAGTGAGTGAGTGTGCCAGAGAGCCCGCGTGTGCGAGAGTGTGTGCCAAAAAGTGAGGCATAAATACGTGAGTTTTGCACGTTATGCGTGCATAAGTGAATAAAACTGCCGTTAGGTATTTAAGAAGAAATGAAATAAAAACGCCAGAATACACAACACACACACCCACTCTTCACTCGTCCCCTCTCTCTGCCAAGATTGTTGCTGACACACACACACATACTGTGCAATCACTCCCCCTGCCATCCTTCTAATTTCAGGGCACGAAGTTATTACAAAAATAAATACAAATCGCATGGATAACATTTAGAATAAAAATGCTTCAATTATACTTATCTGACGACAATGATATGACGACTGGCTCTGTTTGTTTTTGGATCCTTCGTTCGTTTGTTTGTTCCTTCGTTGGCTTGGCAGGCTGACTGGCTGCCACTAGCATTTGGATGGTTGACACTGTGGATGTGTTACAGCTTCTTATCTAATGCAATGAGAGGTGTTGCGACAGAAAACAGTTTTAAATGCTGTGAGCGTTAAACGGCAAATGAGGGGCACAGTAGTTCGCATGAACACGGCGTGGATAAAAATAAATTTTAGTTGGTTAAACGGACTTATGCATACTCTCACCCTTTGTGTCCAAATTCAGGGTATCAACTTGTACTGAAGGACATGACATGGGACATGTAGCCTCAGAACATTTCAAGTCGAGTAAAATTGTTACCAAAGCTTTAATTTTTCCTACGATTTTAACCAATTTTTTGACTCAATTTAAGTATGTATGAAATATAATAAAAAATTATAAAATTTAGCTCCTTTCGACAGTAAAAATTGATTAAAAAGTTGTCTTCAGTCTCTTCTTTGATGGATTGTCCCTTCTGTCTGTCCCAAATAATATATCGATTATTTAGCTCGGATTTATCGCTAGCGCCAAGATTTAAACTTTACAGGAGAAGAGTTTTATTGGTTATTTTCAAATATTTGCGTAAAATTAAATATGTTTTAATGAAATTATTTTCGTAGGTAACATAACATTATTAAAAATTGTTTTCAAAAAAAATTGTTGTTTGTTTTCGTTAGCCTACGTATATTGGAAAAACTGTGAAAGATTTTTTGATAAATTCCGCATTATTTTATAGTATTTGGTTATAAATGCCCGAGTACTGAATTTATATTAAACATCAAAATAAACTGTGGTATACACTCCATGGTGGTGGCCGGGCCAAATACTTAACGCCTTTTTAATTGCTGGGAATAAATTCGTTCTTATACAAGTAAGAAAATGTCAGTCGGCTAAACCGACTTATATATACCCTCACTCTCAGAGAACATATCTATGGAAATTATAAGGATCTAAATTTTACTTTGGACTGGATGATTTGTGTGTATAATACTAGAAGGTTCATGGCAAATGATCCTATCTTCCACATTTATAAAATAATTGCAAAAACATGATCAAATTGCAAGTTATTGTGGATTACATGCACCAGTATAGAAGGTTTGAAGGATTTAATATTACCTATGGAGGTACTAGAAGGGGCGTGGCTAAAGCGTAAATATTTATTAGGTTTAAAATGATTATAAAAATCATTTTCAAATTGCAAATGATTTTGACTACCCGTATGGATGTTATATCGGTTTTATTGTAACCAACGTTTATGCCACTTTCTGTGAGAGGTACCAGAGGGGGTATGACAATATCGCCCATATTCCATGTGAATGTAACTTCTCTAAAAGCATTCCCAAATATAAAATGTCACAGTATTCCGATCATCCTTATATAAGTTATAACAGCTTTAAGTTTATTGTGTGAGAGGTACTATAAGGGGCGTGGCAAAACGCGTCATATTTAGCAAACTTAAAGTGATTATACAAATATTATCAAATACCAAAATATAGCTGATTCTGGATATCGGTGTGGAAGTTACATTAGTTTTAATTTAACATAGGAATACGGGTCATTTGTGTGGAAGGTACCAGAAGGCGCGTGGCCATTTCGCCCATCTTCGAACTTAAACTAAGTTTGGGGAATATATGACCATGTGCAAAGTTTGAATTGATTCCTTAACTCCTTTCGAGAGTTATAGTGTACACCAGCCAGACGGACGGACGGACGAACATGGCTCAAACATCTTAAAATGTTGTGAAACGGATTTGGTGCAAACATACATGGGTCCTAAGTCACTCCTTCAATGCGTTACACTTTTATCTGTCCCAAATGATATATACCCTACTACTCTGTAGAAAAATTATAAAAATTATATTATTTATAATATTATTTATTATATTATTCCTGATTTTATTTTCAGCTATATGGAGGTACTATTTTCAACCCTCTTTTACCATTTTATCCCTTAAAAGTTCTAATTTCGCTATATACACATATTTTACAATTAGAGAGATATAAAAACTGCACTTCATATTTCAACCTCCTGTTGTTTTATTGGTACAATAATAATAACTTTTTGGTTCACGGTATAAACTAAATTAATATCAAATTTGTATATAAGGTGGTAGTGTTAGTTTTTTCAAATTTCTAGTTTTATTGGAAAGGTTGAACTTTGTCATTTAATAATGGAACACAATATCTGTAATATGACTACCACGACTTGCTCGGCAGTACCTCATCCGCTAAACCTAATTTTCAAGTACAGCCCAAAATCCACACCAAACAGTTACTCTTTGTTGATGCATTGGCTTCTCAATAGTCACCGGGGGGTTCTCTGAACCCCATATGCGACAATTTTGCTTATTGGCATAGTCACCGATATGAAAATGAGCTTCATCTAAAAACACGAAAATTTTCCACGTAAATTTCTTACAGTTTGCGTTAAAGACTCACTACTTTGGAAGTAAGTTTTTAATATTTCCCAATTTTGTTCGAACGTATAGCGTTCCATTTTGCAAATATCAAACATAAACTTGAAAATAAAAATTAATGTTATTCTACCTTTCAAAGTAATTGGTAGTTCAAATTTATAATATTAAATGGCCCACCCTGACGATGTTTTCAAAAAAGGACATGTTGAAATATTTCCAGTCCTAGTGAGGGAAAAATTTCCCCTCTGCACCGATTTCGCCCATTTTCAATCCCAACCGATTTGCAACTATTAGACACATTAATGGAAAATTTGAACCCCCATAGCTCATTTCGTTCGGAAGTTGGCGTGCTTAAGCAGGTCGTCTTAGAATTTGAACATGAACGAAAATAGATATACTTAATGGGGTCTCCGAATAATATTTCAAGATGTTGCAAACGGAATGATAAAATTAATACACATACACTCCATCCTAATAAAAATAACTAATCCGCTATTCATATAGGTAAGGTGATACTCCAAAAAACACACCATTATTATGTTTCTAGCGATAAATCTGTTTTAACCAGCTCTAAATTTACCGAACATAATATCGGCTAGACCCGTCTACTACATTTCCCCAAAATCATAAAATATTTCTGCCAGTAGTTAATGTCTACACTGTTGCTTACGATGAAACTGATTTTTTGAAAAAGTAAAGAACTGCAGACCATAAAATGTTAACCCAATTTATTTATTCAAATATTAAAAAAATATATTTTGTCAATTTTCAATTATGTATCAGTCCATAAAACTTTTAAAAACAACTATGAATAAATTTTGAAAAAATGTCGCTTACAAAAATTAGGCGTTAAAGGTATTTTTGAATATCGAGCATATGATCGATCTCAGCTGATGCGTATATGGCAACGCTGTATCACCCACATGCTGAAGAACAACCGCTGTTCATTCACATATATATGGCGGTATGGTGTCCTTTATGGTTGCAAAATCAGTAGTGTTGCGTTCTTCGTACGAAGCAACAATACTTGCTGCAATAAAATATTATGAACCTAATTTGTCGTGTGTTTTAATAAATGGTTTCCTCTAGACTCCACCTAGGGAGACCAACAATGCCACCAAACTGGTAGGATTCTGTTCAGGTATACTCTGTAGGCTGAGGGTATAATTAAATAAAATTTGATCGTTTGAATTATAATCGGGATAATTAGCACAGCTTTTCTTATCATATGGGTTATTCCACGTAAAGTGTCCATTTAAGACATATATTGTTTACAATACTACTTTTTTCCAGAGAATGAGCTTTCGGAGTAAAATAGAACAAAATATTTAAAAATATTTTTTGGTGTATTTTGTATGTTTGGATTTTTAAACATGAAAAATATTATAACGATCATTATATTTTTTTTATTTGTCAACTAATAAGATAATATATATATTTAGAATACTAATCTAACTAACCACACGTTTTCAATTGGCAATATCGAAAAATCTCAGTCAAAAGAAATCGCCCATATGTATATTGAGATTTTTATTATCAATAATTAATATTTGCATTTTCTTTTCTCTTTCTAGGTAATTTTAAAATTCCATAAAATATCATGTCGTATATATAACAATGGATGATATATTTGTTATTATAGTAAGTATTAAATGATCTTCTAATATATCAAACATCCACCAACACGGGTAGAATCACTGTTCGACAAAAACTATAAACACTGATGTAGCATAAATCCTACCTCCTCATTTTTAATGACAATTTTGATAATACAATGAGTGACTTACTATCATTTCATCCATGGGTTTAAGATAATCTAGACGTTAACATTACCTGTTGCCATGCTAGTAACCAGTAATAAGACGTCAAGCATTTCAAAAATAAAAAAATCGAAATTAGAAAATACTTTAACATCTATACTAGGGATACTAGGTGATTCATCGAAATTATAAACAAAGGGTCTATCTATCTCGTTTCCTTTTGGGTGTTACAAAAAAAGGAACAAAGACCCTAGTGGAGGGTAGAAAAATAGCAATATTTTTAATCCCTCACTCTACAGAGTAGGAGGGTATATATCATTTGGGACAGAAAAATGTGTATCGCATTGAAGGAGTGACTTAAGACCCTAAGTATGTTTGGACCAAATCCGTTTCCCGACTTTCTAAGATGTTTGAGCCATGTCCGTCCGCCCGTCCGTCTGTCTGGCTGGTGTACACGATAACCCTCGAAAGGAGTTAACTTCTATGCTGATGATCGGAATACTGTGAAATGTGATATTTGGTAATGCTTTAATAGAGGCTAAATTCGCATGGAATATGGGCGATATTCTCACACCCCTTCTGGTACCTCCCATACAAAGTGGCATAAAGGTTGGTTACAATAAAACCGATATAACATCCATGCGGGTAGCCAAAATCATTTGCAATTTGATATTTGAAAATGTTTTTATAATCACTTTAAACCGAAGAAATATTTATGCTTTAGCCACGCCCCTTCTCTTACCCCCCACAGAATTGTCTCTATCCTAGGTAAAATGAAGGAATGCATTGTTTGCATTTCCAATTGTAGTCAGTGATTAATAAATTTTCTCACACTAAGAAGTTCATCCGTAGAATTATGGTTTCGTTGGAATCTGTAGAACACGCGTGGCATTTTAATTGTTTCTTCACTGTATTTAATGAGCGTTGATTGTCCAATCTCGTATGTACCTTTTTCTTAACATTGATCGACCTCTCAAGATGTTCTGTACCATTACATCGTAGTTCAAATCCCTTTTTGCGATACTTTGACAATTAGTATATTCCAGAGTTTTTAGTCCGATCTGGACATATATAAGTCACTCTCAAACCACTGTACATTATAGAGTGAGCAGTAACCCGTGATTAAAGTATTCCTCGGCGTACTCGTGTATGATGGCGAATGTGTGTGACAGTCATATGTTTGTGGATAAATTGCAGGCTTATAATGCCGCCTAACACGAGCGAGTGTACGGCGCTATGTGAGTTCCATTGAGTGCCGCGAAACGAGTGGCGTGGGAGGAGGTAGCACCACCACAGGCATATTTCACCCGGGCTTACCTTCACATGGAGATGAGATGCGATGCGATGCGCTGCGATGAGATACTGTCGTTATTACTATCGTACGTACACGTTACGTACCGCATCGCACCGTACAGTGTTTAAAACGTGAGAAAACCAAATTTACAACATACGGATTATTGCCGCCGTTTGTTTATAGACGAATGCAGAATACAAATGTCTTTTATCTTTTGCCGAGTAAGGCAAACAGTCAGTGACACTCACACACACGCACATTGTGGAATAAAAAGAAAATCATTCATTTTCTCTGCAGTGTCGTTCACATGGAAAAACAAGAGGACAAAAACCAGAACAAATACAACAAGTACAGACGGCATTAAGTCGTTGGTCTTGCGGAATAGTATTTGCCCTATATCTGGGGAATGCATTATAAAGTAATCTAGGCAATGCACATACTTACCTGGATGTAAGGCAATCTTGAGCTGTTTCACCCGGGTTTCTCCTCCGTAAAAATACGACAATTTTGGTTATTGTCGTAGTCACTAAGCAACAAAATGAGTCTCATCATTGATCAGAACAATCAGACCATGTCATTATAACAATTTTATCTGACATCGGAAAGATTGCCACTAAATGAAACACACGCTGTAACACAGCGTTGATTTTTGATTTTTAAATATATTTATACACTCCATGAGGGTATGTGCAGATGTTTGTAACACCCAAAAGGAAGCGAGATATACCCATTGTTAATTACACCGATCGACTTAGAATCAATCTTTGTGTTACTGTCCGTAATCTTGTAATCAAAGCACAGGTCGCAATTGTAGCCAGAACCAAATGAAACTTTGCACAACGAAGTTTTTCGGGATAAGGATGAACGCTATTTAATTTGAAGAAAATCGGTTTAGATTTATATATAGACCCCATACTAATTTAATCCCCGATTGGACTCTTTCCACTCGAGATACCACATATTTCAAAAGATGTTCTTCAAAATTGACAAAACATCTTATATTTAAACTAGGAACACCTGTGGTGAAAATGTGTTAGATCGACTCAGATTTATATATAGCTCCCATACAAATTTCGCTCCAGGCTTGACTTTTTTACCGAATTTCTTCAAATTTTACATAACACGGAAGCACTTTTTTTGAAAGTGAGTTATTCCATTCAATGTTTGGATATAGCCCTTCTGGATTTGAAAAATTGGGTTAGGTCATATCGGTCTATGATTAGGGCACATACACGTTTTCATTTTTTATCGATTTTAATTGTATTCGGATAGAAAGTCGTGGGTATCATCTAGTCGACCCCGCCCGACTTTAGCATTTCCTTACTTGTTTTATTTGAAATATTTTTTAGAAAATGAGCTTTTGGCGTAAAATAAATCAAAAATATTTTCAAATATATTTTTCGTATTATTCTGTATGCTTGGCTTTCTAAACTCGAAAACGATATACAAAAATTGGATATTTTTTTTTCTATTCTTAGTCATAAGTTCCGATTTTCGATGAAGTTACCTTTAATATTTGTAATCTCATTTCAATATAGGTTCGATCATAATCATTTATATTTTCTATTAAAGTTATTTATGTACAAATGTAGCTAATATCAATTTCACATAGAAAATGTGATTTAGGAACAGCCTTCAAAGAACTGAGAAAAAATTGATTTTTTCGAAAATATTTTTTTGTTTTTTTGTACAAAAAAATTATAAAAAATAGGAAATACGAAAAAAATATTTTGTTGTATTTTATAATAGCTAACATTTTAACGCAGAAAACAGTGTCTACTTGTAAAAGATAAATGTAGAAGTTATGACACAGACGCAAAATAATTTAAAAAATCATGATATTTTAATTTTTGCATAAATAGCGCTAAAAGCCATTACAACAACAACATACTACGTTTTTTTTGCAATAGCTGGAATTTTAGCGCAGAAACAAGGCAATTTTGGAGAAAATCTCTCGATAAATGTAGAAGTTATGGACCTTATTGGAGAAAATTAAAAAAATCATGATGTTTTTAAAAAATCCGTTTGTGTCTGCCAAGAGGGCCATATCTTCGACATTTATTCAGAGATCTTTAAGGTATAGACATTGTTGTATTCGTTATAATGTTAATTTTTAAATATCTATTTTTCATGGGTTTTTGGTGCCAACAAAAAAAATATTTTTTTTTTAAATCTATTTGTTCTCTATATTTTGGAGACGGTTCATAATTCACAATTTCTATGAGAAAGATATATTAGCAACATTTGTTGCCATTGTTTGTACCTTTAATTGAACATATAAGCGGGAGTTGTCGGACTTTTATTTCAAAGATAAGAGTACAAATATTAAAGGTACCTCGACGAAGCTTTGACTTTTCGTAGAAAATTTTGTAAAAAACTATCCATTGTGTTCGTTATTTGAATCAGTCTCAATGAATACAAAAAATTAAACCGAAAACAAATTTTATTTTTTTTCTTGCACAACAAATTTCTTATACCTTGTGTTAATAACTACTGAACTAATTATCGTTCTGAAGATTTTTCATTGAAAATTTGGTTGATTTTGCAAACAAAAAATTGAAAAAAAAATCTTATAGAAATAGAGGCCATCATTTAACCACTTCCGAACTCACACAGTCACTAAAAATACATCCAAGAACACTTGTTTAAAGAAAAGTTTAAGAAAATCAAAATCTTTATATATAAAAATGAATCTGTCTTTTTTTAATTTGTGGGTTTGTTTGTTCTTTATAGCAGCCTAAAATACTGGACCGATCTTCTTGAAATTTTCACAGTATGTTCATACTGCACCGGTGGTGAAAATAGGCTATATAATTTTTTTAAATTTTCAGTGGGCGTGGCACCTCCCACACAAATTGGGGATTTATTCGTTTTTTATAAATTAGCATATTTGGAGTACTGTTGCAGCTAGAATCTTGAATTTTTGTGAAAGTTCACTAATTGTTAGTCTGCACAGTTTTGACAAAAATGGGTGGTATTGGAATTCTATGACACCTAGAGTGCTGAAATTTTGTGTAAGTGCATTTAGCATCAATGTGGGTAGTTGTGTCAAAAATGGGTGGTATTGGAAAAGTGGGCGTGGTACCTCCCATACGAAGTTAAAACCTATTATCGAATATTGTCCGTTCTATGACACCTAGAGTGCTGAAATTTTGTGTAAGTGTATCAAGTGTAAATAGTTGTGCAAAGAAGGGCGAACAATGGATGTGTCCCTTCCCATGCGAAATAAAAACCTGTTTTAGAGTATATTCGACACCGAGATGGGCGGAAGTGACCGTGATCCTTCCTGTTTTAGAGTATATTTGACACCGATACTCCAACATTGTTGTGTGAGTTAGTTTAGTTGTAACCTGCTTAGACAATATACAAATGGGCGGGATTTGAAATATGAGAACATTTTGATTTGAATTTTGTAAAATTACACGTTTTATATGGAATTTCTTAGCACAGTAGCAAAGAAAAGCTACAATAAAAGAAATATCCATTTGTCAAATGCCGAATTAAGTCAAGAAAAATAAAATATATATATTTTTTATTTTTTGTGTTGTTTGATTTGAACGATTTGATTGATTTAATTAAGTCAAGAAAAATAAAATATATAATTTTTTTATTTTTTGTGTTGTTTGATTTGAACGATTTGATTGATTTTCTATGCGTTTTGAATGTAGTACATTCGAATTTCTGATTAAGTAATTTCTACTTACGAATTAAGTTTTTTTTTTGGTAATGGAGGAGAAGCACACTCAACCAAAAATCAATTTGATTAACGTTATGTTCTTCAATGCTCTTCAATGGAACATATCCAATTCTTTAGTATCTCAGGAAAGTACCTTGATTGTAATTGGTACATATATTACCGATCACGAGAAAAAATTTAATTTTACTGTTTGTTTTATTGCCTGGCGAAGTGGGCGGGGGTTCAGCTAGTAAATGAAATAAAATTCACTTCAATATTTTAAAAGTAATTGCTATTGTCGTCAATACAAGGTATATTACATTAAAATTGTTCAAGTATTTCAGGAGTTGCAGGCGATTGAATGAACACTCCTTTTTGAAAAAAATTTAATTTTTTCAATTGATAATAACATTTTTATGAGAAGAATGCATACTTTTTTTAAAATTTGTTTTTCTACACACATTGATATAGTTTTTTTCATTTTGAGTGATTTTTTTTAATTTTTATTTAGGATTTTGTTATCCATGTTTGAAGAAAAACAGCCCTATTGTTTGTTAGGCTCCAACCCCTGTATACAGTCTTTGTGTAATAATGTCGATATTTCAAAACGTTACAAATGGTCCAACAAAACTTAACACACTTCATTTTATTCCGAAGGGAAGCGAACATTTTGCACAGCAAAAACCAAAAGAAGAACAACACGAAATTGAACTGAGCCGAGCACATTTGTTGCTAAATTAAAGCCTAGACGCGGGCACGCAGTCACATTCACACCGGTAGATTTTACATAAACGAAATCAAATGGAAAAGTTTTGGCCGCCCAACCTGGCGGGGTGGGAGGGGAGCCAGAGTTTATATTTCTTTTGGTGGATTTCTTTATTTTCGCTTTTATATTTATGGCATATGTAATAAATTTTTACGATTAAGATCAGCATCATCATCATCAGGAGCAGCAGTAGAGGCATCACCATCACCATCAGCTTCAATTCCAGCAAAAACTTCTTAAGCTGTTTTTGTGTTTTGCGTGTGGCCCTTTCTGCATATGCGATTGCGTTTCATACGCCCCGCATGCGAGTATGTGCGAATGGCAGGAGTGCGTAGAGAGATGTATTCGCATCCGCAAGGAGCGCTTCATAAGAAACTTTGCGAATTTATTAGGTTAATCAAGTGTCACGCTGTTTGTTTGTTGCCACTTGCCACCCGGTAGCACCGGTGTTCTGCTGTTGTTCTTGTCGTTGTTGTTGGCCATAAAATATTTTATGTATGAGCAGATGGAATTACAAACAAATTTATTTTAATCAATGACATTCTCGCCGCACTCGGCAAAAAGTGTTTATGGTTCCCTGCTCCACCCACGAAAAAAGCCACATATTCTCGTTTCTCTTCTTTTTGTTTTCAATAATCAACTGGTTTTTATGATCTTCCCAACACGATTCATTGCCTTCGGTCTGGTTGTTGTTGTCGTTGGTTTGGTGGCGGTGGATACATTTTGGAGTGCCTCTAAGTGGGAGTATATTAAATTGTTTAAAGGTGTTAAAAAACGTTGTTAAATATGTTATTTTAATACCCATTAAAAACGCCGAGGCTTCCGAGGCACTCCACCTCTCACCCTGCCACAACACCGACTGACACTTTGTCGATAAACCCATAATGCGTTGTTAACAAAAGATCGGATTTAATCAAGAATTCATTTTATCGACAAAAAAAAGGCTCACTGTGCACATAAACATGCTCAGTAATGACGATGTCAGGTGTAATACGTGTGGTCATTATGACAAGTATATTTCCCGGGGAGGTTTCATTTAAGGTAACAATTGCCCGGTTTTCCATTTCAGTGAGCTTAGCCGAAGAAGGCTTAGAGAATCTAAGTCATTTGATACAAAAAGATTTATAATATGTTTTAATATACGGCTCGTGGAGATGTCTGAATTCAAATATGTAAGAACTGCTGGACTACATAAGCATTAGGCTGGGTCGCCGTCCATACAAATGGAAGAACAAGTTCCAGTCAACCCACGAAAATAAAGTTTGGATTTTTTAATGATGATTTGCAAAATATTTCGTTCCTAGATCAAGCCATCTGTGTGCTAAACGCTGCTGAAAATAACCCTAAAACATGTTTTCCGGTGTAATTTTTTCGTGTTACATTTTTCCAGTAATATTTTATTTCTGAAATAATAAACCCTTGAAAGCACTTTAAATAAAAAATTTGATTCTTGTCCGCGGTCTGCGAGGAATCGACAAGCCTGAAATAAAATATTAAAACACAAAACAGCTGTTTGTATACTTAACGATATTCGGTACGATTTTACTTTGTTTATTGTAGTTATCCTACCGACAGTTTTCGTAAGATAACGATTCTTTTTAACGATAAAAATCGGAATCACAAACTAACGAATTTTGACAACTTAACTACCGAAAGATGTCGTTAAGAAGTTACAGAATTGAGGCACAGTTCTTTATTTCGAGCGCGTTTGTACGTTTTACAGGACATTTTTTTTTTAATTTTGTAATAATTTATTATTTATTATGAGCTTCAAATGAAAAAAATAATATAAGGGGAATTTCACGACAAATCGGACAGTTCAAAAAAAATATTTTTGATTTCCTCCATTTTTTACATTTTTAGTACCCACTAAAAACACCCCCTGGCATACTTTGAGTTTTTTCTGGTTACTCCTTAAAAATATATAGCTTTTTTAAAAATCGTTATATAGTAGATCTTTGTTTTTTTGGTCATAACTTCGTCAATAATGGTCCGATTTGGATGTTCTTTTTTTAATATTTTTGTTTTTTTAAGTAATTTTCAGAAAAAATTTAAAAAAAATAGTCACAATGTTGTATACAAATTTTGATTTTTTATTTAAAACTATATTTTTTAATTGTTTATACTCTTCGATTTTTTCAAACATCTATTTAATCTGTAAATTTTTAGGATTGGTTGAAAGTGGGCCTATAATAATTAATAATTTTTTGAAAATTTGAAAACCAAAAATAAATTTAAATTTTATTTTTTGAATTGTTTGTAATCTTCGATTTTTTCAAAAAAAAAATTTCAAACATCTATTTATTCTGTAAATTTTGAGGACCGGTTGATAGTGGGCCTATAATAATTAATAATTTTTTTGAAAATTTGGAAGACCAAAAATAAATGTAAACTTTATTTTTTTAATTCTTTGTATTCTTCGATTTTTTTCGAAAAAAAAAAACTTTTTTAATCATCTATTTACTCTGTAAATTTTGAGGTTTGGTTGAAAGTGGGCCTATAAAAATTACTATGTTTTTTTAATTTTTTGAAAATTTGGAAACACTAGAAAAATTAAAAATATAGTAATTTTTATAGGACCACTTTCAACCAAACCTCAAAATTTACAGAATAGATAAAAAAAAGGCTCACTGTGCACATAAACATGCTCAGTAATGACGATGTCAGGTGTAATACGTGTGGTCATTATGACAAGTATATTTCCCGGGGAGGTTTCATTTAAGGTAACAATTGCCCGGTTTTCCATTTCAGTGAGCTTAGCCGAAGAAGGCTTAGAGAATCTAAGTCATTTGATACAAAAAGATTTATAATATGTTTTAATATACGGCTCGTGGAGATGTCTGAATTCAAATATGTAAGAACTGCTGGACTACATAAGCATTAGGCTGGGTCGCCGTCCATACAAATGGAAGAACAAGTTCCAGTCAACCCACGAAAATAAAGTTTGGATTTTTTAATGATGATTTGCAAAATATTTCGTTCCTAGATCAAGCCATCTGTGTGCTAAACGCTGCTGAAAATAACCCTAAAACATGTTTTCCGGTGTAATTTTTTCGTGTTACATTTTTCCAGTAATATTTTATTTCTGAAATAATAAACCCTTGAAAGCACTTTAAATAAAAAATTTGATTCTTGTCCGCGGTCTGCGAGGAATCGACAAGCCTGAAATAAAATATTAAAACACAAAACAGCTGTTTGTATACTTAACGATATTCGGTACGATTTTACTTTGTTTATTGTAGTTATCCTACCGACAGTTTTCGTAAGATAACGATTCTTTTTAACGATAAAAATCGGAATCACAAACTAACGAATTTTGACAACTTAACTACCGAAAGATGTCGTTAAGAAGTTACAGAATTGAGGCACAGTTCTTTATTTCGAGCGCGTTTGTACGTTTTACAGGACATTTTTTTTTTAATTTTGTAATAATTTATTATTTATTATGAGCTTCAAATGAAAAAAATAATATAAGGGGAATTTCACGACAAATCGGACAGTTCAAAAAAAATATTTTTGATTTCCTCCATTTTTTACATTTTTAGTACCCACTAAAAACACCCCCTGGCATACTTTGAGTTTTTTCTGGTTACTCCTTAAAAATATATAGCTTTTTTAAAAATCGTTATATAGTAGATCTTTGTTTTTTTGGTCATAACTTCGTCAATAATGGTCCGATTTGGATGTTCTTTTTTTAATATTTTTGTTTTTTTAAGTAATTTTCAGAAAAAATTTAAAAAAAATAGTCACAATGTTGTATACAAATTTTGATTTTTTATTTAAAACTATATTTTTTAATTGTTTATACTCTTCGATTTTTTCAAACATCTATTTAATCTGTAAATTTTTAGGATTGGTTGAAAGTGGGCCTATAATAATTAATAATTTTTTGAAAATTTGAAAACCAAAAATAAATTTAAATTTTATTTTTTGAATTGTTTGTAATCTTCGATTTTTTCAAAAAAAAAATTTCAAACATCTATTTATTCTGTAAATTTTGAGGACCGGTTGATAGTGGGCCTATAATAATTAATAATTTTTTTGAAAATTTGGAAGACCAAAAATAAATGTAAACTTTATTTTTTTAATTCTTTGTATTCTTCGATTTTTTTCGAAAAAAAAAAAACTTTTTTAATCATCTATTTACTCTGTAAATTTTGAGGTTTGGTTGAAAGTGGGCCTATAAAAATTACTATGTTTTTTTAATTTTTTGAAAATTTGGAAACACTAGAAAAATTAAAAATATAGTAATTTTTATAGGACCACTTTCAACCAAACCTCAAAATTTACAGAATAGATATATGTTTAAATAAAAAATCGTCTACAAAATTTTGAGTTTTTTATTTGATTCTTTGAAGCAAAATATCTTAGGAAACAAATACACCATTCAAATTTCGTACATACAATTATGCTGCTTACAGAAAATGTTTAGAAAACAAAAATAAGTTTCTCAAACTAGTGCCACGCCCATTTACAGTGGGATGGTAGTTGGTTTTTTTAAGCCAAAATACCTCAGGAAACAGATAGACATTTGATGTATTGTACAAGTCCTTATGTTGTTTACAAAAATTGTTTAGAAAAACATTTTGAACCTACTGCCACGCGCACTTAGTTGGTAGTTAGTTTAAGATATGCCTTTAAATTCTGTACATGTACTTATGGAGCTTACTGAAGTTGTCTGGCAAAATTTTAAGTTGATTAATCTACTTCCACACCCATCTTTGAAATGTATTGCAGTTATCTTGATGATTGCTAATCCTTGCGATTAGCGAGTTGCCACCTGGTTCCAATTTTTCATTTTAAAATGTTGGCAACATGCCACCATTATTACTTTTTGAAAATGCGTTAGTTCAAAAATTAACTTTTTTCCTCAAAAATTAGTATCTAGCCACATCGTGGCACATGTAGGAGTATCATAACATAAATTCATAAAATCTTAAATATTACGTTAAATTTGATTAAATATGAATGTATAGTACACTGGATAATTTATATGTACTGCATAAACTATACGCAATGAAATAAAAACATCGTTTATTAAAACGAGGTGCAGACGCAAAGAGTGGTGTAGGGTAGTCGGTCACGCCCTACTTTAGCCTTTCCTTATTTATTAATTAAAACATCAATGGCATTTCGACCATTTTCTAACCATAATTTTTGCAATATCTGAATTTTGTAACTTTAAAACCATTCTAAATCAGAAATGTTCATAATTTATGGCATTTTGCTGCAGCCCATTCTACCGGCATTTTAAAGTGCTCATTTTAAACTTTCATCTCATATATATGGTTCAGCGGATACGTCCGGATAAACAAAGTTCTATTCCAAGAAATACAGGAACGGCTCGTAAACATACCCGAAAACACAACATACTTTATCTCAGTGTATTGCTTTTTGCAATAACATTGTTAACATTTTTTAATTTTTGATTAATTTACATATCTGTGTTAGTATTTTCTAATTTACAGAAAAATTATTAGCTTTTGCCCTTTCGCTTTACAACAGATGATTGAAATATCAAAAATGAAACAAAAGAAAAACTAGTAGTTTTGGCAGCATGGTTTGAAAAAACGAGTTGTCACCTGGTGCCAATTTTTTATATTTTGCCATTTTAAAGTGTTGGCAACAATCTATCATTATTACATTTGGAAAATACGTTACTTTTTGTCTCTCAAATTGGTGTTTGCCCCATCGTGCAATGGTGACAAAATCATCTTTAAAAGTTAGAGAAATAATTAAAAAATCGGTTTGGAACAACTGTGCGTCATGCCATTAAATAGGCATATTTCTGGTGTTATATCCTGCGGAATTTTCAGGGTTTATGAGAATTTAATTTATCATAAATTATTCAAATTTGGAAGTATGGTGGGGCTCTATCAATAATGTAGCTTTGAATCTTCTTCTTCAATGTGGATGTGGGTTTGTTGTTGTCTTCAAATAACCCTATAGAAACGTAGATATTAAATCAGGTGATCTATAGAAGGGATTCTGAAGCCGAGCGGAAAATTGTTCAAGCAGTAATTAAATTATTTCACGAGTCACATCAATACTATCAAATTTTTAGTTTTATTATGTTATCGAGGCAGTCTTACGCCTCCACACAAAAATTCGCACCAAACATTGATGCATTGTGGATGCATTTGAATTTCGCCGGTCACAACAGGGTTCTCGTAACGCTAGAGGGACTATTTTGATGACTAACAAAGCCATCGAGGATGATTTTGCTTGGACAATCGGCTCTGCTTCGGCAACATTGATCAACATGACGATACGTTGATATATTGTATATAATTTAGAATAAAATATATAAGTTTTTTCATTTAATGATGGAACACAATATCATTCATATGATTACCATGACTGGCTCGACAGTACTCATCCAATAGTCATGTGTGACAATTTTGTGGCAAGTTTTCGTATTAACATAGCCAAAAAATAAGCTTCATGAAGGATGAACTGAAGGACGATCTCTTCTCGAAAATTTCCCAAGTAAATTTCATACAATTTGCGTTAAAGACTCCCTATATTAGAAGTACATTTTTAATATTACAAATTTTAATATTTTGATCGAGCTTATAGCATCCCATTTTTCAAATGTCAAACATAAACCTGTCAATGCCAAACACAAACAAATCGGGGATTTTGGGACACCCTTTGTAGTCTTTATGAACTGTTAGATGGATCAACCCTGAACCCTACAAGTATGCCCTCTGTAAATCTGCCTGCTCGACACAAACACTCCTACTCGTTTAATTTATGATTACATTTGAAAATATATACCTATTCGCGGCTTCAACGCCGCCGCCACAACAAGTGTTGATTTGCCAAAACGACTATTTCAATCTGCCAAAAACCAGAACCATATTAATATGTTAATTTTTGTATTTCAACCACCCCTCCCCCCACACCCGACACATTTAGCGGGAATATAATGTCGGAGCATGTGATTTATTTACACAATAATTCCAAAGGAAAACTTCTCCATTTGCCCACAATCGTGGCGCTCTGAATTTATTGTTTTATTTGGCAGCCACCATAAAACCATTAAAATTGTTTAGGTAAACAATAATCAAATGTCATTATCTCGTATTAAGTTCTTCCCAAATGACTTTAAAGTACGCACTTAATGGCTGCGCAGCTCTCGAACGGGACGAAGTGGAATGGCGAGCGAGGCAGGGAGAAGTGGAATGCGAGTGGCATCACTTCCTGCCGCCTGCCACAAGTGCGAGACTTAATGAAGGCATTTCTTGTGTTGACGCCCCCGAAAGAGGAGCAGTGAATAAATGCCTCAACTTAAGTGACTGCCGTGACTGCGATGACTGACTGAGTGACTGTGTCTGACTGTTCATTTGCGATCCATTTTACATCGGCTGCCTACAGAAATAGGAGCGCGCTGCTCAGTCAGGACATTATTCCCTTTCGCCTTTTGATGGCAACCCAAGAAAGAATTTGGCGGAGGCCAACAAACAGGCGCTTGCGAACCTACATTCATGGCATTTCTTTCGGCTCCCATGGCTTTCATAGCTTCCATACAGTCAGTCATGACAATAATACCACTGACATTTTCCTTAAGTATAATTATCAACTCACACACATACACACCGACCCACCCACAAAAACGAATACCAACACTTTTTAACTGCAAATTACTTCTTAATACACAAATACACAGACACAAACACAAACACTTGTACTGGGACACACACACACACAGAGGCACTCATTCACTTGCTCGCCATAAAAATCGTATAAAATTCAAAAACAAAAATTTTCATATTTCTTGTATTTCGGGGGGTAATTAACGTTACTCATTCGCCCCCTGCCGTCGACGCCTTCCATAGCGCACAGTGGGTTTGGAGACAATTGATTGGACATATTTACTCTTTTTTAATTTAGAAAAACTTTTTCTATGTGGCCTGATTCGAGGACATTAGGAAATCGATTCGAGGTCATTAAGAAATCGTCATGTAAAAAAACTCAGACCTGGTCGACTATAAGTTTATTCTGCAAATATGATCTACTAAACATGTCCTTTCAGAATTATAGGGGCGCTATTCTGTTCGATTCAAAAGTCTCGATTTGTTAAACAGTGCAATCAACGACGAGAAAATGAAAAATATTATATATGAAGCAAAATGAATTTTGGTTTATTAATTTCTCTTCAAATATGTCTTGAGGAGGTGTCTATCGTCGCCGATATACGCGAAAACCGAGTGTACAAGTGCTTATCAAAAAGTTTTTCTCAAACTACAAAAGATATGACTACTTCTCCCTCAAAATATGTATAATTTCAAAGTGATGGTGTTGCATAGATTTCAAAATTTTTAAAAATACGGTCACCAATTTTCATTAAAATCGGAAGACCTTCGGATATTTTTCGTTTATTTAATGTGAAATTCCTCATTTGTGCCGATATCTCAGAAAGTACTTGTGATGCAACTCTGAAATTTGTACATGAACAATTAAAAAGAATTAAGAAGAAGTTCAACATATGTCGGCATGAAAAGAAACTATTAAAAATTAAAAAAATTAAATGTTCTACATTTTGGACGATATCTCAGAATTTACTGAAAATGCTACTCCGAAATTTACCGAGTATTTAGAACTCAGATGTAGCTGTCTGCTGAGAAAAAAATCAAAACATAAAAAAGGAGATTTTTTCAAAAATGAATTCAATTTTTTTGAAAAGAAACATATCAAAAGTTTTAATTTCCATTTGATAGTTTTTGCGCTAAAAACCTACAATTTAACTGTAGCTCCACGAATTTCTAGATGTTTTTAATTTTAAATTTTTTCTGGTTTTGAGTTACATGGCCCCGTAGTTGGTCACATCTGATGGAGATAATTTAATGCTCGTCAATTCAAAAAATAATATTATACTATTTTTCTGCTTGATGATCGAAGCGATGAAGTGGCAATTATTTATCCAAAATATCCGTTTTGGGGATTATTCTCCCCGTTTTAATAATTGTGGATTTTTATATCCTCACGTGTCTACAGAATTTCATCATTCTGGCTTTAGTCGTTTAGTTGGTACTATTTATATCCCTCTGTACCCAATGTATCCATTGAAAGTACGAATTAGGAAAAACCTTTTATTTTCCGTGTATATGAAGTCAGAGGAATGTATACTTCGAATTCCATGGCTCTAGCTGCGGCCATTTGGTTGGTACTATTTTTATCCCCTTTTTCCCTTTTAACCCCAAAAAGTACGAATTTTGAAAAATCGCTTTATTTTACGTGTCTACGCAATCAGGGGAATGTATATACCGAATTTCATTATTCTAGGTGCAGCCGTTTGGTTTGTACCATTTTTATCACTATTCCCAGTTTACCCCTTAAAAGTACGAATTTAGAAAAAATGCTTTTATTTTATGTATCCACTCAACTAGAGGATTGTACACGCCGAATTTCGTGTTTCTAGCTGTTGTCGTTTAATATGTACCATTTTTATCCCTTTTTGCCTCATTTCACCCCCTACGAATAAAAATCACTTTTTTTGGATGTTTTTGTTATGGGGGGAATGCGCCTACCTAATATTAAGTAAGTACCAATATGTCTGGTAAAACATGCTTAAAGAATTAGGATTTGGAAATGCTTAATGGGATATTCACCCACATTAATTTCTCTTTGAACGAAAGCATAAATACTTCATCGACACCCAATGAAATGTTCCAAACCACTGTGTATTTTGCACTGTTGGTTTGGTTGGCAGTCGTTAATGTTCTTGTTGAAATTATTAAGGATGTGCTTGGCGGTGGTGGTGGTGGCGATGCTGATGGTGTTGGTGATGGCAAAGAAGATGCCTTAATTTGTTGGCATTTTAAAATGTCAAAATCATAAAAAGCAATGAAAAACCCCTCCAATGCAATGTAGTACCCAGTGTAGGTGCGAAGGGTGCCGTAGCAGGGACTGCCAGAGGGCGGAGATGGGGCAGGAGGAAGAACCAAGAAAAGGGCTTTATTTTTTAATGATGATGTGTTTTGTTATAAAGGACAGCTAATGATAGTCTTAATTGCAGAGAACATAATTGTTGTTATAACAAATGTTTTAATATGAACTCACTGCTCACTGACTGCTCCGCTGCCTGTGCCATCCTGTGGCGGCGCAGAGTACAGACATGGACACTTTGTTGTTCTTGTGTCTTTGGTGGAGTACATTTCAATTGTTTCGTTTCGTTTCATTTTGTGTTGGGCTGTGAAACGGCATTGGAAGTTTTAATTTGTGGGCAAATGATGGAAATTTTGAAATGAAGGACAAACCGATGAATGAGTGGCGGTGGTCTGAGTACTCTCCGCCCATTACTTCGTGAATGCTTTGAGTATCTATGTAGGAATATTCCAAAGAAATATAAACTGTTGATGGTTGTAAAAGGGAAATGTCTTAATTACTTACGTACGTTTGTATGTGTATAAGACTAGTCAATATGCCGGGTAATTTCTAAAAAATGATTTGGGAAATTAGTCCAACAATTATGGCAAATGCACTTCAACTTGCCAGGGAAGTATATAAACGTTGACAATAATTTTGGTATCTATATTTACTCAAGAACATCTATGTCACTGGGAAGAGAGTTAGCTAACAGGAGGATTCAGGTTTTCTGCAACAGGTTATAGCAACATTATATTTATTATATTTGCAAATCCATTTATATATTTATTTTAAATAAAATCTAACAAAATTAACTTTCTATACGTCAGAGGCTATATCTGCCTAAAATGGGGGATTTCACAAGGAATTCTAAAATGTCTGCTATGGAAAGATTTGTTTGATTACCTCTGTGTATCACTTTTATAGCTTAAGCTACGTTTCGTAACGAAATGTAACATATTTCCAGAAATATCGGGGGACAGTAACTGACAATATATTGATTTAAATTACACAAAGAACGAACACATATATTGAGGCGGTAAATTCCAGATACGAGTATAACTCTGCATAGGGTGTGATTTTAGAGGTTCCAGTTCCCATAATGATTGAACGGTTACGATCTCTCAACGATATTACCAATTGCTCTAAGTTTGATTTGTCTTTTTATTATGAACAAGCAAACAACGCTCTCAAATTTATTTCAAAAATCATGGATCAGTCCGCGTGAAATTGAGATCAGAGGTGTTTTCCAGTTGATATGCAAGGTTATGAATTCCTAGCAGGAGGGCTCCTGCATGCGTGTTGTCAAAAGTAACGCGGTTGTAAAAACATGAATAGTTTTTGTGAAACCTCATATAAAAATACCACATTCCTAAAACAAGGAAAATAAATCCCAAAAAATTCATTCAGGGATAAGAAGAAAAAATGTTTTTTAGAAGCTATGCCCGTGGATAAAATTTATTTAAAAATAAAATATAGGGTGAGCCATTTACAAATTTTAATTTAAAATCCGCACCTAACATTGACTCTTCTCATTAGTCACGTGTGGGTAATATTTTGCTTCGCCACCGAGATGAAAATAAGCTTCATCTGAAAACATGAAAATTTTCCACATAAATTTCTTCTCAATAAGACTCATTGGAAGTAGGTTTTTAATATTTCCCAATTTTGGTTGAGCGTATAGCGTCCCATTTTGCAAATCTCAAACATAAACCTGAAAATAAAAATATTTTTCTAGTTCAAATTTAAAATGTTACATTTATATTTCCAATTTCGACGAAATTTCTAATTATTTGCTAATAGTCCGGGAGCCACCAACGTGTTTGGTTACACTATAAGTATCACGGCTTAATCTTTTAGGATGTGTTCCTTTATTTTTGGAAAGAAAAAAAACTGCCCCCCTGCGACTTTTAAGGTCGCAAAAAACGGGTAGCATTTACACCATTTTATCATGGCTGGCATTTATATATACGAAAGCTCTTACCCCTGCGAGTTACCAACCAAGCAGCCACCAATCAGGGGGTGGAAAGTGCGTGCCAGACAGGGTCAAAGTCCGGGGCCAACAACGAATTTCTTTACGCTATAAGTAAAACGGCCCAAACTTTTATGGCCACTTCCTTACATTATGAGAAGAAAAAATCCATGTCTGGCAAACTTTGGGGAATGGCTTTGGCCCCCCTGCACCCTTTAAGGTCGAATGGAAATAGTGCTATTTCTACCACTTCCCTATAAGTAAAACTGCCAAAACTTTTATGGTCACCTCCTTACATTATGAGAAGAAAAAATTTGCTTGTCTGGGTCTACGGGGTGACTTTGGCCCCTTGCAATTTTTAAGGTAAAAAAGGTAGTGGTTTTTAAGGTCGAAAAGGGTAGTGATATTTACAATATTTTATCATGGCTGGTATTTGATTAATTAGATTTAGAAAGCTCTTACACTTTCGAGTTATCAACCAACCAACCAGACCAGTCTGGGGTTGGAAAGTACGTGCCAGACAGGCTTAAAGTCCGGGGGTCCTTAAACTATAAGTAAAACAGCCAAAACTGGTATGGTAATTCCCTTCCATTGCACAAAGAAAGAAAATCCATGTCTGGCAAACCTTCGAAGGCGGCTTTGGTCCCCCTGCACCTTTTAAAGTCTATTAAAAATAGTTTATTTCCACCACTTTCCTGTAAGTAGAACTGCCAATTTTTTTATGATCAATTCCTTACATTATAAGATGAAGAAAAATTCATGTCTGGGCAACTTTCGGGGTTGGCTTTAGCTCCCTGCAATTGTTAAGGTCGAATAAAATAGTCATATTTCCACCACTTCCCTATAAGTAAAATTGCCAAATCTGTTATGGTCGCTTCCTCACATTGTAGAAATAAAAAATTCATGTCTGGCAAACCTTCGGTAATGCGTGATAAAAATTTCTATGCAAAAAACTGCTAAATCAAAAAAACTGTCCTCTAGTGTGAGATTGCCCAGAAATCGACGGAATGTTTGTTTAAAATACATATGTTTCAATAAAATGAGAACAATTTTGAATACGAATAGAATATTGAAACATATGTATGTATTTTATACAAACAATTCTCACACTATGTTCTTATATTAGGTTTCGTGGTATATTTTGACAAGTTTCTTTATAATTTGATTGTTGTGGTAGCATTTTTGAAAAAATAAATCATTTAAATTGTTCATACTAAAATTTCTTTTAAAGTTTTTTTGTTCCAAAACTTGCGCAAAATACTTAAAATCTTCCAAATTTGGTACACTTGTAGACAACTTCGTGGACATTATGTTACAAATATTTTAAAAAATCTGAGTAAAGTAAAAAAATTTAAATTTTTTCGAAGACGTTATTCAAAAGATAGTACAGCGTGAATCCAAAATAAATCGATGCAAAAACGGCCTTTTTGGATTCAACACCTTTTGATTTAATAATAAATTGACACGTTAGTTGTCCACCTTACTGCGAATTTTTGTCATTAATCAATGTAGTTAAAGTTGGCAATTTACAATATATTTACAAATAGATGCACTACATTCAGTTGAATTATTATCCGCATCATCATCATCGGATTATAAAACCTTAGGAAAACTCTTTCAGAATTCATAAAACGAGGAAATCTCACAAAATTAATTTGTTTAGAAAAATTCTTGCATATGGATCAGAGGAAAAAATTATATTATTAAATTATATTAAAAATTATAAAGTGTGATTTTTTAAGAGCTTGATAACTTTTTTTTAAAAAAAACGCATAAAATTTGCAAAATCTCATCGGTTCTTTATTTGAAACGTTAGATTGGTCCATGACATTTACTTTTTGAAGATAATTTCATTTAAATGTTGACCGTGGCTGCGTCTTAGGTGGTCCATTCGGAAAGTCCAATTTTGGGCAACTTTTTCGAGCATTTCGGCCGGAATAGCCCGAATTTCTTCGGAAATGTTGTCTTCCAAAGCTGGAATAGTTGCTGGCTTATTTCTGTAGACTTTAGACTTGACGTAGCCCCACAAAAAATAGTCTAAAGGCGTCAAATCGCATGATCTTGGTGGCCAACTTACCGGTCCATTTCTTGAGATGAATTGTTCTCCGAAGTTTTCCCCCAAAATGGCCATAGAATCGCGAGCTGTGTGGCATGTAGCGCCATCTTGTTGAAACCACATGTCATCCAAGTTCAGTTCTTAAATTTTTGGCAACAAAAAGTTTGTTAGCATCGAACGATAGCGATCGCCATTCACCGTAACGTTGCGTCCAACAGCATCTTTGAAAAAATACGGTCCAATGATTCCACCAGCGTACAAACCACACCAAACAGTGCAGTTTTCGGGATGCATGGGCAGTTCTTGAACGGCTTCTGGTTGCTCTTCACTCCAAATGCGGCAATTTTGTTTATTTACGTAGCCATTCAACCAGAAATGAGCCTCATCGCTGAACAAAATTTGTCGATAAAAAAGCGGAAACACATTTCGAACCGAACACTGATTTTGGTAATAAAATTCAATGATTTGCAAGCGTTGCTCGTTAGTAAGTCTATTCATGATGAAATGTCAAAGCATACTGAGCATCTTTCTCTTTGACACCATGTCTGAAATCCCACGTGATCTGTCAAATACTAATGCATGAAAATCCTAACCTCAAAAAAATCACTCTTTATTAAAAATTATATGTAAGTAGTCTAACAATGTAATTAATTAGAAAATCGGACTAATAAGAAGATCACCACTTTCAAACTTCTCAAAAATATCAATTCTTCTTTCCATTCTGGCTGTTTACGCATTTTTTTATATGAAATCCGAAATATGTAAATATTTATATATATATATATATATATATATATAATAATATAATATATAATTATTATTATATTATTTATATAATATAATATACATTTATTTCAATGAGGCAAGGTATTTCAAGAAAAAAAATCTGTTGATATTTAAAAAAAAATAAGAAAATCTGAACAATAAAATTGATGTATCAGGCACATATTTCAACCGATCTCAATGAAATTTGGTGCGTGTCACTCTCTTCACATTCTACTCGTTCTTGCTGTTTATATGGCATTCACCACCTTTTGCAGTCAATATGTAAATATGTCGTGAAGATGACTAACGATGTTAGTGAAAATATTGGACAAAAATAATTTAAAAAATATTAAATTAAAAATAATATGAACCGAACATACACAATTAAGAATATAAATATTTCAACAATTAATACATTCAATTTGAGATTTAATACATTCAATCGATTTAGCAATGCCCGTCTATCCATCTGTCTGCCCGTCTGTCCGTCTGTCCATCTATTGTTGTAATCAAATTACAGGTCGCAATTATAGTCCGATCTTAACAAAAATTGGTACAAATTGGCAAATTGGTTCAGATTTAGATATAGTCCCCATACAAATGTCGCTCCCGATTTGAAATTTGACATTTCCCGCTCTAGAAACCACATAGTGTACCCGATTTTCTTTAAATTTGGCACAACATCTTATAAACCAACTAGAAACACCTATGCAGAAAGTGTGTAAGATCGGTTCAGATTTAGAAATAGGCCCCATACAAATATCGATCCCGATTTGACATTTTCTAGAAATCACACATTGTACCCGATTTTCCAACAAAAACACCTATGGTGAAAGTGGGTAAGATCGGTTCAGATTTTGATATAGCCCCAATACAAATGTTTAACCGATTTTGGCCAAACTATATATATAATATTTCACCTACTTCGTTCCGATTTAACATTCTTCCGTTTTCTCTTTTTTATCGAATTGAATTGTATTCGAATAGAAAGTGGAGTTTATCATATAGTCAGCCCCGCCCGACTTTAGCTTATCCTTACCTGTTTTATTTATCGCTGGGATGTGGTTATACTTTCGGAGCAAGAGATCAACATATCGGTTCGCAAGCCACTGAAAGAGTTTTTACAAATAACACTCTTTGATAATGAAAAATTGGGATTTATCGAGAGGACCCGCTATGTAGGTTGGTTGAGAAAAATTATTCAAGAAGTTTATTAAATGCATCGTAGTTATATCTTCCTTGCGAAAAATTGCAGAAAGCAAAAACAAATTTTAAAACCTTCAAAAAAACGAATAAAAACGATAAAATTTTAACCTATTTGTGTAATTTTTGTTTTTAGAAGTATATAAGGTCTGATTGAAGTTGGGCATTTCCACCAAATCTTTCCACGTTCTTTCCAAACAATTGGTAGCACATACAAGCACATTTATTGTAGCAATATGTCTATACAAAATATCTTTAAAGTCGGCGTTTTATTGGACTTTTGGCAATCATTTCAATATTTGACATGGCCGAGGTGTCCAACTTTGGATGGCCACCCTGTAGCCTTTATGCTCACTAGGGGCCCAAGATTTTGCAAACCATCTGGGGAAATACCTCTGCTCTAAGCATGTGATTGTTTCCAGACATATATTTTCCATTAAAAGTTGCATAAAAATTTTGCGGTACCAAGAAGGAGATTAACTGCGTCAAGTCGCAGATTTTTTTTAATTTCTTTTTTTTATATTTGGACCTATAGTCTAGACTATAAGTTCATAGTGTATATTATATTTCAAACGTCCGATATCGCATTTCGGTTCTGTAGAAGTAAATTTGCCTAACCCTTTAGACACTTATTAGTAATATAGACACTTTTCTAAATTTATTGCGGAAACAATTTTGAATACAAATATTAGTTATTTTGTGTGAACGAAAGATATGGAAAATTCTTCCACATTTCTCAGATATAAAACAGCATTCCCATTATCCTCTGACATCTTATATGGGTTATAATTCAACCAGTGCAAGACATATACGTACGTTTTAAAGTTTCCAATTAATGCAGATTTACTGGGATTCTCATACTTTCAATTCACTCAATTTTCAACTTGGCTAATTAAATTTCCTCTAAGTTTAATGTCCACTTGAACGAGACGGAATAAAAAATCAAACCGTAAACTTTTGTTTGTGAAACTTCCAACGAAGTCAAAAAAAAAAGAAACAAACCGCCTTCTCAAAGGAAAGGTGAAATGAGAGCAACATAATACACCCTCCCCCCTCCATCACCATTCCTGCAACAGATATATAATAATTTCTTGGTGTTTTTTGCACCAAAAGTTGGTTAGTTTGTGTGTCGGTAGACTTGGTCGTTGCCACAAACTGCCTAAAACCAAAATATGTATCAAAACGTTAAGACCATGCCAAGCCATGCGATGCGATGGCCATATTCAGTTTGAACTGAAAATGAAGCAGCAGCAGCGACGCTGTTCAAGAAACTGAAACTTTTCTTAAATGCGAATATGCGACTACAATAATATAATGGATGTATCCTACATGGACTCCTGACTATGACGAGCATCCTTACATGTGTCGGTGCGGATGTGCTCGTGATGTTTGTGGCTTGGAAAGCTGGGCGAAAGTAGTTTACGAAAGACCTCTTAAGGGCCCAAAACGAGGTGGTCGGTTGGTTGGTGTTCTCGTTTTGTTGTCTGTTGCAGTACTTGAATCAAAAGTTTTTCGCTTCGTTTTGCTAAAAGTGGAGTACTCACTCATCTACATTCGTCAGGACTTGGGCAGGGGTGGGGTGGAGGTGCTGGTACTGGTGGTAAGTTCAAGACATTCTCACAGACATATACATATATATACCTATGACAGTCACACAACATTAGACATGCGAAAGGACCAAACCCAACGGTCGCTCGTTCTTCTTATTACCAATTCAATGACTACCAGGTTCCACCAACTGGCCCAGAGTGTGTGAAAGAGAGAGAGAGAGAGAGAGAGAGAGGACGGCGGGTAAAGTTCTTTACTCGACTTTAGTTTGGTATATTTAGTTGACTTAACTACTCGTATAGTTGGCCAAAGTATAAGTTTTAAATTATTTCAAGCACTCCATACGAAAATTATTCAGCTCGCATGTGGGTGGTCGATGGTGGATAGTGAATAGAAGGTGGATTGTATTTGGATGCGACCAGTAATGGTGTTAAATGAACCGAATCGGGGATACCCTTCAATGGTTGACAACATCCTTTTTGGGATAAGTATTAAACTTAAATTTTGATAAGTACAACTGTTGACCGAGTTCAATAACATTGGCCAGGAAAAGAGTTGGCTACAGTTAGAGCAGGAGAGCTGATGAAGTTTGCGAGAAATTAGGCAATATTGGTAGACCAAATTCCCTTTTTTATACAACTCAAAACTATGATCCTCGGATTTGTGTTTGATTTGTGTATCTCTCTTTACAGCGGATAATTGTTGTTAAATTGATTTTATAGAAATATTGCAGATTTTTTTTTGAGCGGGAAAACATATCTTGATGAAATTTCGCATGCTTGGGGGAGAGGTGTTTTTTTTAGAGAATTTAAAATTTTTGATCCCATCTTGACATGGACTCTCCAAAGTTGGTCACGTCGGACAATTTGAAATAATTGCCGACTAATTAAGAATTAAGAACCGATTATGAATATATTTTCGCAGTAATGGGGCTGTTGAATGTAGCTCGCATAAATTCCAAAATTCCTTAAACGAAAAAAATAAATTTCACAAAATGTGATTTTTAGAAAAAATAACTGGTATTCCTTCATTCTGATCACTGATCAGAATAAACTAATTTTATTATTATCAGTAACTAGCAGTACCCGCTGCTTAAGTACAAATTTTGATATGTCCATTTATGTTCCGCGTTTAAGTAATTAAAGGACTGTACACAATTGTTATCCCTTTTCGTCCCGCGCATCCCTTAAAAGTACAAATTTCGAAAGTCCAATTTTACTGCGCTTCTACGTGGTCAGAGGAATTTACATACTAAATCAAGAAATTCGTTTCTGTTGTAAGTCTACGTTGTCAGAGGAATTTACACTCCAAATTTTAAGATTGTAGCTACAATACTTTGGTTGGTACAATTTTTATCCCTTTTTGTCCCACTCACCCCTAATAAGTACAAATTTCAAAAAATCCATTTAGATTTGCGCAACTACGTTGTCAGTGGAATTTACATACCAAAATTCACGACTATAGCTGCAATACGCACCCCTTGAAAGTAAAAATTTCGAAAAATCCAATTTTACTTCGCTTCTATATGGTCAGAAGAATTTACATACCAAATTTCACTATTCTATGTGTAATACTTTAGTTGGTTCCATTTTTGTCCCGCACGCCCCTTTAAAGTACAATTTTCGAAAAATCCAATTTTACTTCGGTTTTATATGGTGAAAGGAATTTATATACAAATTTTCATGATTCTATGTGTAATACTTTAGTTGGTACCATTTTTATCCCTTTTTGTCCCGCTCGCCCCCTAAAAAGTACAAATTTCGAAAAATTCAATTTTACTTCGCTTTTATATGGCCAGAGGAATTTACATACCAAATTGCACGATTCTAGGTGTAATATTTTAGTTTGTACCATTTTTATCCCTTTTTGTCCCGCAAGCCCCTTCAAAGTACAATTTTTGAAAAATCCAATTTTACTTCGCTTATTTACATACCAAATTTCACGATTCTAGCTGTAATACTCTAGTTGGTATCATTTTTATCCCTTTTTGTCCCGCTCACCCCTTATAAGTAAAAATTTCGAAAAATCAATTTATATTGCAAGTCTACGTTGTCAGAGAAATGTAAATACCGATTTTCACGATTCTAGCTGTAATTCTTAAATGCGCCACTGTGCGGCTGTCTGCATTAACGGAGTAATGATCTATATCCAGCATCTTAGACTTCAATCTATAGGACTTCGATCACTCATAAGTGATACATCTTCTATTTCTTGTCTCTCATCTCCAATGTGATGCGATTGAAGGATTTAATATTTTTATGATGTACCCAAGTCATGGTTAACATAATAAATCCCCATATAACGTGATCGTTTACAGCGCATTCCCACTGCACTGGCTTTTGAGGTCCCAAGGTACGTGTGACCTGTCATTGGATGAAACTTATATATCTCCCAAATGGCCTTCTCTTCTCATCATGCCATTGGAGAATATCAAGGAACTTTCTTATTGTCCTCCTCTCCTCCGTCCATTAAACTATTCGCACAGGAGGCAATTGTTCGAATGGATGATGTTTGCTCGGAAAGAAGGTTTTCCTATCGCACTCGTATGTCTTTCCTTGAATTGAAGATTTTTAATGTTTTTCCATTGGGGGGAGTGTCAACGAAAGTAATATATCATCGACACTCTTCTTCTTCGGAACCGAAAAGTGGTAATAGTTGGTGGAGTAGTAGTTTTTGCAGTTGTGATGATGTTCGGTCCTGTGGCTGCTGCTGCTGCTTCTGGTGGTATTAATAGAATGCTGAAAATGAGTGTTTGGCCAACTCAAGGCAGCGGAGAAAAAAAGTGTCCTTTTGAACGCCTTCTTCTCGGCAAGACAACCACAGTTTTAATGATGTTTTTTTGTAATTCGGTTGCTTTTGTTGTCTGTTTCATTTCCTTAAACATCATTTATATGCGATTGTGATGATGCTCTGTTGCTCGATGGGTGGTGTTCTCTTGCTCTCTAAGGAATCCTTTTTCGATGAATTCATTTTCTTTTTTGTACTCGTGTGTGTGGCGTTGCGTGTTGTTCATTTTTTTGTGTCTAAATTGGTGAACATTTTTTGATTGTGGCTCACAAAGAAATTATGAACATTTTAGCAAATCACTAATAGATGTCATTTCATCATTTCATTTCATCACACATCATATATTAGTTAGTTGGTTTTTTTCATCTTCCTGTCGACTATCAATGGGAAGTATGCCGAGGAGAATTCTTTGAATTTTGAGAAGGCTGCTTTAAGAAAGATGACATCAACTTATCAAATCAGTGTCGAGACTTTTATTGTTTCATAATGATATTCTATTTAGTTAACCGTTGTGTTTTTTTCTTCTTCATTGCCTTTCCATTATAAGAGATTATAGCCTGAAATACGCATGGTCTACGGTCCGTTACTAGAAACAAATATGTCGGCGGAGGAACTGCCCTCGAAACGTATACTATAGGGTAACAAAGTCGAAATTAAATAGAAATTCTGCAATTACTTTCCACACCTTCGATATTTTAAATAAATTGCAATTAGGATTGCGAAGGGTTTAGACTTTATCTAATACAGGAAATCCTTAAAAGGACCATATAAAATTCCAAAGCTTCTAGGCAATATTAGGGGGGGGGGAGAGTGCATTGCAGGAGCTGCTGTACTACCTTTACCATCATTTGGTTCGTACCCCGCTATAGTATTAGCTCTAAATCGATTTTTTGGAAATAATTCTGTATCCTCTGAACGGAAAAAAATATCTTGAAGAAATTTCACACGCTTAGAGCATGCGGGAAAACTGAGAAAACATTGCTGTAATTGTTTTATGGAAAGATTAGGTCAAATGTATTACTTCAATCGAAAGTTATACACTTCTGAGGACAAAACTTTCAAATATCTTGCCATTTATACAGACAAAATTAGTCTTGTAATTTTTAATTATGCAGCTGCAAATTTTGTTGGTTGCTTCTCTTGATTTATATCAGCTTCCGCAGAAATCGCACTAGACGTGTTGTTATCGATGGGTTCTCATCGGACGAGCATAGGTTGTTCGCATGAATAGCACAGAGCTTCGTTTCTTACTCGCTCTCTTTTATTTTCATTGACAACCTTTTGGATCAGACTTTGAATCCAATCTACTCATTCACGGATGACAGTAACCTCTGTCATTCAGACCCATTCGATCATAGGCCAAGTTATGACGAAATTGAGGACAAAAGGCGATTGATGGATGAGACAGAGTAGAGTTTAATGCATCTAAGACCCAGTGCTCCTTTTTGTCTCACAAGTGATTTGGTGGTGTCGGTTTCAATTGAGCAATAGGAAGCTCTTGTTGTTCAGTATATAAATATACAATACAGTAGCTACGCCTTCTTCCTATCTTCCTATTTGACCGTCTTCAGAGGAGGGCGACGGTGTTGATAGTTGATGGTAGGATATCCATTATTTTGTCTCTCTTGATCACCGATACTTTTATGGTGTTTGTTCTTCGGATATTCGCGATATTATTCCAGTCACGATGACGTTCGGTAAGTACTCTCATGCATTTGGTGTTGATTGGACTGACGGCCGCACTACTAATTGCAGAATGAATTTGTTCTTTGCTCGGAACATTCGGGGGACATCCCTGAATATTAGTTCAGTAAAACGAAGATTCTATTAATCTTAATTTGAATATTGCCATATAAGGCATGTCGACCATTTTAGTAAAGAAAATCATCAAAAAATATTTTAATTTTTACCGTATTATTTAAAAAATCGAACCACTATACATTAGAGTGGCTTCTTTTGCGAGGAAGGAAAAAATGTTGTTGATGTTCCCGACTAAAATAAAAGATTGGTTCGTTTTATGTGTTCTCCCAAAATATTTCGCTTTTATCATTGTCCGTTCGTGAGCTGAACGCGATCAAAATAATCTCCATAAATCAGGGTTTTCTTGAAAAGAATTCACGATGAGAATGGTATTGAGAAAAAACAGCTATATATCAAACCATATTAACAACTTGCAATATGACTCAGTATAAAAGGCTGATTTATCTATTTTAGTACAATTTTTATGCAATTTTTTTTTATAAAAAACGCAATAACTTCCACATTTTTAGTTCGATTTATGTTTTTTAGGGGTTTGTTGGAGATTGCAATTTTTAAAATTTTCTAACCCATTCATGCCGCAAATTTTTTTCATACTGTTAATACTCAGTGGGTTAAATGTGAAGTCCAGACCGAAATATGGCGTTATTTGCATCGTTTCAATTTTCCCCTTAAAAATTAAAACATGAATAATCTACATAAACTTTATAAAGGGAAAAATTTGAAATGGTTGTTAATGCTAATTAACATAGATAGACGAATGAAATTAAAAGTATATTTAGCGGATATTCTTCTCTTTCATTTGATACCCATATCGCCATTGTATGACACGCAAAAGTACGAAACTAAATTATTGAAACATTTACATTCTTTTGAAATTAAAAGTCCCGTAAAAAAGACAAACGACCACGGAATAAAAAATGAGTATGAGTTTTCCTATTAGTGACCTATAGTTTCACTTCTATATAATCTCGTTCTTGGCAAGGAAATCATGTCTCACGGTTTTATTGTAACAGCTTATGTGAAGTTTTCCTCCCAATTTATCCATTGAAAGACCAAAATGCCATATGTTTTTTTTTTTTTTTTCAAAAATTAGCTTTTTCTAAGACTAGAATGTGTTTACGATGCAAATAACCCAATATTTCACTTTTTACGTCACAAGCAACCCACTGAGAACCAACAGTAAGAAAAAATGGTCGGTCCTTAATGGGTTGGGAAGTTCTAAAAATTGCAATTGGTGATCAATACATTTTCAACGATCCAACAAAAACACAAATTGAACTAAAAATATGAAAGTTATTGCGGTTTTTATAAAAAAAATGCAACAAAAATTGCACAAAAATGTTAAAATTCGACCCTCTATTCTGGCGTCCACCTCACGAACGGACAATGATAAAAGCGAAATATTTTGGGAGAGCGCATAAAACAACCTCATCTTTCATTTTAGTCGGGAACATCCAAAACTTTTATTTTGAAGTCACTCTACTATACATAGGCTCAGGTCTTTCGAGAGATAACTTCCAACTGATCTACAACTAAAAAATGTCCTAAAATTTACGTCAGGTTTCAAGTTCGCGACATTGGTGGTAAATTGTTTCTTGTTACATAAAACGTATTCATTGTCGAACAATACAAACAATGATAATCATCTTTATCGATTTTCTTCAAAGAAACTTATTTTGTCGATTGAGAATTAGCTTATACAGCTTCGTTAAGTTACTCTTGAATTCTGAAAGGACATATTGTGTAGATAATTTTTGTGGAATAAACTTATGGTCCACTGGTCTGAGTTTCTTTTTACAGTGGGTCAACCTTTTTATTATTTTATCGAAGGGAGTATTATACGAAGTGAAAAAAAATGTAGTAAGATAATGTCTGAGAGAATTCTTATGGTCAGTAATATATTGTGGAATTTTATGAGGATCATTTTTATGGACGATCCTTACACTCTAGCTCCTCTCAATGTCAAAATGTTTTATGTCAATTTGACATAAAACAGAAATAGAATAAATGTTGGCTGTAAAGTCAAAACTTGTGAAAAGTGCATTTAGAAAAACCCGCGTAACTTTATATTATATAGAGAATACCAAAATATTTGTTGGTATATGATTGTATATTTGGTGTAAATTTCGAGCCCAATAAAAAGAATTCGCCGCCTAAATATTCAATTAAAAATCGTTGGACTTTTTGTTTCGCGGTTTTGTGATATTTAAGGTTTATGCCAAGAAGCCCAGGACTATCGACGCCATGAATTCTGCCAATGTATTCAAAACATCCATGAACATTTGCAACAAAATTGTGTGTATGAATCTGTCAATAATAAATTTAAAATTTTGAGGATTAGTATGAAAAAAAAAATAGTGATATGCCAATTTTTCTCTTAACTTTGATCATATCTCTAATTTAAGAACTTTTCTTTTTGACATTTATAAAAAATGTATCATTACAATGACATTTCTCATTTTATGCATACCAAAATTGTCTTTAGTATTAGTTTGAAGTGGTCTAAGTCACGCCATATCCACTGACATTAATGTGTGATGTTTACATCACCATTTTTTATAGCGTCAATTTTAAATGATTCAGTTAATTTGAATATGTTATATAAAATGAAATTATTTGAAAAGTAAATAATAATTTCGATATAAAATTTCTAGACGAACAACCTGTAAATATTTATATTAATTTTTATTTTTTTTTTAATAAAAGATTTTGTGCTTTCTTTCATGTTTGGTAAGGAAATAAAAACGTATAAAGTGTAACTTAGACCACTATTGTATTAACTTGCACATATGTAAATTCTAATTTTCACTTGGAATTTTCTCAAAATAAAATTCAGATTTCTATCGGAATTTTCGTAATTTGAATTATATATTCTCACTTGTAATTAGAATTTTCTCAATTTTATGTGGAAATTCTTAATTTCATTTGAAATTTTCTCCATTTAGAAAGCGATTTCTCATTTTTCCCATTCGAAATGTAGGTTATCAATTTAATTTGAAATTTTCAATTGGAAATGATGAAGCAGCTTTCAACATTGGAAAATTATTTTCTATCAAATCTAGATACCAGACAAGGCTGCAACTGTGCAAAATCTGGTGTTAAATAGGATTTTCTATTATATCAGCTCTAAGCTCTCTGGAAACGTTGTTCGAAACTTAGTTCACAGATTAACTCGGTCGTACTTCCCCTTTCGTTGGTCGATGTGGGATGGCCGATGGTCACGCGTTGGTCTGCTGAGTATTAACGCTGCATGCATCCCAAATTTGCTATGCACACCCACACGCATACACCGACAGCCAGATATACCTCCACATGTGTGTGTGGCATGCGTGATATGTGAGCGCGTGTGTTGCTGATGACTGTGGCATGAATGAAAGGACTCTACACTTTTTTGTTGATGGTGTTGCCGATGCTGCTGCTGTTGTTGTTGTTTTTATTTGGTGACCCGTCTGCTGTGACATTGATTGATTACAAATCGCAGTTCAATGCAAATGAAAAGCCATTGCAAACCGAATGAACTGCCGACTGACGAACTAAACTGAGGTCCAGGACAGGACAAATGGTCGATGATGAACAATGAACTGATGATGAAGATGAGGATGGTGGCGAATGGCGATGTTGATGCTGATGATGATAAAGATGACGGCTAAGTGGCCGAACACACATAAAACATGTTTATTGTTTATTAGACAACCACAAAGGAGCACACAAAGAGGATTGGGCACACACACACAAGCACACCACGTAAAGGAGGAAGTTGACAAAAAATCCTTTCAAAAAAGCGGTTAAAACTTATGGTCGCTAGGCCGGCCGGTTTGCTTTTTGTTAAGATGGATTTTCCTCTTCGCTCTGCATTGTTGTCTAAAGTGCGTTGGTCAAATGCTCCTTCCCGAAATGGCGATGGATTCAAACACACAGATATGTGCGTGTTGCAGGATGTGTGTGTTTGCGTGTGTGTGTTGGCAATGCGTGTCAATAACAGCTCAGTTGTTTCCACTCCCACAATGTCCAACTGAGGACGATAACGACGACATTGTCGTCTTCCAAAGACTTGTCTTTGTTGTCTTTTAACGAAAATTTGTTAAGCCCATAATAACCGTTGTGACACTGATGATAGGTTTTCATGTCCGATTTTGTTGGATGTTCAGAAATAAGACTGATAGATTGAAATCCTTTATGATTGTCCTGTCTTCCTCTCCACTCCATTCTCTCTCTGCCGTTGCAACAACTACATCTGCGTCGTGTTGAGTTGAGTCTGTTCGGTAATAGATGTCACTGGTGTTGACATTTTGATCCTCTTCTTCCTTTTTTTTGTGTGGCATTGTTGCCATCACTCTGAACTGTTTGAAGGGAGATTAACTGCTTTTTATGGGCCTTATTAAATTTCCGTTCATTTAAAAGTTTTATTGACCGTTTTTTGGTTTTTGTTATCATCGTTGCCCATTTTTGCTGTGGCATGTTGAACGTTGAATGTCGAATGTCTCAATGATAGATGAGCCTGCAGGAAGTGTTGTAAATAATTACAACACTTTGGTCATTATTGTACCAAGGCCAGGGCGGGGAGATGTCAATGAGATAGATGTGTGTGTGTGTGTGTGTCTTCACAATTTCCGTAATACGGTCAATAATGCTGATAAGTTCCTCGTTTATCCCTTAATGGGATGTGGATGGAAAACTTTTCAGATATATTCTATCCATTTATTCAAAAGAGGTTTTAAAATGATATTTATTTTTAAAAAGTGAATAGTGTGAAATAGGCGATTAACTAAGTAAGCACTTCAAAGTTGTTCTTCACTCACTCCTTCAGAGTTCTACGAAAGTTTAATGGGCGAGGATGGAATCATGGAGAGGAAATGAAATATATGATACGCTCACTGGATGATATCCTTGTGGAAATTTAAGTGAATAATAGTGTAGCAAACAATTAAAATATCTGTTATATTAACAGAGTTAACTTGAATTTAAAATAAGTTTAGTGATATTTGTTAATTTTCTATTCCGTAGGTTTTTTCGTAGTTTAAATGAGGACATATTGTCCTCCTTGTGAGTACATCTTTAATATATGAAAGAGTTACGTTACTGACTTATCATTGATCAGCGCCCAGACCAAACGGCGGAATGTGCAGGGTCATGAAATTTTCAGGGCAGTTCCCAAATATGACGGAGACAGGTTTTTTTTTACAAAATTCGTACTTTTAGGGAGTAAAATGGGACAAAAAGGGTTACACATTGAGAGCAGCAAAACAGGGATACAAATGGTACCAACTAAATTATTGCAGTTAGAATAGTGAAATTTGATATGTAAATTCCTTTGGACATGTAGAAGCGCAGTAAAATTGGATTTTTTGAAATTTGTAAAAATGGTACCAATTTAAGAATTGCAACTATAGTCGTGAAATTTGGTGCGTAAATTCCGCTGCCAACGTAGAAGCGCAATCTAAATTGATTTTTCGAAATCTGTACTTATAAACAGTGAGCGGTACAAAAAGGGATAACATTGGTACCAACTAAAGTCTTGTAGCTAGAAATTCGGTGTTTACAGTCCTCCGAACACGTAGACGCGCAGCATAAATAGATTTTTTGGAATTTGTACTTTTAAGTAGTGAGCGGGACAAAAAGGGATACAAATGCCAAATACCAACTAAAGTATCACAGCTAGAATCGTGAAATTTGGTATATAAATTGGTAAAGAGGTACAAAAAATTATAAAATGGCCGGTTGCATTTATAAAAATAAGACCGAGGATATAAAAGCCTCTGTGGTAGTAATTTTTTGTTCGAAACTGGGTATAGAATGATTAAAATGATATATAGGAAGGGAGTTCAGCTAGAATAGTGCAATTCGACATGCACATTCCTTTGATTGTGTATGATATCTATATCCACCAAAAGAAAATTTAATAAATATTTTCCAAAAATAGAGATGGATAGAACTGTTAAAAAAATAACTAGTAAACAAATATGCATTTTTTTTACCACCATATTTCGTGTTTTTTCAAACATCTGACATTTTTAACCTTTCTGAAAAAGAAACGCATTGTCTGACTTTTTCAGATGATGCCTAACAGAGGAAGCATGCACACACACACAGCAAGGGTTTTCTAAACATGATCATACTTGACGGTCCATATATCAGCCATTTTGTACCTTTTCCATTTTTTCTTTTTTAAATGTTGTCCAAAGTGTGCAATAAAAGGTTTTTTCGAAGTTTCATAATTGTCGCACAATAAATGTTTTTCTATTTTGGTTTTCTGTATTTTGGGCTATTGGGTTGATGTAACCCCTTAAAGAAAGAGTCGGCTATTAACAACAAACAACAATTACACTATGGAACAAAAATTGTGTCGAAGGAGTGTGTATAACATTTTTAGATGTATTTTGGCGTTATAAAGTCGAAATGGATATTAAAATAAATATTTTTACTAAAATTCGATCATTCCCAGTTATACGTTAAAATAAGGGTAGGAGTACGCTACAAATCTAAAACAATGAAGTGACTGTATTATTGAAATTGAAGGTCGGCTTAAGTAGTTGAGAAATAATATTTAATATATTGTGATTACTTTGTGTTGTCAGTTTTAAGTTTAAGTAATTTTGTGATTCGTAGTAAGCATAACCTATACATGTCATGGACAAGTAATATGTAGGACTCAACTTGACTCAAAGTGTAGATGTGAAAGTGTTCGTCTGAGTGTGTAGTTTATGGTAGAATTAATATCTCGTCAGCATTTTTCGGCAAACTCCTGCAATTGCAAATTTATTTTAGATAGCCATAGTAGTACACATATTTGATCATATCTCTGAATCAGATTTGTGTATGAGACCCATAAACATCTCATTTTAAAGGTATTGTAAGTGCTTTTAAATAATTATTTAAATTGCAGTGTCAAGTAGAATATTTGAATGCTATATTTTGCTTTTGTAATAATGTTCAGAAAAACATTGTTCGTCAAAGCGAAATAAGTTTAATTATTTTAAGCTTTCATAAAATTTTGTTGTTGGTCACCCTGTACTAATACAGGGTGCAAAATTGCAAAATTACGAGATTCTATCTTTATTTTACGAGTTTATGCCATAAAAAATGGATTTGGGACCAGTGTGCGCTCCTGAAAACATCTCTAAAAATCATGTTTTTCTCGTGTAAAATATTTATTTTGTCTTAGAATAACTCAATGGTCGTATTATTGGACGTTTATATAGATTTTTGGTGTTTTTTTAAAGTGACAGTTAAAAACTCTTATTTTTTGGAAACATTTTGTAAGATTTGTTATGAAAAGTATAAAAAATAAGTAAAAGAAATCAATACCTTTCGAATGACGTCGTGAATATCGGATGAAAAATGACGTCACTGACTTAATTTTTGTGAAATGATTTTTAAAGTCAACATTTTCAAACTCATTTTACAACTAGTAAATCAAAAAAAAAAATTTTTTTCAAATCCATGCTTTATGCAAGCAGAATTCTATTGGGCCTAGAAATTCTTTTTTAGTTATCTTTTGTAGAAGGAAAAATTACTGCAAAATTTCAGTTTTTTATCTGCCATAGAACGGCATATATTCGAAAATGGGTTTTAACTTCGTATGGGAGGTGCCACGCCCACATTTCCATTACCGCCCATTTTTGTCACAACTACGCACATTAATGCTAGATGCACTTACACAAAATTACAGTAGGTGTAATTTTGGTTTTAACTTCATATGGGAGGTGCCACGCCCACTTTTGCATTACCGCCCATTTTAGGCGCAACTACGCACATTGATGCTAGATGCACTTACACAAAATTTGAGCACTATACGTGTCATAGAACTGACACTATTCGATAATATGTTTTAACTTCGTATGGGAGGTGGTACGCCCACTATTCCAATACCGCCCATTTTTGGCAGAACTACGCACATTGATGGTAGATGCACTTACACAAAATTTCAGCACTCTAGGTGTCATAGAACTGATAATATTCAATAATAGGTTTTAACTTCGTATGGGAGGTGCCACGCCCACTTTTCCAATACCGCCCATTTTTGGCACAACTATGCACATTGATGCTAGATGCACTTACACAAAATTACAGCACTCTAGGTGTCATAGAACTGACAATATTAAATAATAGGTTTTAACTTCGTATGGGAGGTGCCACGCCCACTTTTCCAATACCGCCCCTTTTTGGCACAACTATGCGAATTGATGCTAGATGCACTTACACAAAATTTCAGCACTCTAGGTGTCATAGAACTGACAATATTCAATAATAGGTTTTAACTTCGTATGGGAGGTTCCACGCCCACTTTTCCAATACCGCCCATTTTTGGCACAACTATGCGAATTGATGCTAGATGCACTTACACAAAATTTCAGCACTCTAGGTGTCATAGAACTGACAATATTCAATAATAGGTTTTAACTTCGTATGGGAGATGCCACGCCCACTTTTCCAATACCGCCCATTTTTGGCACAACTATGCGAATTGATGCTAGATGCACTTACACAAAATTTCAGCACTCTAGGTGTCATAGAACTGACAATATTCAATAATAGGTTTTAACTTCGTATGGGAGATGCCACGCCCACTTTTCCAATACCGCCCATTTTTGGCACAACTATGCGAATTGATGCTAGATGCACTTACACAAAATTTCAGCACTCTAGGTGTCATAGAACTGACAATATTCAATAATAGGTTTTAACTTCGTATGGGAGGTTCCACGCCCACTTTTCCAATACCGCCCATTTTTGGCACAACTATGCACATTGATGCTAGATGCACTTACACAAAATTACAGCACTCTAGGTGTCATAGAACTGACTATTTTCAATAATAGGTTTTAACTTCGTATGGGAGGTGCCACGCCCACTTTTCCAATACCGCCCCTTTTTGGCACAACTATGCGAATTGATGCTAGATGCACTTACACAAAATTTTAGCACTCTAGGTGTCATAGAACTGACAATATTCAATAATAGGTTTTAACTTCGTATGGGAGATGCCACGTCCACTTTTCCAATACCGCCCATTTTTGGCACAACTATGCGAATTGATGCTAGATGCACTTACACAAAATTTCAGCACTCTAGGTGTCATAGAACTGACAATATTCAATAATAGGTTTTAACTTCGTATGGGAGGTGCCACGCCCACTTTTCCAATACCGCCCCTTTTTGGCACAACTATGCGAATTGATGCTAGATGCACTTACACAAAATTTCAGCACTCTAGGTGTCATAGAACTGACAATATTCAATAATAGGTTTTAACTTCGTATGGGAGGTTCCACGCCCACTTTTCCAATACCGCCCATTTTTGGCACAACTATGCGAATTGATGCTAGATGCACTTACACAAAATTTCAGCACTCTAGGTGTCATAGAACTGACAATATTCAATAATAGGTTTTAACTTCGTATGGGAGATGCCACGCCCACTTTTCCAATACCGCCCATTTTTGGCACAACTATGCGAATTGATGCTAGATGCACTTACACAAAATTTCAGCACTCTAGGTGTCATAGAACTGACAATATTCAATAATAGGTTTTAACTTCGTATGGGAGATGCCACGCCCACTTTTCCAATACCGCCCATTTTTGGCACAACTATGCGAATTGATGCTAGATGCACTTACACAAAATTTCAGCACTCTAGGTGTCATAGAACTGACAATATTCAATAATAGGTTTTAACTTCGTATGGGAGGTTCCACGCCCACTTTTCCAATACCGCCCATTTTTGGCACAACTATGCACATTGATGCTAGATGCACTTACACAAAATTACAGCACTCTAGGTGTCATAGAACTGACTATTTTCAATAATAGGTTTTAACTTCGTATGGGAGGTGCCACGCCCACTTTTCCAATACCGCCCCTTTTTGGCACAACTATGCGAATTGATGCTAGATGCACTTACACAAAATTTTAGCACTCTAGGTGTCATAGAACTGACAATATTCAATAATAGGTTTTAACTTCGTATGGGAGATGCCACGTCCACTTTTCCAATACCGCCCATTTTTGGCACAACTATGCGAATTGATGCTAGATGCACTTACACAAAATTTCAGCACTCTAGGTGTCATAGAACTGACAATATTCAATAATAGGTTTTAACTTCGTATGGGAGGTGCCACGCCCACTTTTCCAATACCGCCCCTTTTTGGCACAACTATGCGAATTGATGCTAGATGCACTTACACAAAATTTCAGCACTCTAGGTGTCATAGAACTGACAATATTCAATAATAGGTTTTAACTTCGTATGGGAGGTGCCACGCCCCTTTGTCCAATTGGTCAAATTTTTCCATTTCCTTGTATTGTCATCGAAAATGATTAAGTGTGCAAAATTTGAGCAAAATTGGTTGAGAAAAAAGCTTTCAAAAATTGATTTCAAATTTTGTGGCACACAAACATATATAGAAAGTAACCTTATATAAAGCATGGAAAAATGAGCGCTGCGGCGTCAATTTCCATCCAATGTTCATGTCATCATTCGAAATGTATTGGATTCAGCTATTCATTTTTTATAAAATTCAACCACCGAATACGAAAAAGTTTTCAGTTGTCACTATGAAAAAAACTCAAAAAAAAAAAAAAAAGAAATACTGTAAACGATCAATAATTCTAAGACACGAATCAAAATTTCTATTTAAAGTGCTTTCAAGGGTCTATCAATTCAGAAAAAAATTTGGACAAAAATGCAACATGAACAAAATTACACAAGAAAAACATGAACAGCATTTTCAGGAGCGTTTAGCTCACAGACGGCTTGATCTAGAAACGAAAAAATTGCAAATTGTTATTAAACAGTCCAATCTTCTTTTCGTGGGGTGACTGGAAATAGTTTTTCCATGTGTATGCACCGCGACACAGCCCAATAGATATATTATAATTTCTGCTTTTATTGGGTTTTTATCGTACCAGGAAGGCGAATATTAGGGCTGTTTTTCTTTAAGCCGGGATAACAAGCTGCGATAACAAAAACGTTAAAAAATTTAATTTTTTACTCAAAATAAAAAAATATATTTTCATATTGTCGCCAATATAAATAATACAATATAAATATATGTATCAAAAGAAATTTTCAAAAAAATATTTTGTGTTGACTTTATTGGACTTGGCCTCGATAACCATAATTATTCAAGCCAAATTATTTAACACAAAATTATTATTTTCAAAATTTGTTTTCACACACACATTGATATTACTTTTGGCGACAATTTTAATTTTTGTTATCGCAGCCTTAGTTATCCAGTCTTAAAGAGAAACTGCCAAATTATAAATTAAAAAACATGATTTTTTTAAATTTCTTATAAAGAGGGCCATGTATATTTTTCAAATGTAACAATATATTTTTTGAGAATTTTTCCTGTTCCTAAAGCATTGCTTATACTTGAAGGTAGTATTCACGTGTTATGTAACCCGTACCACTACTTTCCGTTTAATGTTTAACCGGACTTAAAAATGATAATACAGTTAGTTGCTCAATCCACACGAAACATAAATTTTAAGAACTTGGATATTTTTGTGTTTTATTGCATAGTATTACCAGCAGTCTGCTATGGCAGCAAATTGTCTGTCATAATAACAAGCTATTCACGATGTAATCCTCTGCTTCTTGTGAGCAGAATTAAGTGGGTACTGTTTCTGCAATTTTGGTTGCTTCGGTCGGATAAGTTCGAAGACTGCTGCAGAGTTTTGCTTTTATCTCGCGCTGTAACCTAAAAACCCATTATTTTATACTTAAGTGAATAACCTTGAAATAGTTATTCATCACTTTCGTACTTCGGTTTTTTACAGAACTCAAACATGTCTATGAAATGTAATGAACAAAAGTTATTGAATTTTGGCCGATGGATTTTGATTCTGAGCCATTGTATGACGGCGACTTAAAAATTGTTCCTAATGTATGATACCATGAAAATAGTAATTATAGGCAACCGGGCCATTGATGGTTCAACATCTATTCGACCTTGATACACAATAAATCCCATATGATCTTTCGCGAACTGTAACCTCTGTTTCATGTGGGAGGATTAAGTGGGGAGTATTTTTGCAATTTTCTCCGCTTCTCATTATAATATTGAGAATTGTGGTGTTGCTAACGTTTGCATCTGCAATGGCTCCAATTTTATTCAAAATTCGAAGGCTGCTAAATTTTTCAAAAAATCCATAATCCGTAGTAAACTTAAAATATTTACTCACCACTTTCGTACTTTGGCCATAGATCAGCTAGAAAGCTATTGGTCACGGTAATTGTCGATTTTTTTCTTTTTCAATTGCACTTTATTATGACTTATTGCCGATATTTATTCTGTTTTATTAAAAACAATTTTTTTCAACAAAAATTATTCGAAAATGTGAATGTTTGAAAAATCTGCACTGAGGCTAATCTAAGTTAACACTGAAAATCAAATGTTTTATTAAGCGATACTTTCAAAATACCATAATCTTTCTGAAAAGTACCTCTTCCCAAATATGGCGTTCACATTTAATAGAATTCCTCCGTGCCCAGCTTCACATAGATCGTTCTTTCAACATTGCAATTATTTGACCTCAGAATGATGTCCTCTATTTTAGGAGACCATCTAACCTTTTCTTGTGGGGCGCAATTATGAATTTAAGGTGTAACGAGTTTTCTATTCAAATTCCACTGTCATTTCGTTGTATTCTCAACGAAATGTGTTCGTTCACACTTTCCATAATGGCCACCTTTCGTACTGTTTTGGTTATTGTTGTGCTGTGCGGAGCGTGCGTGTATCTTGAGAATCCTAATGATGACCGGATGCTGTTTACTAACTGCTCCTGTTGATGGCTCTCCAGCTACAGGATGGTTGGTTGGTTGGTGGCTGGCTGGCCTGCCTAAGTATATTTGGCGGGGGTATTCATTATTTTTTGTTTTTCTTTGTCATTAATTCTGCGGGTTTACTTGTCAGGTCTGTCACTTTTGTCATTTCGTGTCATTTTTTTATCATTAAGAAAACAAAATCAACAACAACAGTAGCGGCAGCAGCGACAATCTCGACAAACGCGACAACAACAGCAACGACAACTGTTACAACAACGTTTGGGCTGGGCAGAGGCGAGAGCGGAGCGGAAGGCGAAAAATACAAAGACAAATACTAAGTAAGGACACACGGGGGATTCTTTTTAATAAAATGCGAAAATCGCATTAGAATCACAGTCAGCGAGGCAGCCACGCAGCCGAACAAGCTGGCGGACGGCTGGCAAACAGTCAACCAGCGAGGACGAATCACACGCACAAATAGTATTTACACGCGACATTTTCGGTGACAGAAAATAATGATAATTCCAGCGAATTAACGTTTAAATTTGACATTTTGATGCCGAAGGGAGCGTCAACGTAACAGTGGTTGTGTGCGTGGCGAGAGAGTGGGATGGAGAGAGTCCAATGGCCCAGCACACACATTCACGAAGACAAACATACACCGAAAAGTCCTTAAATAAACAAGAACAAGAACAACATGAGCACCGGGCGGCATCAGATCTTGGAATTTAAATTCATCTTAATCAGTGTTTGGCCTTTAGGAGCAACAAAGCAAATGACTGTGCCAAGAGCAACGCGAACGCCAACTCCAACGCCCATGCCAACAACAGCGAAGAAGAAGTGAAGATGGAAATACCTGTAAACCTTAAATGCGTAGAAGAATTTGTGGACTTATCGCCAAAGCAATGACAAAAGGTATTAACATAACAACACCTTGGCACAGATTGTCCGTCTGTCTGTCTGCCACATAAATTACCACCAACCAGCATTGACCGAACGAGCGGAGCGGACCGCGTACATACAACGACCTGACACCTTTTGGCAGAAGGACATGCCATGGACTTGCCATCGACATGGTTGTAGTGCATCAACTTTCTGTGGAATATGGTGAATGGCTGTCAGGGGGACGACAAATCGTTTAGTAGTGATATCACAATGCTGATACCCTATAACTATCTACTCTATGTGTCCCACGACCTCGTAGATGTGTAATTATGCGTCAATCCAACAGTTAGTGGCCATTCGAGTCATAGACTCCACAAAACTCTCCCAATAGTCACACATGGCACAGTGATTACAAATCGATTTCTTTTAAATAATGGTGCAACTTTTTAATGGAAACAATATCTACACGAAATATCACATTCTTAAAGTCGAAATATTTACCAGATGATTCGTGAAATTTCGGGTCCTTAGTGAGGGCTTCCATTATGGCACTTATTGTTTAAAAACTATATCATATAATTGTTGGCAACGACTACGTTTGAGGTGGTCCATTAGGAAGCTCTAATTTTGGTCGACTTGTTCGAGCATATCAACTGGTCAAAGATTTTGAATAATTAATGTTGCCATACAATGGCAGATATGGTCATTTCCGATCCCGACTTTTGTAAGCCTTTGAAGTGAAAAATAAAATATTAAGATTCCACTTTTCAATAGTATTTTAGTAGCACTATGTTCAGTGAATTGAAAATAAACTATTAATGCGACAAAAAATATATTGTATATCATATAAATAAAAATCAATGTGAGTCTGTATGTCCCGTATGGGACGCCATACTATAGCTAATTTTGAGACAGAGGATGGTTTTTGTCTATACCAGGTCATGATAAGTCGAAAGGGGCTGGCACCGCCCACACAAACTATATTTTAAAACTACCTCAAAACACTGGTCGTTTGTTTGGTTTAAAGGTCAAAGTTCGATAACCGAAGGTCAAAGGGAGCAAAGGTCAGTGGTTTAAGGTCAAAGAGATCGAAGGTCAAAGAGAGCAAAGGTCAAAGGGATTAAATGTCAAAGGCATCAAAGGTCAAAATTCGATGTTCAAAGTTCGATTTTCGAAGTTCTATGTTCGAATGTCAGAGCAATTAAAGGGATCAAAGGTAAAATGTCAGTGGTCTAAGGGATAAAAGGTCAGAGGTCAAATGGACCAAAGGTCAAGGGTCAAAGAGATCAAAGGTCAAAGTTCGATGTTCAAAGGACGAAGTTCGATTATCGATGTTCGAATGTCAAAGTGATCAAGAGGGTCAAAAGTCAGAAGAAGAGTGATCAAACACGAAACCAAAAACGGGGCCAACCGGTTTTTTCAACTGAGACCGACCGTCGGTTTTTTTTAAATCACAGGTTTCGAAAAACCGTTTCAATAGGTGTTTTTAAGTCGCTCTCGACCGGTTTTCCATTATTGAAAATATTTCAGTTTTTTGTGACTTAATAATTCTTCACTTCACGGAACGCTTTTGATTGAGTGTCACTTTTCAAGAAAACTTACTCCAGTATCTTAGGTTGCTACATAATTAAAATCCGTTTCGTGTGACGAATGTCTAAATTTATTTCTGTTGTATGAAATCGTTGACCGATGACGTCCCTATTCGCGAAACTTCGTGATTTTTATGACACACTGTTGTGGAGCCCAATCGGTGAAATAATAACGCATATAATGGTTTCGTGCTTTTAATTTCTGCTTCGACTGGATGTTATCTGGGTATAGGCCAAGATCTTTGCGCAAAATTTTCCACGTAATATAGACCGGATTACGTGTGCCATAAAAATCACGGGTGCTGGGTTTTTCGAAAAAAGAAAACCGGGCAAACGATTTTTTCAAAATCACGGTTTTTGGAAAACCCGATGTCATAGAAAACCCGGGTTTTTGATCACTCTAGTCAGAAGGCAAAGGGATTAAAGGGATCAGAGGTCAAAGTTCAAAGGTCAAAGGACCAAATTGATCAAAAGTTAGATGTTCGAATGTCAAAGTGTTTAAAGAGATCAGAAGTCAGACGTCAAAGTTCAAAGGTCAAAGGCATCGATTGGATCAAAGGTCAAAGGGATTAAAGGGTAAGAATCAAGGATCAAAGGGATACAACGTCAAAGTTCGATGTTCGAAGTGTGATGTATGAGGTTCGATGTTCGATGGATCGGTTCAAAGGCCAGAGGTCAGTAGTCAAGGGCCAAAGGAGTCAAAGGGAACGCAAGAATTTGAAGGATCAAATGCAGCAAAGGTTAAAGGTGAAAGTTCAAAGGGATCAAAAGAATCAAAGGGGAAATGTCGAAGGAATCAAAGGTCAAAGTTCGATGTTGTATGTTCGAAGGTCAAAGTTCGATGTTCGAAATTGAGAAAAACGAGAAAAGTTAACTTTCTTCAGTCAAGGCAATGCACTTCATTTATTGGGGCAATCCCCTGAGTGTTGGTTCGAAGTCCGATCCAAGAGGTCGTCGATGAAAATTGGAAAAAGGGAGCGGAAAGGGCAGAGCCCTGTGATACTCCTGCGGTCAAACTATGCTCGTCTGATGAGAACTCATCTAAAACATGGCGGCATCTATTATCAGCGGCAAAAACTCCCAAATTTCATTTGTCAAATTCTTGCCTTTATTGATTGCATTTTACAAAGAACATTCCTATTAAGCATAGTCAAAAAGATTTTGAGGATATCGCGGCTAAATTTAGCTGCGGATGCATTTAAAGTTCATAGATGTTAAAATAGTTGACAATTTCTTATTAATGGAGATTTTTTAGTGGGATGTATCTCGTAAACCATGTATCGTATTGAAATTTCGTTTAGTTCGTAGAAAATAGGAGCTCTTGAGGGTTTCTTTTGCATTTAAAAAAGTTTAATTACGATTTTTCTTTCATTTTCAAACAGTGGTTTACCTGAAGATTGTATTTATATAGTATTGTTAATTTTCTACGGTCGTGAGGCCGACCGATACCTCGGCATTTACAAATATATTTAAACTATTGTCTTGTTTATTCCTTTTGAAAAGAACATTCTGCTTATAGGTGCCAACATCGAATTAATTACTGAAATGGTAAAACCTTCTAAGCCAAAAATGAATCAATAGTTTTCTCGTTGTTCTCTGTTAATGTATTTTTGAAATGTTGTGTAAAGCATACCTTAGGGATGCAAGGATTTATGGCAAGCGAGAACATGTAAATATTGAGCAGATATATTAATATCAAGTTGTTTATTAACGTATAGTAGCCGTTTGCCATCGATTAAAAAATAAAATAATTGTGTTGTCATTTATTTTTGTTCAAGACCAAAGGTTGTGCTGAAGTCTTCAGCAGAACCCATATTAGAGCTAGGACTCTATTCCTTCTAATTTTTTGTCCTCGGCACATCTTAACCCAGATTCTGGCGACATAAACTGCTGTAGGTATTTATGACTGTTGACTAAGGACCTTAGTTTGTTTCATTTATTTTTTAAATTAAATTGTTGGCCCAACAATGGCCCTCAAATTCGTATCAATTAAACTGAAGTTCCACTGCATATTTCCTCAAGCGGTTGAGATTTCTGCCAACATTTCAAATAAAAGCTTCGCCAACGGATTGTCACAGTATAGCAATTGGCGTACCTCAATTTACAGTCGGCCTTGATCGCCCTGCGGGGCAGCAGATTGTGTCACAACTTGTTTTCCAATGGATTTGCGTAATTAAAGCTCTTCTTCTCGTGGCATTTCATAATCTGCTTAAGCTACAGCGGCCACTTAGTGAACAGTGAGCGGTAATCAGAGCAGAGCAGAGAATACTTAGGGAAAACCACCTCCGGTTGTTTGTTTGCTCATTCACGAGTACGAGTGTCCTGTGTCCTGGTAAACATCCGTGGTCTGTGGCAGAGTGTCCGTCCGGCTCACACTGTGTGTGTGTCGGACTTTAGTCATCAGATGTCATTGAAACGATTAACGAGATTTTCGTGTTTTTCGTTTGTCTAAATCTGTCTACTCCTGCCCGTGTGCCTGTGTGTGTGAGCTTCCTGCCCGAATGTGTGTTTGCCAGAGTATTTATCTGTGTTTTTTCCTGTCGCTTTTTGCTAAGGCACTGATAAATGAATTATGGCCCAAAGACAATACTTTAGTGATTATAACATTATAGCCATCCACCGTTCACCGTTCACCGTCCCCGGTCGACCGTCGTCTTAAGCTGATACCAGCCCCAGGGGGGAGCATAATGATGGCCGGTGACGATGTTTGTTTGTTATTAACCGAAATGCGATAGAAACCATATGGTGATTAATTATCGTTGTTGCTGTTGCTGGTTAATTTAATTAAATTATTTGCTTGCTTTATCAATGTTTATTCTCATTTTGATATTTGCCACAGTGATAAGCCACGACAGCGTAATTACTTTAAGACATGACATCGTTTCGTTTTGGGTTCTGCCAAACTTTTCACATTTTGCAAATGTCCAAAAGATGATCTATAATTCGTTGAATTAATACGCTCTGCCAGACGACGCAGTGAGTAAAGGTCAAAAATCATGGGTTGAGCACAAAGTCAACCAGCTCTCCTCGTCCCTGCCTCCCTGGCCAGCCAACATGCATGCAAATGTATGTGGCACGGACCAGTTTGTTGCCATTTGTCACTGTAATTAGAAAGTTTTCCCAGCAAACCATTCTGTTGTGCCTTTTTAACTTTCCGAGATCAAATATACAAATGTAACTCGGATTCTCCCCTCCCCCCAAAACAAACTAAAAATGGATACAAGTTCCTTTTGAGTTTGTGTATTTTAGCAAATTTTATTTGTTTCCGGTTCTGTTGTAGTTTTAATTTCTAATTCCCCACCCCTGGCCTTCTGAAAGTGTGTATCATACGTTACATACCCCCCATCATACTTAGCCTGATTCCACTTTATGGAAGGATAGTTTTATCTGTTATTGCCCGGACATAATTTGATACGCAAATAAATAAACAAAATAAAAATTCTATATAAAAATTTAGTGTTCTTGTTGTTGTCGTTGCCGTTGTTATTCTTAAAAGTTGTTATTAGCAATTGTGGTTATTTTTAATGGCAAAGATGTTCTATTCGTAAAATTATACTTAAAGTTTCTTCTTTCTTTTTTATGTTCATTTGTATTTATGGACAAGAGTCATGACGAAACTCATTGAACGTTATCTGAGGGAGGAAGGGCGTAGATGTGGCTAACAAGTATGAATTATTTTGAATGTACAACATGTACGAGTGAACAAGTCAAACGGTTAATTGATCCACCCGGAGTCGTGCCACGTTTTCGAAGTACATTTCACATACATTTTTCGTTTGTTTTAATATCTTTCGTTTTAATATATCGTTTGTAATCAATATCTGATTGGAACTGCGATATAGATAATGCATTTATACATATTTATTAATTTTCTTTTTAAACACCATTCTAAGGAACAAATTCCTAATAAGCTTCCAATCGGCTGATAAGAAGCTGATCGGCTGGTAAGAAACTTTTATTCAATAATTCTTGTTTGTAAAATACTAGTTTTGGCTTTTCTATTTAGAATAAGTTAAAAGGCGATATCTTCGGCCGGGCCGAATATTATATACCCTCCACCACGGAGTGGATTTCCCAGTATTACCGGCAGATTAGAGGCTGCCAACTTTACATAGAAGATTGTGATATTTTTATGCACATTTTAAATAAATAGTGATGCTTCATTATTATAATATTAATAGTCCTCTATTATGTAAATATAAAACTTTAAGAGTAACCAAAGTTAACATGAGGCAGCAATCTTCAAAAATATGTCCTAAATATATTGTACATTGTCATTAGGTAGAGACAATTTCCCTCAGGACCGATATTCCCATTTGCAATTTCTTGATTCCAGCTACAGTCCGAATGTACGTACCATTTTGTTAGGAAAAGTGATAATATTGAAGATCCAATATGTTTCGTGCTTAATAAATACCAGTTTTATTCTTCTATACGCGTCTACGCAGTCAGAGCAATGTATACACCGAACTTCAGTATTTCAGCTGTAGCCATTTCTGTACCATTTTTATCCCCATTCGCTCCATTTTCCACCTAAAAGTACAAATTTCGAAAAATTTCTTTATGTTTCGCGTCTATTCAGTGAATCGATCCGAATTTCATGATTTCCACTTAAGCAGTTTGGTTGGTACCATTTTTATCGCTCTTTTTTAATTGTACCCATTAGAAGTAGTAGGTCGATTTCAATTTATTTATTTGGGTACGAAAGTTCCAGCAAAAATGATTAGAAATGTCACATTTTTTAGGTGACTGTTCCAATGTCACTATGTAAAAGTGAAATTCGCAACAATTGGAGCCATCTTAACTAGTTTTATTGAAACATATAAGCGGGTGAAATATGATCTATATTTCCAAAATGGTATTAATGTTAGTGTACCAACGATAAAATGTAAAAAGCGCGAGTTTTCGTTTTGTGTTTTATAAATTGACTATCACTATATAGGTGGCGTATGAGTTATATATGTTTTTGGATGATGTTACGCATTCGCACACTTGCTGAACTTACCAGGCCAATAAATTTAACCGATAAAATGTTCTTTATATATACATATAACGAGTTTATTTGTTGTTTATTCGTCAAACTTTAACGTCAAACTTAAAAATCAGCAACAAAATAATTCTTCTATTTTTACGGTGTCGGAGTCGGCAATCAAAAGCTACTTCACCAAAAATTAAAAAACGTATTTTTGATTTGAACTGGGATATTGACCTGGCTCAAGACCATTTTGCATCTATATTTAATAGAATGCAAATTTATTTACAAATGTCATGGTGACATTTATTACTTGGCTGGAGACAACCACGATCATGATTTCGACCATGTCAAAAGTCTTTTCAAGTGGCTTCGGTTTGATACCCGGCCTCTATAAGGAGATGATTCTCAAAAACGAACGAGAAGCACAACTCAATTGCCGAATTTGCGTTTAAAAATAGCACCAAGTAATAAAGTTCGCATGCCATCTTACAAGCATCTCATATTATTTTTTTTAATTTCCCTTCAGAGATTGCCATAACTGCTACATTTATATTATATTTTTGGAGGTATTAAACATTTTATTATACCCTCACTCTACAAAAAGTGTAACGCATTGAAGGAGCGACTTAAGAACCTAGACATTTTTGGACCTAATCCGTTTCACGACTTTTTAAGCATTTTGAGCCATGTCCGTCTGTCTGGCTGGTAACTCGATAACTCTCGAAAGGAGTTAAGGAATCAATTCAAACTTTGCATATGGTAATATCTTTCCCAAACTTAAATGAGCGAAATTGACATGCCCCTTCTGGTACCTCCCACACAAATGACCTATATTCCTATGTTAAATTAAAACCACTGTAACTTCCATACGGATATTCGGAAGCTGCTATATTTTGGTATTTGATAATGCTTTTATAATCACTTTAGGTGCACTAAATATTTCGGTTTTTGCCACGCCCCTTCCAGTACCTCCCACACAAATCACCCTAAACTACGTAAAATAAAAGCCGTTATAACTTATATACGGATGATCGGAATACTATGCAATTTGATATTTTGCAATACTTTTATAGAGCTTAAATTCGTATGGAATATGGGTGATATAGCCACACTCCTTCTGGTACCTCCCACACAAAGTGGCATAAACTTTAGTTACACTAAACCGATATAACATCCATAGTCAAAATCATAGTAGTCAAAATCATTTGCAATTTGAAAATTTGAAAATGTTTTATAATCACTTTAAACCTAAAAAATATTTAAACTTTAGCCACGCCCCTTCTTGTACCTCCCACACAATTTGCTCTATCCTAGGTAAAATTAAATGCTTTATAACTCCTTTACCGGTGCGTGAAATACATTATGATTTTATAGTTGATCATGTTTCTACCATTATTAAAAAATGTGGAACTTGAGTCCATTTGGTACAAACTTGTAACATACTCGGTCGCTAAGCAAAATTTAAGTCCTTCAATATTCATGTTCTCTGAGAGTTAGGGTTTTTTTCTTACTTGTTTTCTATGTAATATGTGTTGTGCCAAAAACAAAATGGACAAAACTTATGTTTTGCGTTTTATACAACGAGGCGGTTAACATCAGTGATAGTCGATCTCCGCCGTATAGACAACGTATGAGTTATATAGGGTCCGCCAAATAACTTTTTTTTGAAAATGCTATAAAAAAACTACTGAATATTTTCTCAAATTTCTTTTTTTATTTGAAGGTACAATCCTTCCGGTTAATAATGGAAAATAATTTCATTCAAATGGCTGCTGAGGGCACCCCACAAATAATAGTCCAACGGTTGAATAGTTGAAAAAAAAGTTAGATGGCGGACCCTATATTTGTTGTTGATGGCACTGCTCATACGCACACTTATTGGACTGACAGGGGTTGAAAATGTTTTTCTATATTTAAACTTAACAATTACTCATATCTGATGTGTATTCGTCAAATAACATGTCTAATCGACCGATATTAATGGACCGTAAAACAATAATTGTTGGAACAATTATTTTTTTCAGAATTTTGGTAACATAATTTTATTCTTTAAAGTTTTATATGAACAACTTTATTTTTTGTTTTTGCATTCAGACTTTTAAAATTTATCAATTTGATTGATATTGCCATGATTCAAAATATTTCCATGTTTAATAGCATATGGGCAAATCTACGGTATAGTACGATTCCATGTCACTCAGGCTTCTAACCGCTTTAAGAGCAATATATAATATTTCTGAGAGTGTCATAATTTTCAAAACGACGAATTTAACCTCGCCAACATCCTAAAGTTTTAAAATTATGCTGTTAATGTAGTCTACTGAGCTAAGGTCTACCCTAATTTACCCTATTTTTGCTTGTAACATTCGGGAGTTGTTCAACTCTTTTGGCTATAACTTTTTCAGCATAAGAGAAAATCATTCTGATCTTTTTGTGGATGATAGTAATGATGTTGCGGAATCTTCTATATGTTGAAAAGGGCGTGTGCCATCACTGAGGAATAAATGGTAGCTCTTCAAAATCTGTCACTCTGTTTTTGCATAAAACGAAAATTGATACAATTTTCTTTTTTGCGCTTTCAGCGTGAACGTAATTGCAAATTTTTTAATATTGGATTATAAACGACAGAGATACTAACAAAAGGCGACCGGACGATTTGGTGTGCCTTCAGCGACAAGGAGATTATGACAGTACGAACATCATCAGGTCGATGCGTGCAGATCATGAAATTTCATATTTTTTGAAGAGCACATCCGCAGTTTGAAAAATAACTGGTGGCAACCCTGTGTGATCGGTGAACATGGGTACTACTAATAATGTGTTTAAGTGCTAAATAGATCGAATTATTATTTTGGTACCGAGAGCCATTTTAGGTTAAATTTTGTTGATTTTCAGGCTTAACTTGCAATAGAACCAAAAGGGACAATCCGATTATAACTTCTTCAGCACTTGAAAAAAAATGATGCACGCGACCATATTATTTATATTTAATGTATTTTTAACAAGTTGACGCTAAAATGAAACGTGTGCCTCTAATTTGAAATTTTTAATTTTTCAAAATTGAAATCGGACTATTTTGTAGATTTTCCCATATACATTTATTTTCATTTTTTTAATATTTGTACTAAATTTTTTGGATTACGTGATATAAAAGGTAATTATAATGACAAGACGGGTCATAATTTCGTAATTTATACTTCGATGTTTTTTAAATAGGCTTATTCTTGCTTTACGGCTTTTTGTGCTAGCAAACGCTATTTAAAGAACAATTATGATTTATGATTTTATACCATCATGAGATATCAAAATAAATATTGGAAAATTTATTTTTGGAATTTTTGAGAACACGATATCATTAGGCTACGAGAGTATTGCCGTTGTGGTATTCTGTTAAAAAATCTTGGAATTGGATTTTTAATACTTTTAAAATTAACCATAACAAATATTTAATGCTGTTTTCTAAGTTAGAGCAACAAAATACTTCAGAAAATGGCTGCAAAATGCTTAGGTGATCAATTAAAACACGCAACAAAAACGTTAATGCAGATCTAACAAATTAAATTTGTATGAAAGTAGTACCAACACCGCATACTTGGTATTTCATTCTATAGTCGAATTTCCCTTCAAAAGGACATACAAATTGCAAAGGACATGTCCCTTCCATGAATTTCCATTAAGGATATATTTTAAGTATACTTCAAATGTCATGCTTCTATCGGTCAATTGAGTAAATCTTGAATACATTATAAATAAACGGAATAATTAAAAATTCAGAACAACTAAATGCTATAATAAATATTAATTTGTATTTTGTATATTTTCAATTTGGTCGAAGTTCAACTACGACTTCAGCAAAAAAGGGACTTCGCACAGTGGTTCAGAATCAAATATCTGTGGGCCAAAATTCAATAATATTTGTTCGATCAGAATCTTAATTTAATTTAAGTTCCGTAAAAACCCAAATTTGACAAAGACCCAACATTAAAAATCGGTCAATCGGATATACTTTAGAAATCGGCCCAAAGTTGACTACTTTTCGTATTTTTCGATTTTTTTGTTTTTATGTTTTTATGTTTTTTAAACATATTTTTACGTATTTTTTCAGAATGCGCAGAAAAAAAAATATTTTTTTTTTATTACAGATTTTCACTTTCAGATTTTGAAAATTGAAAAAGCGTAATTTCTTTTTTGACTTTGTCGAACTGTTTCCCACACTTATTAAGAGATTTTGCACTCAATGCAGTAATTCGATTTGTCTATTAAATCAAGTGTATTAGGGTTTTTTAGGCATAGTAACGACAAATGAACTCTGATTGTTATGGGTTTTGCAGAACTCAAAAATATCAACTAGAACAAAAGTTTATGAAATATGGCCAATGGATTTCGATTCTGATTTCTAATTTTAGGAAATACAATTTTAATTTCTAAATTTGTTGATGCTCACAGTTTTCTGAGAATATATGTTTACAAATTTAAATCCTCACAGGTCAGCTGCGGTTAGCGCCGTTGGACCCATCTTCCAGATGTAAGTTCAGAAACACTGCAGTTAGAAAAGCTAGATTTATTTCCGAATGTTTCCGAATTTTTACGCTGTGCATGGGTTGGGCTATATAAACTGAGATAATATCCGCTGGTCGTATGTCATAGTATCGGCTCTAGTGTTTTTTTTTAAATCATGGGTTTGGTTTGGTCCAAAAATATTTATTTGGATTTTTCGGAGATGACTGAAAATAGATTTCCTTTCTTTTTTGTTCAATAGCGCCAGAGGTACACTTTCCATTGGGACCACCAAAGTCAAAGATTTTACCATGAAGTTACACTTTGATCAGACAATACGAATATTTAATAAATACATTGGATGTCAGGCACTCCCTCCCTGTATCAGATATTCTCCTGATGCATGTTAAGGCAATTATCCTGCTCCATTTTTTTGCTTTTACTCGTGAAGCGAACGAACTGGGGAAACTTCTTACCGCATTCCGGCCATAATTCATGTGTTGTTATGTATAAATACAAGATTTCTTTGTAATTATCATTAATTTATGAAGGGAGAGGAGCAGAGCAGAGCAGACGAGCAAGCGAGCGAGTAAACGGGCGAGAAATGCAATTAAATTTCCCGAAAAGCATTTCGACATAAATGTGTTGTTTTGGCATTTTTGTCCGGTTCGCCATATGATATATCGCTTTGAAATCACAACGATTAACTGCGTGTAATTAAAGCATCTGCAAGACATAAACTAAAAATGTGTTCCATCCTCAGACCACCCTTTTCATTTCCTTGGCTGGCTGCTACCGGCGTCCAGTAAAATAATAATTAATTAAAGGCGAGAGACAGAGAGAGAGAAAAAACATCCTTTTACGTCCGCCAAAGTGTTGCAGAACTAGCGGAATCATTTAAGGAATCTGTGTTGTATTGAAAGTTCTGGTTTTTGTTGCGTCCTGCGAGCGACCGAACGACCGAGTGAACGAAGCGAAAGCGAGAGATGCCATTTGTAATGCAATTTCTGCAAGTTTTTATTTTCGAGGCTAATTAAACATCAGAATAGGAGTCCAACAAATAATTTGTACATTCTTTGGCCAACTAACAAAAATTATTATCTGTATGTATGTATGTATGTTTGTACATGTAAGAATTGTTGCTTCTTCCTGGCCGGCCAAGGATCCGCATGGAAGGCAGCAAAGCAAAGGCCAGAGAACGCTACAGCCAACCGAGCGAAGCGAAGGAAGCAGCAGCAGCAAAGCTGAAATTTATGATATTGCCATGAAATGAATGGCAACATGGAATGGAATGAAATGGGCTACACAGAATTGGCATCAGCTGGAAATATGTAAAAATAATTCAACATTTCTACTCGAATCATTAGTTAGGAAGGAATCTTCTCTCCTTGAACAATTTGTTGTACATTCGTTGCCTTCAACATGTTTGCTTGTTCTCGACTGTAAGTGTGTTTGTTTGGTCTTTTTATTTGTAAAGAAGCGTCAAAGGGCAACTTCGTGGTGTGATGATTTCTTTGGTATTATTGGAAGGGATATAAAGGAAATTAATTACATTCCAATATACAGCCCAGATAAATTTTTTTGGAGCAAATTTTCAAATGCAAAATCTCACAAAAAATCAAAATTGCAGTTTATGTAGGGAGACCAGGAACATAAAATCTGGACTCTTGGGATGCAGGGGTGTTGAAACGACATTTAAGTGTATGCAACAACATTTTGCAAAAGGGTCATGTATTCTATTGTATTTGGACATTCTAAATTCGCAAACAATATAATAAAAAGGAAAAATTGCGTTAAGATCGGCCAACAGAGGCTGTCGATTTTTGTAAAGGAGCAGCAACATTACAAGAAAAGTTTACATTTATTTAGTAGAGCCAAACCAAAACAAAGAAAAATATTGATAAAATAATTTCATAAATACATATAAAATTTTAATTATTTTAAATATATCTCGATTTTGTTTTATCGATATATAAAAGAGTTGCGTTACTGACTGACTAAAATAAAAATGGTACCAATTTAAGAATTGCAGCTAGAATTGTGAAATTCGACGTTTAAATTCCTCTCACCACATAGAAGCGTGATATAAATGCATTTTGTATTTTTAAGGGTTGCGCGGGACAGAAAGGTATAAAAATGGTACCAACAAAAGTATAGCAGCTATAGTCGTGAAATTTGGTATGTAAGTTATTCTGCTCATGTAGAAGCGGAGTAAAATTGGATCTTTCGAAATTTATACTTATAAGAGGCGAGCGGGACAAAAAGGGATACAATTGGTATCAACTAAAGTATTGCTGCAATAGTCGTGAAATTAGGTATGTAAATTCCTCTCATCACATAGAAGCGGAATATAAATGCATTTTGTAGTTTTATGGCTTCCGCGGGACAAAAAGGGATAAATGGTACCAAATAAAGTATTTTTCGAAATTTGTTCTTATAAGAGATGAGCGGGACAAAAATAGTACCAACTTAATTATTATAGCAAAAATCGTGAAATTTAGTATGTAAATTCCTCTGGCCATGTATAAGCGCATTAAAATTAGATTTTTCAAAATTTGTACTTTTAAGGATTACGACGGACAAAGAAGAAATAATAATGGTACTAATTTAAGTATTGCAGCTATAGTCGTGAAATTTGATGTGTAAATTCCTTTGTCAAGGTAGAAGCGCAAATCCTAATGGATTTTTTTGAAATTTTGTTGGTACTATTTTTATCCCTTTTTTGTCCCGCTCACATCTTATAGTTATAAGATGTGAGCGGGACAAAAAAGGTATAAAAATAGTACCAACTAAAATATTGCTGCGATAGTTGTGAAATTTGGTGCTTAAATTCCTCTGACAACATAGATTTGCAACATAAATTGATTTTTCGAAATTTGTACTTTTAAGGGGAGAGTGAGACAAAAAAGTGATAAAAATGGTACCAGCTTTAGGATTACTGCTCGAATCATGAAATTTAGTATGTAAATTCCTCTGATCATGTAGAAGCGCCATCAAAATGGATTTTTTTTCGAACAAAAGCCTCTGCGGTTGTAATTTTTTGTTAAACACTGGGTAGAAAATGATAAAAATATATATATACGAAGGGAGTTCAGCTAAAACAGTGCACATCGACAAGCACATTCCTTTGACTGTATATGAGTGCTATGTTTCCAATTTACTTATTTAGAAAAGAAAATCAAATTAATACTATTCCAAAACAGAGACGGATAAAACTAATAGCGGGTACTGCTAGTAATACATATCGAAATAATACTCAAGTCAATTAAAAAAGTAAATGTAAAGCAGAAATATTCAAAAAGGCTTAAATATCATAAGTATTGGGGGATAGTAGAATAATTTTCAGCTACAACCATTTGGTTGGTTGTATTTCCATCCTATTTTAATTATAAAAGTACAAATTTTGAAAAACCATTATATCTGACGTACACAGTGTAAGATGATTCTACCCATTTTTTCCGTAAAATTAAAAAAGTAATAATCTTTTTATTTTGTGAGTGTACGCAGTCAGAGGAATGTAACACCGAATTTCATTATTCTAGTTCCGGCTATTTGGTGGGTACCATTTTTATCCTCTTTTTGCCATTTTACTCCCTTAAAAGTACGCATTTCGAAAATCTCTTTACTTTACATGCCAACGCAATTTGAAGAATGTACACACCGAATTGCATCGTTCTAGCTGTAACCTGTTTTATCCCTCTGTTCCCATTGAACACGAATTCGAATTTTTATTTTTCGTGCCTACGCAGTCAGAGGAAGGTATACTCCGAATGTCAAGACTCTAGCTGTGGCCATTTTGTTGGTAAAATTTGTATCCTCTTTTTCCCATTTACCCCCTAAAAGTACGAATTTCGTAAAATTCCTTTTATTGTACGTGCCACGCAAGGAGAGGAATGTATACACCGATTTTCACTATTCTAGATGCATCCATTTGGTTGGTACCATTTTTATCCCTCTATTCCCATTTTTTTAATTATATTCTTTATTTCAAGTTTTTATACACAATTATATACATTTTCCCCTTAAAAGTACGAATTTGGAAAATATACTTTTATATTATGCATCTACTCAATTAGAGCAATGTATTTCCGTCTTTCTAGCTCCTACCGTTTGATAGGTACACTTTTTATCCATTTTTGCTCTATTTCATCCCCTACGAATAAAAATCTCTTTATGATGGACGTTTTTGTTATGAGGGGAATGTACATACCAAATATCAAGCAAATATAAGCATTCTTAATTACTCGATATATTAGGGATATTTTCAGTCCTTGTGAGGGAATTTTTTCCCTCCGGATCGATTTCGCCCACTTTCAATGCCATTCGATCTACAACTATTAGATGTATTTAGGGAAAATTTGGGCATTCCGGCTCCTCTCGTTTAGATTCTACTGTGGTTTCAACAGATGAACGGACATGGCTAGAACGTCTTAGAATTTTATGACGACCAATAATGTATATACTTTATAGTGAGACCCTATAAAGTATATGAATTCTCGATATTTCAAGGTGTTACGAACGGAATGACAAATTTAATATACCCTTATGCTGTGGCGGAGGGTATACAAATTATAGATATTTTTATTTTTTTTACTTTTTAACAAAATTACAATTTTCGCAGAAGGTAACATTAATATTTGTACTCTCATTTTGGAAATATAATTCCGATGACACCCGATTATATTTTCAATTAAAGACAATTCTGATGGCTCCAAATGTTGGGATTTTCACATAGAGACAGTGGTTTGGGAGCAGTCTCCATATTGGAAAAAAACATTTCTTTGCTGGCAAAGAAAAAAACCATAAAAATATATTTTTTTTTTTAATATCTAACATTTTGCGAAGAAAACCATGTATATAACTATATGTTCTAGGGATAAATGCAAAAGTTATGACAATCTTTGTAGATGCAATTTCCTTTTTTAAATCATGATTTTTTAACTTTTGTTAAAACCCTCTATAACCCGCTTTATCTCATTAAATGTAACTCTATTTAAACTCTGTTAACTCTATATAAACAAAAATTAAGTATTTTTAAATCGTTCGCATCTATTTTATCTTTTATGTATAGATTGTTTTCTTCGTTAGAATGTAATATATTAAAAAATAAAAAAAAATGTTGCCCCATTTTTTCTATATAGGGTTGAAAACTAGCGTAGATTTGGTGAACTCCTTGAATCGTTTCTTCTACTTTGACAGAGTCTGTCGTAAACCTCGACTTTTCATACTTGTATTTCCATGTATGTCTTTCCTCAAACTTTCCATCATGCCAATGTTCCCTCGCCATAATTTGCCAACGAACAACTGTAAGTGGAGTGAAAAAAAGACTAAATTTTTGGTAAAATTGTTATGAATGTATTGCTCATATTTTACCCCCAAAAACAGTTCTTTTCTGTGCCTGAGCCTGTGTTCGACGAATATAATGTCTATATGTACGGCAAGTATGTCCGTATGTACTCTTGTACTTTAGGGCGTACCTCAAAAAAAAAGTTCGCCGTACACCTTCGAATATGAAGTATTATTGAAAGGTAGTTTCAAAAAAAAAATTTTTATTTTTTTATGCCGAACGTAGGGGTCGCGCTTTTACATTTTTCTATATAACTTGTATTTATAAACGGATTTTAAAGTGTGATACATCGATGTTTTTGTTCGACGAGGCCGATTTTTTTGTCTTTGAAGTCATTGAGCTCAAGCACCCCCTTCTGGTACTTACCCATCATTTCTCAGTTGCTACTACCCTAATGTACCACTCTAATAATCGAAAATTAAAGCTCGCATAAAATCATGAATCATGTTTGAGCTCAATGACTTCAAAGACAAAAAAATCGGACAAAAACATCGATGTATCACACTTTAAAATCCGTTTATAAATGCAGAAGTTATATAGAAAAATGTAAAAGCGCGACCCCTACGTTCGGCATAAAAAAAATAAAAAAAATTTTTTTGAAACTACCTTTCAATAATACTTCATATTCGAAGGTGTACGGCGAACTTTTTTTTTTTTACTTGTAACCTGGTACGCTCTATTGTACTTGTCTGTTCATATTTATATATACAAAGATACACAGATATATATTTAAAATTGTATAGGTACGTTTGTATGTACACACATACATATATACAATATTAAAGCATTACAAACCGCAATAGATCAAAATGAAAATCTTTTTACACTCTACAGACCTATATAGTCGTATAACAGAATACAACAACAACCAAACGTATGTTAGTATGTACTAGTATTGTGTGTATGACTCTGTATCGTTGTACGTGGCCACGGACAGTGATTTTAAGAAGTTTTTGTTTGCCAGGAATAAAAATCCACTTCAGGTGGCCGTATGAATCGGCAGAAGATAAGTATGGAGGCTATAGACAAATTGGACTCATGTGGTACACTTTCTCTGTACATTCCGAACAATACAATGCCAGAATAGTTACATAAGCAGACATACGATCATAGTTTAATCAAATCATAAAATAACTCTTAGTCGATCTGTGTGATTCATCCATTTGCTACATTCAAAAAACTGACAAAGTCCTTATTCAAAAACCTGTTGTTTAATATTCTCATCTCTAGTCGAACGAAGACTTTATAAAATTAGACTTTAGGGTCACAGGCTCCATTCTTTGACACCTACGCACAGTGTACTGTTTTACAGAATTTAGCGATAAAACTTCCAAAATGTCTTTCCAACTAAAATAGTGCAATATCATCTGTAAGCACATGCTAACTCTGAAGTGCTGTAAAATTTTAATTTCTTATCATATTTGATAATTAATTTATGCTACAAAGTGTAAACGATAAAATAATTTTTTAAACAAGTAAGAAAACGGCTGCCGAGCTAAACCGACTTACAGTGGTGGACACGAATTTAGCACATTCACCACATGTAACTTTATAAAGCAAATATTTCAACTTCTTTTTATGTTTTTTTGGCCGTTATTTTTCTAAAATATTACGTACGATAAGTTGACCATTTAACGTTGTTTTTGTTCGGTTCTTATGTTGCATTTTAGTTTTAAAGTACAAATAATACGAAATAGCATATCAGGAATTTAGAGTTTCATTCAAGAAATCGGGCACATTTTGGGTTTTATTGCTATAATATGTTGTTAAAGTCCATTCCAAAGATTCTCGATAGGATTGAGATCCGGTGACTGTGCTGGACCATTTTTAAAAATCTATTCTGTTCAGCCCCAAACAGCTCTACACTGGCGTTAAGTGTGTTGCTTGTCGTGCATAAAACGAATATCTGAATATGTTATCACAGTATCAACAAGTAGATTTTTGTTAATATACAATGTTTGGGTCGCCAATCCAGGCGATATTTTCCCAAAAATCTTGGATTTTTCTAAATTATACTGAGCAGATTAAATTTGACACTGTAAGCTATATTTTGATACGTCTGGCTTATGTTGAACAATGCATCCAAGTAAATTTTTTTCATTGGTTCTTCTTCTTATGGTTCTTGAGGAAATGCTAATGTCAATTTTTGCCGAAATATCTCTCTGAATCACAGTTGAGCTCTTAAGTGGATCTACTACGCAGGTTCTATAAATTAAAAAATCCGGTTTATTGCTTGTTTTTTCGGCGTAGGACATTGGGCGACATTTTGAAGCTCCCATAAGTGCCAATATGGCTTAGTATATTGCACTCTTTCTGTCTGGATCAATTTAGAATGTTTGCAATATCCCCAGCGGTACTTCCACTGTCGTTCAATTGCATAATGACCTGACGCTGCGCCTCGATGCACTATTTTCCTTTGGCAATGTCTAATTATAAATTTTGTTGAATAATAACTTCCATTTGAGTAAAAATTACCGAAACATACCAATTAATTAATTTAAACGCAAAAAGAAACAGAAAATAACAACTTTTATCAAATGTGCTAAATTTGTGTCCAGCTCAGATTACGAATTACTTGCGAGTACGAGAAAAAGGCACAAAAGAATACGAAAAAAATTACTGGGCTTACTGATCACACCATAAGCAACAATAAATAACAAATATTTGGCGCAGAGTTCATTATCCGGACAAATTATATGGTATTATAAACAACACATGTGAAGTGTGCTAAACTCGTGACCACCACTGTATATATACCCTCACTATCAGAGAACATATGTATGGAAGATTTTGTATTTTAATTAGGGTCGGTTAATTAGTGTGGAAGGTGCTAAGCAAAATTTTCGATTGCAAAGAACCGGTTGATGAACAACTTGTACTGCCACAGAACTTGTTCTACTTCTAGTTCTAGCATTGATTATTTTTGTTCGAGTTTGTCCCAAAACCAACAGGTTCCTTTACGCAAAACTAGAACAGATACATGTTTCATGGGTGAATTGTATATTTTTTAAAACTATATATAACTATATTTGAAACTATTGTTGATTTAGATTGGATTCGACTGACATGAAAAATACGCGTACAGTCGGTATTATTGTATATACGTTACCTGCAACAAGAGTTTGGGTTGCAGTCAATTACTTACCCTTTATAAAGGTTTTCTGCTAGTGACGGAATCACGATTTTTAGTGGTTATGTACAATCGATTTCGCTACGCGAAGGTAGGAATTACAGCCAAAAAAATAATTTATGGGTAGTCATAAAACAATCCAAGTTATCATTTTAGGTGCGGATGGGTGAGATATTTGGGAATAGTGTGGTTTCCTTTACATGAATTGAAAAGGTCAAATGGTCACATAGATTTTTCACGAAGTTTTTGCTAAATTTCTGTATATACACATTTAATGATATGTTTGTTTTCCACGGAATCAATAAGGAAGGTATTCTGAAGAACAACTTCTGTAACAGGATTCACTTTATCGCTTCTTTGGAACCATTAGTAGAACGGGTAGTTGTCATCATGGAATCTATTCTAGAACACATAATGTTTGGAACAGGTTCCAAAATATTTTCCTGGGAGATTCGTACCCGATGTCACCGCCATATATGTCAAATAAAAGAGGAGAATATTTGTTAAAAAATGACCCCTTTAGTTTATTCATAATTTACTTAAAATGGTAAACTGAGACATATAGAAACATGCCATTTGAAGTATTTTAACAGATATTCTCCTCTGGAATTTGACACTTATACCGGTATCATAAGATGTGAGCAAGTATTTAAAATAATTCTAATATAATTCCCTATAATTCTGAAAAGCATGTTGAGTAGATCACTTTTGCAGTATAAACTTATAGTCCAGCTGGTCTGAGTTTTTTTACAGTGGGTCTGGGAGAATTCTTATTGTCAGAACTATATTGTATATATATATTGATTTTAACCCTCTAGCTCCTCTCTGTATGTGCCAATTTAATTCTTTTTTTTTCGGGAAAATCAAAAAGTTCGTTCAAATAGAACACTTTAGGATTAAAATACTCTACAAAAAAAAATTGCCGGTAAATGTCAGTGGGGGTCACCAAAGACACCAATGTTATAAATAGAGCTCTTCACACATAATTTGCAAAATTAGACGCCAATTTAGGCAAGAAAATTAAACTTGGTCAGTGTTTTGGAAATTTTTGCAAATTTTTCACTTTCGCGGGAGACATGCCTTAAATGATTTGCATAAATGACATTTTTGTTTTGTAATTTTCTCGCGAACTAAATTGAGAATATTTGTGACAGAAATCCCAGATAGAGAAAGTTGAAATGAATTCATTTGGAACCGCGACTTATATTTTTTGTAACAATTGCCGATATATGTTACAAACGACATTGTCGCGAAAATGAAAATTTTGCAACTTATATTTTTAATTTAAGGTGTTCTACCGGAATTCTCGACATTTATTGTCGAGAATGATTGATCTTCCAAAAACATGGACGAATTTTAAACTATCAATTTGTGTGTATAAGTTGGCATGTAATTTTGCCATTTTAACATGAAGAGCTTTACTTACAACTTTGGTGACCCCCATCGAAATTTCCCTGCAAATATTTTCTTAAATCAGTTTAATCCTTATTTGTCCTTTTTGAAAGGACTTTTCTTGATTTTCTCGAAAAAAGTGTCAAATGAAGTGAGGAACTAGAGGGTTAGGATCTTCCGTAAAAATGATCCTCCACAACATAACTCTGACAATAAGAATTCTCTCAGACATTAACTGACAACACTGTTTTCCCTTCGACCAAAAAATGGAAACTGTGAGGCACTGTAAAAAGAACTTCTGATCAGCTAGACTATAAGTTTATTCTACAAAAATGATCTACTCAACAGAATTATAGGGTCAATATTCTGTTCCAATCAAAAAGTCTTAATTTGTTGGGCAATGTTATTGTCAAAGCTTAGAAAAGCCGGTTGTTTGTAATGTTTATGTATTTTGATTTATTCACCCAAGATTTTGATTTATTGGCATCAAGCAGCTATTTGCACAGGAAAAAATAATAAAATTAAAATATTATTTTTTCAAAAAATAAATTTCAATATATTTTGGCTTGAAACTAAAATATGCATCATTTCAGTGCTGAACTTACGATTTTTTCATAAAGGTGTGCTCCTTCAATCGCCTGTAACGCCTGAACTATTTGACTGATTTTTAGTTGCTATACATGGTTTTGAATGTATTTCAGTTAGTTTTATAGTGTTGGTATCGAACTGCTAGATTTTATAAAGTTTGTTTAATTTTTTTCTTTATTTCGATTTGGAAATGATTACTGTAATTGATTTAAAAAATATTGAAAATATTTTGCATTTTATTTTTAAAAATGGGAGTGGGAGATTTTTTCAAATGGATGCGATCGGTCAGATGGCAAAGTTAATGTTCATGATCAAGTTCCTCACCACAACTATTCAATGAAATTGAGCATCCGAACCACTGTCGAAAGAGTAATTTTCTTTCCCAGCAATTCAACAGCATCGCTTAACCACAAAAAAATACCCAGGAAAAGGACGGACAGACATTCACAACAGTCTTCGTTTCTATTCAAGCAATTACACATCCAAACTGACACACACACATACACACACGCACATTCATAAATACTTACACATGCATACCACATTATCCTTTCTGGCGAAAGTTGTACGATTTTGTTACGCTGAGTGAGTGAGTGTGAGTTCCGTTTCTATACCCGAAAAAGCCACTAAAGAAACCAGCAAATGTTGGTAAATTCTTCTGGCATTTGTTTTTGCTGCTTCTTCTATGTATGTGTGTGTGTGTTGGTGTTTTTTTATTCAATTTCATTCAAGAGAAATATTGCCATTTACTGCAGTCTTTTGCCCGGTTGTCGGGTACATTTTTCTTAAATGGAATAAAAATATTTCAAATGAACATAAGCAACATTTAGTCATTAGTAAGACCCGAATGTATATGAAAACTGCAAAACCCAAAGAAAACAAAAACAAGAGTGGCAACCAAATAAATGTTTTTCCTTCGTTTTTGAGTGACTGCTTGCCATTCTTCTTCTTCTGCGTCTTCTTGCTGGAATCTGCTGTTCTTCTCGAAGAGACATAATGAAAAATCAATTGCATGGTTTGTAAAACAAACCAATGGCTGTGAGCTGGAAGCTGGCAGCAGAGAAAAAAATCAAACGCTTCAAGACAAATTCCAAACATTTATCATCGGCGAATGTGGCAGAGCTACAAAATGGATGATCAGCGGGAAAGATTTATTTCCATGTTTGATTTGAAAATGGCAACAGCAGAGACGAGTGAAAACTTTAAAGTGTTTCTTTTCGCAGTTGTAAAGGGTAAAGGTCGTCTGTGGGAAACGAATTGCCAAAAATTTCTATATTTCATAGGGGTGTGGGAGGACTTGTTCAAGAACAATTCGTACCTGAGGGTGAGGTAGCCTCATAATCGATGGTGTGGTTTATTTTGCCAATGATGGCCCTCTTGGACAAACATTGAATGCTTTTGGTAAACGCTTTGAAAGGAGATTGAAGGCGAAAACGCTTAAAGTTGCCCAGCATCAAACCAAAGAACTTATCTTTGAATAAAAATCATGTAAGGCAAGGCTAGAACGAGGCCAATTTTATTAAATCCTAATTAATAATTTAACAATTTAAATAGCAGTGAATAATTAATGTCGGAATTATTCCAAATCGGGGATGGATATGGACATTTCATATGGGGAGTCCTTAAAGGTTTCATGCTGAAACGTACATGCAAATGGAGAATCTGCCTCTGTATAGAGAAATTGGTAGCTTTATCTAAAAAAATCGACTAACTTTGACATTCCGTTTGTAACACCATGAAATATCGACCTGGGACCCTATAAAGTATATATATTCTTGATCGTGATAAGACGATCTAGCCATGCCCATCCGTCCTTCCGAAAGGACTGAAAATAACCCTAATATTTCGAGTAATTAACCATGTTTTTGAATATGTCTGTTTATATTTGCTTGATATTTGGTATGCGCATTTGCACCATAAAGTGATTCTTATTTGTAGGGGGTGAAATGGGACAAAAAGGGATAAAAATGGTACCTATCAAACGACGGCAGCTAGAAACACGAAAATCCGTGTGTACATTCCTCTAATTGCGTAGATACATAATATAAAAGTATTTTTCTAAATTCGTATTTTTAAGAGGTAAAATTGGAATAGAGGGATAAAAATGGTACCAACCGAACGTCTGCACCTAGAATAATGAAATTCGATGTAAACATTCCTCTGATCGCGTAGACACGTAAAGTAAAGGGATTTTTGGAAATTCCTACTTTTTGGGGGTAATATGAAAAAAGGGGTAAAAATTGTATCAAACAAATGGCGGCGGTTAGAGTCATGATATTCGAAGAATAAATTTCTTCATAGACACGAAAAATAAAAAGCTTTTTCCAAATTCGTACTTTTAAGGGATACAATGGGAAGAGAGGGATAAAAACGGTATCCACTAAACGGCTACATCTTGAATGTTGACATTAGGTGTGTGCATTAGAGCGTACCAGGTTACAAGTAAAAAAAAAAAAGTTCGCCGTACACCTTCGAATATGAAGTATTATTGAAAGGTAGTTTCAAAAAAATTTTTTTTATTTTTTTATGCCGAACGTAGGGGTCGCGCTTTTACATTTTTCTATATAACTTCTGCATTTATAAACGGATTTTAAAGTGTGATACATCGATGTTTTTGTCCGATTTTTTTGTCTTTGAAGTCATTGAGCTCAAACATGATTCATGATTTTATGCGAGCTTTAATTTTCGATTATTAGAGTGGTACATTAGGGTAGTAGCAACTGAGAAATGATGGGTAAGTACCAGAAGGGGGTGCTTGAGCTCAATGACTTCAAAGACAAAAAAATCGGCCTCGTCGAGACAAAAACATCGATGTATCACACTTTAAAATCCGTTTATAAATACAAGTTATATAGAAAAATGTAAAAGCGCGACCCCTACGTTCGGCATAAAAAAATAAAAATTTTTTTTTTGAAACTACCTTTCAATAATACTTCATATTCGAAGGTGTACGGCGAACTTTTTTTTTGAGGTACGCCCTAGTGTGCATCTCTCTAATTGCTCATGCAAAATAAAGAGATTCTCGAAAGTCGTATTTTTAATGGCCGGAGCTAGAATCATGGAATTCGGTGTATAGATTCCTCTGACTGCTTAGACTCGAAAAAAATAAAACGATTTTTGCAAATTCGTACTTTTTTACTTTTACGGCAAAAATGGGTAGAATCAGGATGTTAGGTTGTCTTGCACAATACCTTTGGAATTAAAATAGAAGGAAATACAACCAATCAAATGATTGTAGCTGAAAATGCTTCTACTATTCCCCAATTTTTATCGTATCTAAGCTTTTTTGAAGATTGCTGCCTCATATAGTGCCTCTAAGGTTTTTCAACTATTCAACCGTTGGACTATTATTTTTGGGGTGCCCTCAGCAGCCATTTGAATGAACTTATTTTCCATTATTAACCGGAAGGATTTAAATTAGAGTTAAATTATAGACCAAACTGAAGATGTTTGACAGTGAAATAAAACACGAAACGTGCGTCAGCTGTTTAAACCAGTGTTTCCAAAAAGATAATAGCTAAAAAATTACCCTTTATAACATATAAACATGGAATATCATGTTTTGTAAAGAAAAAAACAAGAGTTTTAATTATGTTTTTGGATGAATCAAATTAATGGTGAAAAGAAATTACGGAATTATGTAGAAAAATATTTCTAAAAGTATTTGAACTGGGATATTCTCCTGTCTCAAGACCATTTTGCATCTATATTTCATAGAATGCAAATTTACTTACAAATAGTATGGCGACATTTATTACTTGACACTAACATAATTTCCACCCTGTGAACACTAACACTAACATAATTTCACTAACATAATTTCCACCCTGGTTTCTTCAGGTGGCTTTGTAGCGATTTTTCAAGAACATATAACGTACTTTAAGTAAATGATTCTCACAAACGAATGAGAAGCACAACTCACTTTCCGAATATCAGTCTTAAAATAATTTAAATTTTTTTCAACTCTAAATGGAGTTGAATTATGTTCCAAGCATTGGGATTTTTTTATTTGTCTTAGAGATGTGATAATACTTAATGGAGTTAAAAATATGATTTGATAATTTTTTTAATTAAAAATTGGCATATGAGCTTTCCGAGAGGTAAGGCGTTAAACGCCGTTCTTATTCACGAAAATTAAAACAATTTTGCATCTGAAGGAAGAAGAAAACTAAAAATTAAATAATGTTTTCCCCTTTTCGGAAGTGGACGTTTTGTTTTTAGAAGTTCATAACTTATGATTGAAGCAACAAATTTGCATAACTCTATTAGTTTATAAAAAAAAATTATGAACAAAATAACAGTATAAGTTCACAACGTCAAATATAGGAAACCACCCTCGCAAAAATATTAAGTTTATTATTTACTATAGGGTCCGCCAAATAACTTTTTTTTTTGAAAATGCTATAAAAAACTACTGAATATTTTCTCAAATTTCTTTTTTATTTGAAAGTACAATCCTTCCGGTTAATAACGGAAAATAATTTCATTAAAATGGCTGCTGAGGGCACCCCACAAATAACAGTCCAACCAATAGTTGAAAAAAAAACGTTAGATGGCGGATCCTATATTTAAATACTAAAAAATCAAGCTCGAGCCCAATTTTTTGTGATGCATTTTTTATTCAACCAATATTTCGTTCTTTTTTGAAGAACATCATCAGGGACGAAATTGACCTTGAATGCGCCTCAAATGGTCCATATTTTCTTCAGTTCGCACTCTACGTAAGCGTGTTGGTGGTTTAATGACCAACAATGTAAATTTGGTGCGAAATTTAGTCACAATAGAACGAATAGCCGCTTCAGTGGGTCGATTAAACTGACCATAAAATGGAAGCGCGCGATGAACTTTCTTAACATAGCACGCATTTTGATAATAAAATTCAATAATTTGCAAGCGTTGTTCGTTTGTAAGACGATTCATGGTTAAATTATAGACCAAATTGAAGATGTTTGACAGTGAAACAAAACACGAATCGTGCATCAGCTGTTTAAACCAGTGTTGCCAAAAAGATAATAGCTAAAAAATCACCCTTTATATGTATACCCTCACTCTCAGAGAATATACCTATGGAAGTACTTAGGGCCGGATGAGTTGTGTGGAAGGTACTACACCTGTTTCAATTGTAATTCAAAAGACATCACTTGAAATTCAAAAATTATTCCATTTGCAATTTAAAAAGGGCAAACAAAATTATTTAAGCAAAATATAGATTAGGTTGGGTAGCATTTATTTATTTCTGTAAATTTTAATATTCTGCTGTTTCGAAAACAGATTTACCCCCATTTAGATTGATAGACAGAAAGTCTGTGGAGTGAGGATATACAAATAAGAACATTACCCATTGAGAAATTTCTTTCATAGATGTTAGGTGCACCTGCAATATGAGCGATATTGCAAGATCTCTCACAAAAATTGGCATAAGCTTTTGGTTAAAATAAAACTGACCAGTAACAATTTAATATTGGAAATGGTTTTACAATCACTTTAAAATAGTTATGATTTGTTGTACATCCCACACAAATAATCCGACCCTAAGTAAAATGCAAGTACTTATAAATTATTTGCAGATGCTCTCTGAGCTGGTGAAGCTTATAAACTATATATGAAATTACCGACATTTTACATCATTATAATTATTAGTTGCTTATCATTTTATTAGATCTGTTTTCAAAACTGCAGTATATCCAAATTTGCAGAAAAAAATGCTACCCCACCCAATGTATATTTTGCTTAAAGTATTTTGTTTACCCTTTTTGAATTTCAAATGGAATAATTTTTGAATTTCAAATGAAAACTTTTGAATTTCAAATGGCGTATTTTGAATTACAAATTACGATTTTTGAATTACAAATGAAATACAAAATTTCAAATAACGAGTTTTGAATTTCTAATGGTGTCTTTTGAATTACAAATCACGACTTTTGAATTTCAAATGGTGTCTTTTGAATTACAAATGACGAGGTTTGAATTGAAAAAATGGTATTTTTTGTATTTCAATTGATATTTTTTGAATTTCAATTGATATTTTTTGAATTTCAAATGGAATTTTTGAATTTCAAATGGAATTTTTGAATTTCAAATGGAATTTTTGAATTTCAAATGGTGTCTTTTGAATTACACTTGAAAATGGTGTAGAAGGTTCGTGGCATATGGTCCTAGTTTCCTCATTTATAAAATAGTTGTAAAAACATGATCAAATATCAAATCGTAATGGATTTCAGGCAGGGGATATATACAATTGTGTGGGAGGTACAAGAAAAAAAATATATTTTTTTATTTAAAGTGGTTATAAAAACATTTTCAAATATCAAATTTCAAATGAATTTGACTACCCGTGCGAATGCTACACCGGTTTTATTTTAAACAAAGCTTATGTCATTTTTTGTGGCTGGTATCAGAAGGGGTGTGGCAATATCGTCCATATTCCACATGAATGCAACATCTGTAAATGCATTGCCAAATATCAAATTTCATAGTATGCCGATCATCCTTATAAACGTTATATCAACTTAAATTTTACGTAGTTTAGGGTGATTTATATATTTAGTACATTCAAAGTGTTTATAAAAACTTTATCAAATACCATAATATAGTTTATTCCGAATATCGGTGTGGAAGTTACAAAAGTTTTTATTTAACATAGGAATATGATCCATTTGTATGGGAGGTACCAGAAAGGGCGTGGCAATTTCGCCCATCTTCGAACTTAAACTAAGTTTGGGAAAAATATTACCATGTGCAAAGTTTGAATTGAGTCCTTAACTCCTTTGGAGAGTTATCGTGTACTCTAGCCAGCCAGACGGACGGACACCTTAAAAAGATTTTGGTCCAAACATACTTAGGGTCTTAAGTCACTCCTTCAATGCGTTACACTTTTTTCTGTCCCAAATGATACTACTCTGCAGAGTGAGGCTATATAAAAATAGGCAGAATATCGAAAGATACAAACGTGTCTTTTTGTGTGTTTTTCTTGCTTTTGCATTAGAAATATGTTTTATAATGAAGCCAACATCAAAAAATGATTTTTCAGCTTGAAAAAGTAAATACGCCGGTTTTCTATGAAAATCTACAAGAAATAACACCATTTGTGTTGCAGATCGATCATTTGGTCGATCTCCACTGATGATAATGAATTTATAGCATTGCCATAAATATATAATAGATAAATCCGATAGATGGCGGTATCGTTTTTGTTATGGTTGTCAAATGGGCAGTAGTTTTGTGTACTCCGTACGAAGCAGCAACACTTGATCAAATAAAATATTAAAAAATACAAATTTGTTTTTATAAATTGTCTCCTCTAGACTCCGTCTCGGGTAGACCAACAGGGCCACCCTACTGGTTGGAACCTGTTCAATTTGTATGACGCTGTAAAACATATTTTTAATGAAAATGAAATATGTTTTACAATGAAGAGTTTTATTTATAAATAAATATCAAAAATGAATTCCATGACCAAAAAACAGTAAGATACCGCAACTTTCCAGGATAATGAATATAAATAAGCATTATTCGATCAAATTTACAATGATCTTTTCTTGTTAGACAGCGTACAAAAATCCCCAAAACCTATGAAGGCTTTGTTACGGATTCACACTTTGGTTGTTCCACTGTGTTATTAATACAATAAAAGTGTTATTTTATTTAATGCTAATTTAATTTAATATTAATTTGCGTTATATTTTATAATTTTAAGTCTTTCAAAATAAAGGACATCTCAACTCCCACAACTTCATGTTAAATTCATTGGTGAAGATCCCAATATTCACTACTTGCAAATCACAAGGCGAGCATCTTTTTCGCTTCTTCAGGTGCTCTTTTTTTCTGGGTTATAAATATGATTTGTGCTTGGAAAGTCTCGCTAGAAAGGCACATCACTTGTCAGCAAGATTTAAAATTTTGTAGAACGAGGTACTAGATGATTAGTGGAACTTGGTTGGGCACTTTACAACATTGTAAAACAATTGTATAAACATTATTGAATTAATAAAGGTTTTGCCAATAAAAAAGTTTACCTTGGGTGGCGACATTTGTGTGGCAGGTACTAGAAAGGGTGTGGAGATAATATAAAGAATATAATTAATATCTAACATTATTATAACAATTATTTCATAAAGATCATGTCAAAACCCACCATATTTCGTAAGCGATTACGATACCATTTTCATATATTAAATTCTAGTCCGACAACCCTTTTATGTTAATTTGATTTTGTTTTAACCTAGGATCTTGGCTATTTGTGAGGGTGGTACGAGAAGGATCATGCCAAGTTCGACCATATTCGAACTTAAAATTATTTGGGAAAAAATATTAATATGTGTTAAATTTGAATGAAGCCAGTCAGGCAGACTGGCGTATACGGCTCAAATAACTTTCCTTACGTGAACAACATTTTGCCCACAGTCTATTTTAAACAATAAAATGGAATTGAAATCAAGGAAATGATTTCAATTTCCATCAATACAGCCTGGTATAGATCTACGACATTTACTCCACCCAATGATAAGACTTTTCTCGAACTATCTGACCGCCAAAGGCTATTGTACGATAATCTTACGAATTTAATCCGAAGCCTTCCAGCAACTTCTGGCTAAGGCTACAAAGCGAAACGATACGAAGAAATAAAATAATAAAAATAGAGACGAATAACTAATGGTTAACAGTGATAAATTATGCTGCACTTCAATGTTAATTCACACACAAATAATGGTGATCCAAGGGCGGCGGTGGGGTGGTCCCACAGACGGTGGGCAATGTGTCCATTGTTGGACGATTGGCACTGGCACAGACACTGCCATTGCTTCAGCATGTTTATGGTTAAAATGGAAATTCTATTGATGCTGACGATGGTTATGACGATGATGATGATGACGATGGTAGCCCTGATGAAGGTTGGTGGTGGCCATGACGATGTCTACGACGGTGATGGCGACGATGATGTAAGGGAAACAAATAATAATGTTGCCACATGGAGCACGAGAGCACGGCGGGCGATGTGGTGTGAGCAGCGAAAGAATACAATCATTCGTCTTGGGCAACGCCTTTCGACTGGAGAATTGAATTGAGTTTTTAGTTTCGATTTGATGCAGACATTGAAAGGATGGCAGCGGCGAGGAACACCATCAACCAACTCACAGTTGGGCAAATGGCGTTAATGGACACCATGTCAAGTATCATTGACAGGAATTGTGTGTGCCCTTTCTTTTCCCCCTCCAGCAGCTATTGTTGTTGCATTGTACATTCATTTATTCATTCGGGCGGTCGTTCGTCGTTGGGTTCATTCATTCAGTCAGTCATTCATTCATTCGTTCAGTCCATCGTCCTTCTGGTTGTTCCTTCTTGTGCTTATTCCTTCGATCCTCCGTGTTCAAGTTAGCAATTCAATGATTTGTACAAATGAAAGACTTTATTATGCCACTGTTTAACACTCTCTAAACTATGACGGGCAATGGTGATGTTGCTCCTGTCCGTGCTTCTTCTGGTGCTGCTGCTGTTGTTCCATTGTTGTATAGTTTCCTAGGGTTTCCAATGTAGTTCTGTATGGTCCTCCCCTCTCTCCCTTTCGCGCTCTGGAGTGCTTTCCCATTTAAGACTGCTTCATATTTAATGATAAACGAGCAGTTTCAGCTGAAGTAACGCAGCTGAAGAAATGTCAACACTCGATATTGCAATAATGATGGAAATATCCATCGTCTCGAACATCGTTATTAGAAAATGTCTTTGTTTTCGGACACTGTGAGAAAATATGAGAATTAAATGTGGCTGAATACGTTTGTACGCAGTTGGCATTCCATGTGTGCTGTAGATTTAGGGAGAACAGAAGCTTTCGATTAAATCTTCGGAATTGTAAACAAAAAGAAATTTCTTTAATTAACTTTATTCTTTCAACCGATAAAAGGTAATATATTTTAGTGTCAATGTATTGACTAAATTTACTTTCCCGACATGATAATCATAAGGAATCAACATCTTTCGATTTATGAATATGGGATGGAAAATGGCGTCAATGGGTCCAATTTTGTAAAAAAGTTTTCAGAACCCTTTGAAAGAACGCAACGGCGTCATTTTCTATTTCTATTCATTTCTAGCTATTAATTTTTCACAAAATTAGAATACGTTTTTAGTTTGAAAACCCACTATAAATGTTAAATAATTTGACCAATAAAACTAAGATAAGGGCAAATAACACTATGCAACAAATAAATTGTGTCCGAAACCTAATTTTTTTCTGTGTCTACTATTTTTATGGATATATTTTTATTATTTTTTTTTTTCTAAAATTTAAATTTTCGTTTAAGGTACTTTTTAATATTTTTGCTGTTCTACATTTATTCGTTAAGATGCTATTAAAAAAAAAAATATTCTGCAATTTAATTTGTAAAGCGGGTTATTCAAAAAAAGTTAGAAAATTATGATTTAAAATCTTTTTCGTCTGCAAAGAGAGTCTTTTATATATAGACAATGTTTTCTTCATTAAAGTGTTAGCTATTACAAAATAAAACAAAATATTTTTATTTGGACTGGGATATTGGGCTGGCTCAAGACCATTTTTGCCTCTATATTTTATAGAACAGAATTTATAACTTGGCTGCACACTACCATGATTTCTAGGCAGTGTTTACAGATCGAAAAAATAAAAGAAAGTAAAACTAACATATTTTTTTCCTGCCAGTAAAAATTATTTTTTTCGTAATTATCTGTAATTGAACATAGTACCTTCGGTGAAAAATTGAAATTTTATTAAAAAATAATATAGTTTTCGATTTTAGAAAACCAAAAATACATCGGAAAGTGTTATCCATAGCCTCTCGGCAAATTTTTTGTTGCATAAAAAATTTAGGCAAAATTGTCACAATAAACACATGATTCTTAGGGTTGCTTTCAGGAGCATTTTGATCATAGGCCGCTTAACCCTGGGCCGAAATATTTTGATATTCATATTTTTTTATGTAAACTATTAAAATGTCTATTTTGTTTCTGTATTGGGTGTATTGGGAGATTCCATTGGAAAGTGTGACACTTTTGCTTAAATATGTTTAAATATCTCCCATATTCATTGCCTGAAATTTTTTAGTATATTACCAATTGAAAACGTCGGTTAGTGGAATATTATTGCAAATATAAATATGTGTTAGCGTTTTAAATATTGGAGATATACAACAACAAGAGCGTCACGGGTGTGACCTTAGCTTTGAAGAAGATCTTACGTTTTTCTTATTTTCTTGAATTCGGTAATGTTCTTCCATTACATGCCTTTATTCGCTTTTGCTAATCAAAAGAGTAGTTCATACACTTTCTTCTAAAGTATACGTTACCGACTTCTCTTCATGAATATAGGAAATATAGGATATTTAAATTGAAACGGGCGTGACATTTTGATGGAAATACTGTTACGACACCAGTCTATATCTAGAAAAGGAAATGATCAGAGCTATTGTTGTCATTATTTCATTGAAATATAATCAAAAATATGTATTATGAGAAGTATAAACATTACGAATGTTTATCGGTTTTTTTAATACCCTCCACCTCCAGGATGGGGGTATACTAACTTTGTCATTCCGTTTGTAACACCTTGAAATATCGACCCTATAAAGTATATATATTCTTGATCGTCATAAAATTCTAAGACGATATAGCCATGTCCGTCCGTCTGTTGAAAGCACGCTAGCTTCTAAACGAAAGGAGCTAGGACGTTCAAATTTTCCATAAATGCGTCTTATAGTCGTAGATCGGTTGGGATTGAAACGGGGCGAAATCGGCCCGTGGAAAATTTTTTCCCTCACAAGGACTAAAAATACCCATAATAATCCCTAAAATTTAGCGTATTTAAGCATGTTTTTTGAATATGTCTGTTTATATTTCCCTTATAGCAAAAACGTACACCATAAAGTGATTCTTATTTGTAGGGCGTGAAATGGGACAAAAAAGGGATAAAAATGGTACATATTAAACGACAACAGCTAGAAATACGAAATTCGGTGTGTACATTCCTCTAATTGAGTAGATACATAATATAAAAGTATATTTTCCAAACTCGTACTTTTAAGGGGTAAAATGGGAATAAAGGGATAAAAATGGTACCAACCAAACGGCTGTACCTAGAATAATGAAATTCGTTGTATACATTCCTCTGATTGCATAGACAAGTAAAATACAAGGATTTTTCAAAATTCGTACTTTTTGGGGTAAAAATGAAAAAGGTGATAAAATAGTACCAATCAAATGACCGCAGCTAGAGTCATGCAATTCGGAGTATACATTCCTTTGACTACGTAGACATGAAAAATAAAAGAGTTTTTTCCAAATTCGTACTTTCAAGGGATACAATGGTACAGAGGGATAAAAATAGTACCAACTAAACGACTACAGCTAGAATGATGAAATTATAATTGCTTAGAAACGTCAAGGGGATAAAAATGGTACCAACCAAATGGGCGCAGCTGGAATCATGGAATTCGGTGGGTGTATACATTCTCTGACTGCATAGACACGCAAAATAAAATGTTTTTTCCAAATTCGTAATTTTTCTTTTACGGCAAAAATTGGTTGAATCATGAAGTTAGGTTATTTTGCACGGCTGATAATGGATTTTCAAAATTTGTGTCCTTTTGGAATTAAAATAGAATGGAAATACAACCAACTGTAGCACCCACTATCTACCAATATTTATGGTATTTAAGCTTTTTGAAAATATAAATATAAGAGAATTTATTTTTTGAATTGACGTATTGTTAGCCTAGCGTGGTTTGAACTAATTAAAATATTATATTTATAAAATTATTTTTTCACTATTTGTATTTGTTTTGGTTTGGCTATATTAAAAAAATTATATTTTCCTGTAATATTGCAATCCATGGTGAAGGGTATATAAAGTTCGGCCAGGCCGAACTTAACGCCGTTTTTACTTGTTTTTAAATCATAAATTGATTTTGAAATTTTGCCAAAAAAATGGGTCACCTTACGTGTCAATCGTCAAAATTGGGGTCAGAGGGCTCACATATAATTTGTTTCTATATAAACCGTTCAAAAGTTATACTTGATCGATACCATGCCAAACTAAATGTCACAAACATTCCTTTAACCAAGGAGCTGTTCCGAATAATATTATATACCCGCTGAAATGGAATTACTTGTGAGACATGTTAAAATTTTCTAACCGATAAACCATAGCTTTTGTTGGATCTTATATACCACAAAAATTATCAAGTTTTTCTTGATTTCATTCAATGAGTTTCCGTGAAAGTAATATTTTGCATATCTGCGTGAAATCCAAATATATATAAATTATTAGTTTCTTGTACTTGTGATATTTTATAAAAGTTATTTACATTCGCTTGCCCATGGTGCCATCTCTTTAAGATCGTCTACTTTCCTCGTATTCGATAGATAAAACAATTTTAGCATATACTAAATGTTTTGAAAAATATTCGGCTTCGGCCGAAATTTAAGATTTTGGTCGAAGTTCGTCCTCCGCTTCGGCCCAAAAAAACATATAAATAGTTAGTAGTAAATGGTATTTGAATCGGGTAAACAGATTATTATTTTTTTTTATTCGATCTTATTAATTTCTTTTTGCAATTCTTTTTTCCATTCAATATGTTCATATAGGGCAATTCCACAACGACTTTTATTATGGTCCATGGTTGATAAACTTGGGCGATTTTATGAAGCGATAATTTCGTTAATGATGCAATAACTTTTGAACACATCTTCAGATTTTAACGATGTTTGTGTGTCTGAAAGGTTTTCATCTCCTCATTCCAAAATATTGAATATTCTGAATAACATATATTTCTATTCTCTAAAAGATACCAAAATATCAGAACGTGGTGACATTTGCTTACGAAATTGTATCTGTTGTTGAAAATGATTTCCTATTTCAGCAAGACAAAATTGTAGTTTTTGGGATAAATATATGTAGGAAGAAAAGTGATAATGGGGTGTGTCAATAGCTAAACAAGATAGTTGACAAAATTTTGAAAGATTTCACTGCACTTTATCCGAATATGACATCAAAATTGTCCCCGGAATTCTATACAGCCAAGATTGTCCTCTATTTCAAGCCCTAATTGAATATAAAGTTGATTGAAGACATAGGTCGGCACCACGTGTTATACAGCGTGTCAAACAATAAGCTGATGGACAAACATTTGGTTATTTCTCGAAATGGGCCAGTCGATTGACATCTAGTGATTTAATACCTCTAGATTATTTTCTCTGGGGTTACTTGAAGTCATTAGTTCATGCGAACAAACTTTGAATTCCTTGAAAAAGTGATCGGTGCCCATATTTTCCAAATTATATTCAGACACTGATATCGTAAAATTATCTTTCCAATAATGACCATTTGAATTTTGAAAATTCTCATTTTTTCAACATAAAGTTCGACACTTCTCAAAATCGTCCTCTATAAAAACTAAATTAGCAATTCCCTATTGTTTATTTTTTTTTAATTTTATGCTTTCACGAAATTACAAAAGTTTGGGATATCCTTTTTCTACTGTCTATTCAATGTTTGCAAATCAATGTTTTGGAAGTAATGGAATAAGATATCGTGACTAAATTTCATAGTTTACAACAGAAGTGTATTTCACATGATTTGCAAAATTTTGGATACTTCGTGGGAATGAGAGCTATATAATGAAAGTTTCATATTTCTAACGTTGCGATCTCATTATAATGTCAATGTCAATAATGTTGTATTGCTTATAAAGGGTGGTTAAATTTTAAGGGCCGATGTTGATTTTGAATAAAACACAAATTATTTAGGAAATTATTGTCATTTATTTTTATTATGATAATATTGGTATGTTTCAATTATGTATGAAACAAAATATCGGCCTAATGGCCGCCGCGACCTCGGCGGCACACCACCATCCGATGGTCCAAATATTCGATGACTCTAAGGCATAATTGTGGTTCTATACTGTTAATGTGCCGAATTATCTCATCCTTTAGCTCTTCAATTGTTGCTGGCTTATCGATGTACACCTTTTCTTTCAAATAACCCCAAAGAAAGAAGTCCAACGGTGTCAAATCACATGATCTTGGCGGCCAATTGACATCGCCACCGCGTGAAATAACACGGCCAATGAATTTGTCGCGCAAAAGAGCCATTGTTTCGTTAGCTATGTGGCATGTGGCACCGTTCTGTTGAAACCACATAACGTCAACCTCCACATCTTCCAATTCGGGCCATAAAAAGTTCGTTATCATTTCACGATAGCGAAGACCATTCACAGTAACTGCCTGACCGGCCTAATTTTGAAAAAAAAAAATACGGCCCGATGATGCCGCCAGCCCATAGACCGCACCAAACAGTCGCTCTTTGTGGGTGCATTGGTTTTTCGACAATCACTCTTGGATTATCATTCGCCCAAATGCGGCACTTCTGCTTATTGACGAATCCACTGAGCTGAAAATGTGCCTCATCACTGAAGATGATGACGATCACGAAGTGCACGAATTTTGATTTGTACGCCCATTTTCATAATAAGCCTGAATGACGCGTTGCTCGATTGTGTATCTTTCCATGGTTCAAATTGAGTTAGTCTGAAATTGAGAAGAGTCAAATGAAATGCAGAAAATAACTTGACGTTTCAGTGTGGTTCACATTCAACATCGGCCCTTACAATTTAACCAACCTTTAAACTAAAATTCGAAATAAATTAGTTGAAGGATTGGTGGATAAGTTTGAATTCTATCAGAAATTTTACACTTCCAAAGACAAAACTTCCAAAAAGATCTCATTTCTATCGATTCTTTCCAAAAGGCTTCAGCATTATATATTTTGTAAACCTTTTTTCTTCCTGCTGGTGCACATTTATTTTATTTGTCGTAAAACATTATTTAGATGCGTTTAATATCTTTTAATATCATCTCAAATTTTACCAATTCCAATTTACCAATTTTTCAATATAAAAAGTTTTTGCAAAAATTCTAATTTGTTGACCCAATATGTTGGCTTCTCCCTCAGAATGTACTATCACATTCTTGTGGTAAATAAAGTAAATGCGACTATTTGAGTAAAAATCCCAAATGTTGAAACATATGTTCCCCACTGGGGGAATTTGGGTTTTTTGTTCGTAAAATATCCAGAAACTTGTTAGCCATTATTTTTTTAGAAGACATTTTTCTACATAATTCCAAAATTTTGTGATTATATCTCAAGTATATATACAGTATAAAATCTACTAATATTCAAGATAATTATTTATGATCACTATCCATGTCAAAAATTTCTGTAAGTAGCATTTTTAGAATTCTGGAACGATAATTATTTGTTAGTATATCCAAACATATTCCATCTTTAATCATTAAATTGGCATTCACAAGTTTCAGTCGGTAATTGAAAATTTGAGGTTTTAAGGATATATGGATGTATTAAAATTAAGAGAAATCTCTAAACTTTTCGTCAGCCAAAAAACACGTTAAATCATGGAGGCCTCAAATTAGGATGTGAATTTGAGGATCATAATTGGAACTATGAATAACGCCATGTATTTGGACACACTGATTTATTTGAACGAATAATTGCCAAATTGTTTGTGTGTTGTGTCAACACACTTAAATTTAAAGATATAACCACTCCACTCTGGTTGCCTAATTTTTCGCAGTGTAGCGTTTTGCCAGATGCCTGCCAACTCGTATGCATATCCTTGGCATCGATGTAATTAAAACCTTTTAGCAACAACCTCCACTCGACGCAGATGAACACCAGGCGTAACAACATTCTCAAGTAGAAAAGCCTCGTTTATTGTGTCGATAGACATTCGCATTTAGTGAAATTTCATAATCTGGAAATTAATCATTCGGCGATTATATCACAAAACCTACATATAATAAAAAAGGATTTTTCCTTAAAATTTTAACTCCTTATTTGTAACACAATTAATTCCTTTCATTCGAACACACACACATACACACTGTATTTGTCCACAAAACAACAAACAGCCACCACTCCGCACCTAGCCATGACATTGTCATCCAGCCCACACCCCATCCCATCCCATGTCAGTTTAGCCCACATAAGCCAGCTCTACCACCAGCTCTTTAGCCTAAGCTCAAATGGTGAGTATCCATTCCATATGCTTAAAATTAAAGTAATTGAGATTTAAAAGGGATTTATTTGTCATTCACCAGAATGTTGATGCTGATGCTGCCGATGGTGTTGCTATTGTTGTTGTTATTGCTTCAGGAGTACCAAACAAAGCCCATTCCCTGCCATTGGCATCGCTCCATTGTTGTTGGTGTATTTTATGGGCACTCGGTGTGTGAGCCGGCACCCTCACTCATTCCTTTCCAATCCACCACCACCACCACTGCATCATCATCATCATCGTCGTCACCATCAAGAACGTATGGAAAACTTTTGTTTTCCGAGGAGCATTACCCAGGACTCGACTTGACTTTTCCAAAAAATGACTTTGCACGCGTGCCAACAAACGGCAGCGGCCATAGAACTGCGGCCTCCCAAGCGCCACCCCCACCCCCTCCACGACAAGGGGTGAGAAAAACGAAGGATTTAAAGTTTTAATTTCATTTCCGTTTTTTGTATTTTATGGGCTTTTATTTGTGATGCCGTACGTTCGTGTGTGTTTCCTGCTCTCAACTCAGGGCCGTATTTCGTTAGATGTTCCCCCTTCTCCGCTCCTCATTCGATCCGGCCGCTTGGCTTTCGGAGAAGGTGGCGAGCGTGTTTTCTTATTTGCCTAAATGATTACATTAGTGGCTGCAGCTTTATACGATTTCGCTTTGTGTTGGCATTGGCGTTGGCGTCTGAAGATCCGTCGCTCGGTTCACCCCTCTGTGAAATTGCCATCAATCAGTTGATGTATTGAATTAAAGTGGAAATTAAAAAGAAAAAACAAAGCAATTACTACACAAAAAGAAAAGAAAACAACATACACACTCATACTCCGACACATGAGATGAGGACAATATTCTGTAAGATTTAGGAGATTAATCGAGAATGTGGGCTTTTCCATAGGAATGTGGCAACACTGAGGCTTTGAAAAATGTTTGACACTTCTATGTGGCTTCCTCCAGTTTCAGCGGATGGTTGACGACCATAGGCAAGAGTTTTCAGCACTTATAATTGTCCAGGTGAGTGATAGACCAAATATGCGTAGAGGTGATATATGGAGCAGGCTTTGAGCAACAAAAATGTAGTGGGCGGTAACTCTCTATCTGGCCCCACTTCCGATTATGCGATTATCTAAACAGACTCAAAATTGCTTCACCCAAAAATTATATGTATAGGGAAAACGTATAAGGGAAGGCTAAGATCGAATATTTCTTTTGGAAGTAAAGGATCCAAACTTTCAGATGGCGACGTCGCATAGTGGAATCTTTTCATACAAGCTGCGACAAAAATTAGATGAAATAGAGGTAGGACCTTGAAATTTCGCACACATCCCTTATATCGTCAAATTAGATATAAAACTATTTTTTGTTTAAATCCGCCCGCAACCACGCCAACCTCCCATGTAAGTTAAAAATAAATAACTTCATAAATTTCATATTATGTTAATACAAATCATTACCAGTGATTTTATTTGAGTCCACAATTAAATGAAAATTGTCAGTTTCACGCCCAAATAACATTTTTAGGTTTTTATGATTTTTGAAGTTTTTGATAAAAATGATTTTATTTTTAATCGATGACAAACGGCTATTATAACTATATAAATAATTTAAAATTAATATAGCAGCCCAATGTTTGCAGCGTAAAATCTTACATCCCTAAATTATGCTTTAAATAAATTTTCCAAAATACATTGGCGGAGAACAACGAAGAAAGTATTGCTTCATTATTGGCTTAGAAGTTCAGCTATAAGCAGAAATTCTTTTGCAAAATGAATAAATAAGACAATAGTTTAAATGCCGAGGCATCGGTTGGCCTCGCGAATATAGTTTTATACTGTAGAAAATTAACAATACTAAATAAATACAACAAACATATTCTAAAATATCTTACTACTATCGTGGCTAACTTAAGCTGTAGATGCATTTAATGTTCATAAATCCTAAAATAGTTGAAATTGTCCTCATAATAGGAGTAATTTTATTGGAATGTATCTAGGAAACCTTGTATCGTATTGAAATTTCATTTAGTTCATAGAAAATTGGAGCTCTTGAGGTGTTCCTTTGCATTTTAAAAAGAGTAATTACGTTTTTGCTTTCCTTTTCAGACCATGGTTTACCTGAAAGTTGTAGTTATTTACAATTGATAATTTTCTACAGTATAAAACTATATTCGCGAGGCCGACCGATGGCTCAGCATTTACAAATATTTTTAAACTATTGTCTTATTTATTCATTCAAAAAAGAATATTCTGCTTAAAGCTGCAAACATCGATTTAAATACTGAAATGGTAAAACCTTCTAAGCCAAGAAGAAGCAATACTTTCATCGTTGTTCTCTGTTTATGTGTTTTGGAAAATTTATTTAAAGCATATTTTAGGGATGTAAGGTTTTATGACATGCGAGCGCATGAAAATACTAAGCATATATTAATCTTAAGTTATTCAAAAAGTTATAATAGTTGTTTGTATTTGTTTAAAAAATAAAATATTTTTTTATCAAAAATTTCAAAAATCTTAAAAAAACTAAAAATTTTATTTTGGCGATGGGCGTGGCACTGGAAATTTTCATTTAATTGTGGGCTCAAGTGAAATCACTGGTAATTATTTGTATTAACATATATATAAAAATAAGAAATTTATGAATATTGTATTTTAATATTATGATTTATGACGTTTTAACTTCATGGAAGGTAGGCGTTGTTGTGGGCGGATTTAAACAAAAAATCTTTTTGATCTAATTTGACAATATAAGGAATGTGTGCGAATTTTCAAGGTCCTATTCCTTCTAATTTTGCCGCAGCTTGTATGAAAATATTCCACTGAGCGTCGTCGATTCAGTGGTTCAGAATCAAAATCTATCGTCCAAAATTCTATAACTTTTGTGCTAGTAGACATTTTTGAGTTCTGTAAAAAAGCAAAATTAGGCAAGGACCCAAGGATTATTTTGAGATATTAACATTAAAAATCGGATTTAGTTTAGAAATCGGCCCAAAATTTACTAATTTTTAATATTTTTGATTTTAAAGAAAATTATTTTTTTTTTGTTTTATGCTTTTTAACATATTTTTACGAATTTGCTCATAATGCAAAGAAAAAACCATCGTAAAGGGTGTTTTTTATTGAGGTATAGAACTTCGAATTGAAATAAAACACAAGAAAATCGTTTTAATGTCCATCAATTTGGCTTTATTGGAAGGATAATTTTATGCCATTAATGTTTAAATATGATTTCGGGCATGTGGCCGCCGCGGCTGGCTCGAATATAGCCAATTCTACAGGTCCAATTTTCAACCACTCCAATAGCTGTGCACGGTGGCGAATCGATTCATTCGGGTCCTCTTCAACACTTTGCTCTCCAATTGTTTCTTCGGTGCGCACTGTTCGACGTCTCTGCGGATGCGTATTATCACATAGAGTAAACGTAGTGCGAAAACGATCCATGGTTAAACGAATTAATTGCTCTGATGGACGATTATGTCGACCATAAAATGGACGGAGCGGTGAACTTCGCGAACTGAACCATTACTTTCGAAATAAATTTGCACGATTTGCAAGCGTTGTTCTTTTGTCAACCTGTTCTTGATGAAATGGCAAACCAAACTAAATATTAATCACTTGACAGCTGACAAAATGGCCGCCAGTTAAAAAAGTGATGCCAACTTAAAGTTCTATACCCCAATAAAAAACACCCTTTAGTTCATTTGCCGGAAATATGCCCAAAAAACCTATTTTTTGCACATTTCCGACAATTGAACTGCGATTGTTATAAAATTTAGCCTGGGGATAAAGAAAATTTACTCATCTTTTTATATACTTTTCAGAAGTTATTGAGACGAAAACAAACTTCAGTCGGCTAAACCGACTTATATATACCCTCACTCTCAGAGAACATATATGCGGAAGTTATAATTGTATGGGTGATACAAGAAGGGGCGTGACTAAAGCGTATTTTTTGGTTTAAATCGATTATAAAAACATTTCCAAATATCATATTTCAAATGATTTTGACTACCCGTGTGGATGTTGTATCGATTTTATTGTATCCAAGGATTTGCAACTTTGTGTGGGAGATACCAGAAGGAGTGTGGCAATATCGCCCATATTCCATGCGAATGTAACGTTTATTAACGCATTGCCAATTATCAAATTTCGTAGTATTCCGATCTTCCGTATAGATGTTATAATAGCTTTAATTTTACGTAGTTTAGGAGGTATTAATTATATTACAGGGGATGTAGGCGTGGTTGTGGACGGATTTAAAAAAAATGTTTGATCTAATTTGACGATATATTTTCAAGGTCCTTGCTCTATTCCTTCTAATTTTTGCCGCAGCTTGTATGAAAATATTCCACTGTACGTCACACAGTGGTTCAGAATCAAAATCCACCGGCCAAAATTCAATTCAATCTGGTAGTTCTGTAAAATAGCACAATTAGGCAAGGACCCAAGGATTATTTTGAGATATAAATATTAAAAATCGGAAATCGTCCCAAAATTGAAAACTTTTCGTATTTTTTGATTTTAAAGAAAATTAATATTTTTATTTTTTATATTATATTTTTAATGTTTGTTTTTTTTTTTACGTGTTTGTTCATAATGCGAATAAAAAAATTTATTTTTTTGATTTTATGTTTTTAACATATTTTTACGTATTTGTTCATAATGCGAAGAAAATTTTTTTTATTCTATTACAGATTTTCACGTTTTTCAGATATTGAAAATTGAAAAAACCTATTTTTTTTTGATTTTATCGAACTGTTTCTCAAAAATTTTAAGAGATTTTGCTCTCAATTTTTTATTAGAAATTGTGGTTTCTTGGCTTTATTATGTTTGTGCCAAATATAGTTTCTTTGCAATAAATAGTTTAAAAAAAATATCTTTTTTGAACAAAAGTCTGCCTTTGGACCAACACAACTTTTTTCCTTCAAAATCCTTTAACGAAATGCATACGTAAAGAGTGATTTTTTTGAGGTTAGGATTTTCATGCATTAGTATTTGACAGATCACGTGGGATTTCAGACATGGTGTCAAAGAGAAAGATGCTCAGTATGCTTTGACATTTCATCATGAATCGTCTTACAAACGAACAACGCTTGCAAATTATTGAATTTTATTATCAAAATGCGTGCTCTGTTAAGAAAGTTCATTGCGCGCTTCCATTTTATGGTCAGTTTAATCGACCCACTGAAGCGGCTATTCGGGCTATTGTGACTAAATTTCGCACCAAATTTACATTGTTGGACATTAAACCACCAACACGCTTACGTAGAGTGCGAACTGAAGAAAATATCGCAGCTGTATCGGCCAGTGTTAATGATGACCACCAATTTTCGATTCGTCGCCGTTCGCACCAATTGGGTCTCTGTTACTCAAAAACGTGGAAATGCCAAAATTGGACTAAGCGGATGGACCACCTAAGACGCAGCCGCGGTCAACATTTAAATGAAATTATCTTCAAAAAGTAAATGTCATGGACCAATCTAACGTTTCAAATAAAGAACCGATGAGATTTTGCAAATTTTATGCGTTTTTTTTTTTTAAAAAATTTATCAAGCTCTTAAAAAATCACCCTTTATTTGGAAAGGTTGAAGGGTTCCCCGTTTTTGTGGGATAACTTTTGCCTGCTCGAAATTGCACCCTTGGGAGATAGGATACTTTTAGTGCAAAAAGTCAGATTTTTTAGTTCCAAAACGCAAGTTAGTCATAACATCTGAAAAGTAGGTAAGCTGATAAAAAGATGTGTAAATTTCCTTTATCCTCATGATAAATTTTATAACAATCGGAGTTCACAGAACTAAAAAATTTCAACTAGAACAAAAGTTATTGAATTTTGGCCGATGGATTTTGATTCTGAACCACTGTGCGACTATATGCTTCCCCATTGTTCTAATTAACGAAATTTGGGGAAATGCAAGTGATCGATGGCACTTCCTCGTCGTACACAAGCTGATTGGCCGGCTGAAAACGTACAAAGATTTTGGTGAGAACGTCCATCTTCACGAGTAAAGCACAGTTCTGTGGTTTCAAATCATTCGTCACCTTTTGAAGATAAAACCACAAATATCCTCAGTGGATTCTCCCTTAGGTCGGGACTTTATTCCCTCCACGCCATGGAAACACCCACATCCAATAAATCCAAACAAACAGAGCCGAAAACTGAATTGTGTCTTTGACTTTTTGAAAGCGACACACACAAATGAAACAAATTTATGAATTCTTCGTGTCGTGTCGCTTTCTTCCTCCAACATGCATTTGAATCATCCATCCAACCAACCAAGCAGCCATCCATCCAGCCATTCATTCGTTCATTCATTTCATACATCGTTCGTGCGAGTATTTGCTTCACATCAATTGAAATTGATGGCAATGATGACGACGACAGCGGCTGGAGCGGCGGCGGCGACGACGGCGATATTTTATGTTTCTTTTTCAAATTGAATAAATTATGTTAATTTTGAAATGATGGCATGCCAAAATATACGAGAAGAAAGGACAAAAAGTGGAATGAATGAATGAAAAATTCAATGAGCAAAAAAGCGGAATGTCTGTAATTGTTGCTGGGGCAACAACAACAACAACAACTCAACATCAGCCGGGGCAATGGCAACAAAATACCCAACCCAACCCAAACGCAGCGCAAAGGAAAACCAAACAAAACTCAACAAGTATCAACAGGATTCGAGGGTGCTTAAAGTATTTTCGCAAAGTAATCCGCAAACCTTAAGTGGGTCGGTTGACGAGCGATGCCTTCTGCTGCTTCTTCTTCATATTTTCGTTTGTTGCTGCCGCGCTTCGAGCCAAAGGAAAATTTGTGGGTTTTTCGGAACTCGGAGCAAGTTTGAAGCACCGCACCATGCCGCACGCCGCACACCACGCCGCCACAACCACCATTTGATTGTCTGCCAGCACCCGCGAAAGGAATTCACAATTTGCCATTCAATAAATTTAAAAAATAAATAATGAAAATATGAATACGCTTTCAGACGGCTTTTAAAGTTTGCCAAAGATGTCTGGAATTTAAAAAGGTAAATTTTTGTGACTTTACTGATGCCGCAGGAGGGGGGTGATTGAATTGTTGACAAAAATTAGAAGTAGATTCTTCTGCGGGACTTTGAAATGTAAATTCATTTTAACGGGGATGAGAATTCTCTTTCTACTCCTTAGGTTTGGGGGCGATCGTCTCTATGAATAAGAATAACAAGTTCAACCTAAATTAATGGAGTAAAACTCCTACTCAACGTGCATGTGACTGGCCATGTCTAGCTGGCTAGTGTACACCATAACTCTCGAAGGGAGTTATGGAATCAATTCAAAATTTGCACATGATAATATTTTTCCCAAACTTAGTTTAGGTTCAAAGATGAGCAAAACTGCCACGTCCCTTCTGGTACCTCCCACACAAATGGACAATATTCCTATGTTAAATTAAATCCGTCATAACTGCCACGTCGATATTCGGAATCACCTATATTTTGGTTTTTGCTAAAATTTTTATAAGTACTTTAAGTGTACTAAATATGGAGGTGCCCATTCTAGTACCTCCCACTTAAATCACCTAAAACTACGTAAAATTAATGCTGTTATAACTTCTATACGGATGTTCACAATACTATGAAATTTGATATTTGGCAATGCTTTTATATATGTTGCATTCATGTGGAATATGGGCGATATTTCCACACCCCTTCTGGTAACTCCCACACAAAATGGCATAAGCTTTGTTTAAAATAAAACCGGCCTAACATTCACACGGATAGTCAAATTCATATAAAATTTGATATTTGAATATGCTTTTATAATCACTTTAAATCAAAAAAATATTTACGCTTTAGCCACGCCTTTTCGTGCACCTCCCACGTGATCGTGATGTTACAATTATTTTGTAAAAAGGGGGAAATACGACCATATGCTAAGAACCTTTGGAAGGTACTAGCCACACAAACCATCCGGCCCTAAGTAATTTCTGTAGATATGTTCTCTGAGAGTGAATATATATATATATATAAGTCGGTTTAGCCGACTGACGTTTTCTTACTTGTTTTGGTTGTTACTTGATACGTTTGTATGACAACCTGTTGATTGACTTCAAATATTGGCTATTAAATTATGTGGCTAAATTATAAAAAAGGATTTGAAATCGTTAACTCCATCAAACTTCTTTGAAACCTCTCGCTACACTTTCACATTGAACAAATCGATTCACGTTCCACCCAAACAAGGAAAAAGTTGCCAAATACTTGTTTCCATCTGTCTGTTTAATTTTTCATACCATTTGGCATTTTAACTTTTTCTGCAACTTTTTGCTCCTAATTGCCACTTTTGATGCAACTTTTTTTGTTGGCTGACTTTCAATCTCTCTCACTCTCCGCCTCCGCCTTGGCTAGTTGCAGCTACAGCTGCAATTGCTGAAAATGTTCCTTAATTTTTCCAGGCAACAAAACTCCGTTGGCCGAAAGTTTAGAACAGCAACAGAATGTGTGTTGTTACTTGCCACTTGTTTGTGAGGGGTGAGGGGACATCGTCAAAGAAGAAGTGAACTTAATGAAATTGTAAATCATAAAAAGGTCTTCCTTTTCAGGGCCAACAATAACAACTGGGCAAAGTTGCGAAATACGCTTGTCGAAATGTTTACTTCGGATATCTGTTGCAAAGTGTTCACATTTAAGTGCAGCCGCGCACCATCAACATCCGAATTGTCCGAAGTAATCGGGCGCCATGTTCTGTTTGAGTAATGGAACAATTTGTGGAATCGTTCGTCTTCAGTTTTTCAGTTCTGCTGCTGTTGCAACATCCTTTTTTATGGCAGCTTAACTCAGGATTTGGCTCCTGTTTCCGGACAGATCTCTGCTTTTTGCCGATGTTGATGATACATTAAAACCAATTTTAAAAACATTTCCCCAAAGTGCGCTCACACAGATACACCGATACACCAATACACATACACATGCACCTGCATATGCTGATAGCCGCAATCACATACACTCAATCGCATACAATTTAACCTAGTGCAGCTGTGTGAGTGCATGTGTCTGTGTGCCATTTTAAGCAGTTGATGAGCTTTGTGCACCTCAACATGCCACTAATGTGGCAATGTGGCCATGTGTACAGGAGTGAGTGTATCTGTGCATCTGTGCCAGTCAGTGTTTCGATACAATGTTGTTGCAACTGCCACTGCCATGGCCGTGGCGCAGCAGTTTACGATTCAACAACACCACCACTACTGGTGCCGTGCCATTGCTGTCGCTGTTGTTGAGTGGCAACAACACTTGAAATGCTGTTGCAACAGCACGACACGACTACGAGCCACCATGAGCAGTTAATGAGAATTTTATAGAGAGTCAGTATTTCACAGTATTTGCCAGTAAGTCGCATTAAAAGGTGATTGCTGCAAGGATCTTATGCGGTATTTTACGCCAAAACATTGATTGCAATTTACAATCACCGCGAGGATGAACACGTGCATACGTACATCCAACCACACATATATACGTATGCCTCCTCGCGTATGCATCATTGCCATAAGGAGTTGACGAGATTTCTGATGGCCGACATGTTGTAATTTCGCCAGAATTTCTCAAAATAGCGCAAACAAAAAATAAATATTTTGTATATTTTCTCCTCGAAGTGATGTTAAACCCTCATCAAAGAAGGGTAGAACATTTTATTCCGTAAATGCCAGTTTTGAAAGGACTATTTTTGATTTCCTCGAAAAGGGGCCAAATTGACCCATAACGAGAGGAGCTAGAGGTTTAAGATATTCCACAAATATGATACTCATAAAATTCCAGTCATTAGCTGACAACATTTTTTAAATATAAAATCAGACCAGTTGGACTACAAGTTTATTCTACAAAAATGATCTACTCAATATGCGTTATTATGACATAAAATAATTAATAGCACGTATTTTTGTAATAGATAGCAAAGTATCTCAATGTTGAAGTAAAGAAAAACAAATGAAATTGCAAAATTTTCGGGAATTTTTTCACTTTTGTTGCTACCTAAACGGTGTTAAGAATCATTCCTAGGAAGTTCCTATTTTTTTGCGATTTTGACCTTGAAGATGAAGTTTTTTGATTTTATGTGTTCACAATTTTTGTTCTTGCTGACAAGAGCTACAAACAACTTTTCCTCCAAACAATATGCAAGATATGAGCCCGAGAAAATGATCATTTTTTTTGCAAAAATGACACCGTGGCCCCGAATCTTGGGGGGGGGGAGGTCATAAAAAAGTGCATGGCTTTTGGCAAAACTGGGAGACATGGGTCTTTTTTTGGCCTTCACGTAGTGGTGTCCGTGTATGGTTATATTTCCATGACTTAAAAAATTACAAAAAAATTTAATTGTTGTAGAGTAAAAACCATGAATTCCATCATGAAATTTATGGAGCGTATTACTGACGCTATTATCTGTTAATAAAAATATCGAAGAGGTACTTTTTGTTTATTAAAAAAAATACAGGAATTAAGAAAAAACAAGTAAGTAAACCGACTTATGTATAAACCGACTCGCAGAGAACATATATACATATTTTTCTTAAGGCTGGAAGATACTAGAAGGTTCATGTCACATGGTACGAGCTTCCACATTAATGAAACAATTGTAAAACATATTCAAATATCAAGTCATGGTGAATTCAAGTGAATGGTGAATATAAATTTAGCTAGGATGGGGACAATTGTGTGGGACGTTTAAAGTGATTAGAAAAACATTTTCAAATATCAAATTCGGTTTTATTGTAACCACTTTGTGTGGGAGGTACCAAAAGGGGTGTGGCTATATCACCCATATTCCATGCGAATGTAACTTCTAGAAAATAATTGCCAAATATCAAATTTCACAGTATTCCGATCATCGGTATTGAAGTTGTAATAGCTATAATTTTACGTAGTTTAGGGTGATTTGTGTGGGAGGTACTGGAAGGGGCGTGGCAAACCCCGTCATGTTTAGTACACCTAAAGTAATTATAAAAACATTATCAAATACCAAAATATAGCTGATTCCGAATATCCGCGTGGATATTTTAGTTTAACATAAGAATATGGGTCATTTGTGTGGGAGGTACCAGAAGGGGCGTGGCAAAGTTTGAATTGATTACATAGCTCCTGTCGAGAGTTATCGTGTACACCAGCCAGCCAGACGGAGGGTGGGACGGACACGGCTCAAATAACTTAAAAAGTCGCGAAACGGATTTGGTCCAAACATACTTCATAATTATACACTCCACGAGAGTATTATGTCTTTGTGCATTTGTTTGTAACACCCAAAAGGAATCGAGATAGAGCCATTGTTAAATCCGCCCGTCCGTCCGTCTGTCCGTCTGTCCATCTATTCTTGTAATCACGAAACTTTGCACAACGAATACAAATTTCGCTCCCGATTTGACTTCTTCCGCTCTAGAAACCACATATTGTATCAGATTGTCTTCAGATTTGGCAAAACATCTTATATTTCCACTAGAAACAACCATGGTGAATAAAGGTCAGATCGGTTCAGATATATATTTATTTATTTATTATTAATGACGATACAAAGTAAATTTATATTCTAATTTTGGCTCCAGGGATTGAGTCGGGGTGACTAAGACCATTGTAGCTAGTTATTGCAGCGACAGACCAGAGCCTCTGGTGGGAATCGAACCCACAACCCCCACGCTGATAGCGACTCCCATTAAAATTTCGCTCCCGATTAGACTTTTTCTACTCTAGATGCCACATATTTCAACAGATCCTCATCAAATTAGGCGAAATATCTTATATTTGTTCTATAAACAGCCATGGCGCAAATGGGTCAGATCGGTTCAGATTTATATATAGCTCCCACACAAATTTAACTCCCGACTCCACTTTTTCCACTCTATAAACCACATATTTTAACAGATCTTCTTCAAATCTTTCAAAATATCTCATATTTCAACTGGAAACACCCGGTGAAAATGGGTCATCGGTTCAGATTTACATATATCGTCCATACAAATTTCGCCCCAAAAATTTCCCATTCAAATTTCGGATATACTTTTTCCGCACCAGAAAGCACGAATTTTCACAAAATGAGCTTAACACGTTATATTTGAACTGGGTGAACTTATTGTGAAAGTTAGTCACTATATTCCATGTTTGGATATAGCACCGATATAAATATTTCCGATTTGACAAATTGGACCAGGTAATATTAGCCTATGATTAGGAAACATACAAAAATTCTTCCCGTTTTCACTTTTTTACCGAGTTGAATTGTATTCGGATAGAAAGTGGAGTGTATCATATAGTCGGCCCCGCCCGACTTTAGCCTTTCCTTACTTGTTTTATATTGCCTTATGACAAAATTCCTGTTTTTCGATTCCACCTAGTGTCTACAATATTATATATATTTTTCTGAAAAACGGGAATGCAGTTTTATTTCCCTTATTCAGAAGTACATATTTACAAACTTTCATGAAATCCGGAGGACCTAGGGTACATTTTTGATCCCATTCACTATACTATATACTTTACGTTAAACTATATATTACACCGAATGTCTGTACCATATACAGTTGAAACTAGATGTTGTATATAGGAAAACTTATACTCAGTTTTCAATTTGGTTATCTTTTCTCCTTTTTACATTACTTTAAATTTCCAAATAATATAGAAGTTTTAATAATTTACTTTCGTTCTCATTATTTTCGTAATCATGCGACATGGGTATCAAATGAATGAGAAGGATATCTGTTGAAAATACTTAAAATTCCATTCTTTTATGTGTATGTATAAGTTTAGCATTAACAACCATTTCAAATTTAAAGAAATAAAAATTAAGAAACTTTAAACTTTTAAGGGGGAATTTGAAATAGCTGTAACTGCTAAACTAATATGGTTAGATTCATGGAATTTAAAGTATTTTTAACAGATATTCTTCTCTTTCATTCAATACCCATAACGCCTTTGCATGAGTCGCAAAAGTGCGAAAATAAGTTATCAAATCTTGTATATCGTTTGGGTATTAAAAGTCCTGAAAAAATGAGAAAAGATCACCAAATGCAAAAGTGAGTACACAGCTATTCTACATACGATCTGTAGTTTCACCTACTTTTTTGCATAGGAACATCGACAATTAAAGTGGTGTAGGCCTCATTTAAGTGAGACCCGATGAGTGATTGTTGACATCAGAAAATCCACGATAGAGAAATAAATATATTCACAACATATTTTGGACTGGAGTCATGTTCCTAATATTCTTTTGTATTTGTGTTACAGTTCAACTTTGTCGTTATCAAGACTTGATAATCCAGATTTTTGTATCTAAATTATATGATATCGGTGGATTAGTTTAGTGTAATCCAGCTAAGCTACAAATACCCGAATCTTTTAAAAGTATTACATATTATGATGGCGAATTCGCTTCGTATCCTAAATGCAAAACTTTAGCACAAAAATAATGGGAAGGCAATACAGTTAGCCACAAAAGTGAAATAATCACGATAAGATACAAAAATATTTATTACACAAATAAAGAGTGATTTTTTTGAGGTTAGGATTTTCATGCATTAGTATTTGACAGATCACGTGGGATTTCAGACATGGTGTCAAAGAGAAAGATGCTCAGTATGCTTTGACATTTCATCATGAATAGACTTACTAACGAGCAACGCTTGCAAATCATTGAATTTTATTACCAAAATCAGTGTTCGGTTCGAAATGTGTTTATCGACAAATTTTGTTCAGCGATGAGGCTCATTTCTGGTTGAATGGCTACGTAAATAAACAAAATTGCCGCATTTGGAGTGAAGAGCAACCAGAAGCCGTTCAAGAACTGCCCATGCATCCCGAAAAATGCACTGTTTGGTGTGGTTTGTACGCTGGTGGAATCATTGGACCGTATTTTTTCAAAGATGCTGTTGGACGCAACGTTACGGTGAATGGCGATCGCTATCGTTCGATGCTAACAAACTTTTTGTTGCCAAAAATGGAAGAACTGAACTTGGTTGACATGTGGTTTCAACAAGATGGCGCTACATGCCACACAGCTCGCGATTCTATGGCCATTTTGAGGGAAAACTTCGGAGAACAATTCATCTCAAGAAATGGACCGGTAAGTTGGCCACCAAGATCATGCGATTTGACGCCTTTAGACTATTTTTTGTGGGGCTACGTCAAGTCTAAAGTCTACAGAAATAAGCCAGCAACTATTCCAGCTTTGGAAGAAAACATTTCCGAAGAAATTCGGGCTATTCCGGCCGAAATGCTCGAAAAAGTTGCCCAAAATTGGACTTTCCGAATGGACCACCTAAGACGCAGCCGCGGTCAACATTTAAATGAAATTATCTTCAAAAAGTAAATGTCATGGACCAATCTAACGTTTCAAATAAAGAACCGATGAGATTTTGCAAATTTTATGCGTTTTTTTTTTAAAAAAGTTATCAAGCTCTTAAAAAATCACCCTTTATAACCATATACAGACACTACTACTTGATAAAAGACAAAAAACAGACCCGTGTCTCCCAGTTTTGCCCAAAGTCATGTTCTTTTTTATGGGCCCCCAAAGATTTGGGGCTTCGGTGTCATTTTTGCAAATAGTGATCATTTTTTCAGGCTCATGTCTTGCAAACCGTTTGGAAGTTGCAGCTCTTGTCATAAAGAACCAAGATTGTGGACATATAAAATCAAAAATAACTTCATCTTCATGGTCAAAATCGCTAAAAGCTTTAAAAAATCGATTTTTAACCTCTTTCCCCTGTCCATGTCCATAGGTAGCAAACCGTTCAAAATTCAACGAAACAATCAACTTCAAAAATCTTCCTAATATCTCAATAAAAAATTTTCTAGAACATATGAACTTTTCACCGTTTAGAACTGTTTCTGTTAATGGTCAGTCCGACAACAAGGCGTATGAGTTATATTATCCTTAATCAGCAGCACGTATACGCTACCTACACACACTACAGCCTATAAGATTTCTTCGACGATTTTGACCTTGAAAATGAAGTTTTTTTTTGATTTTATATGTTCACAATTTTTGTTCTTTATGACAAGAGCTCAAATTTTCCTCAGATAGCAAAGAAAAATTCCAAACGGTTTGCAGGATAGGACAAAATGATCACTTTTTTGAGAAAATGAAAAAAATTGTGCATGACTTTAGGCAAAACTGGGATATTGTCTTTTATCACGTAGTGGTGTCCGTATATGTTTATATTTCCATGACTTAAAAAATTACACACAGTGTTGTTTATATTTAAAAAATTATGATTTAATTGCATATAATACAAATATAATAAGTAGTAGTCCTTGTTGTCCTCTATATGTTAAGCCTAGGAAACATGATTTTATATCTCTAATATACTTCAGGAAGGCGGCTATGACAATAAGCCGACATTAGTCGACGTGGGTACACTGTAGTCATAAATAGTAAAGACCGAACTGTATCGCCTTACCACGATAGCTCAGTACTCATTTGTGATATTTCAAAAAGATTTCCAAACTTTGTGTTGCTTCGTATAATTTTGGGCCCCATTAATGTGCATTTGATTATATCTGATTTAATAATAGCTGTACAGTGTACACACGAGACACTCCGTTCAAGGCGGTATGATTTTAGAAAATTTTTTATAATTTTTATGAAAATTTGCCGATTTATATTTCATACCCGGCAAGAAATGATATCTCGTGAATGGAATGAAATCTTTTATTTATTTATATAACGGCAAATAATTGCTCTTGAAGGCGGCGTGAATAATTTTCTGAAGCAGTGTTTTAACGTCGCGCAATATAACCAGAAATATGGTAAAAAAACATATTTTTTAAACATCTCAATGTTTAACCAATATCGGATATACTCTTAAGAGGGAGAGAGAGAGAGAGAGATTTGAAGCTGATTGGCATAATTGGCTCAGTTTACGGGATGAACAGAATACCTATTTAGACCTGATTCCAACTTTGTGTATGTCCATTACACTTGTCGTTAATAAGTGTAATTCTTCAAAAAGTTTTTTCATTCAGATCCTTATTAAACATTTCCAGAAAAACACACACTCGTATATATCAGGATTTAAGACAACTCTCCTAGACAAATAATTAGCTTTCCAAGTTAAATTTAAACCTGTTTACAAAAGAAGGAATATTCTTTGCTAGATCTTTTTCCAAGAAGCCATTGACATGTTTTGTGTGAGAAAATTGAAAACAAGCTGCACAAAAAACAACAGCAACAAACAACCCAAAAACATCCATCAAAGGATGTCTGTCATTGAGACAGGAAAGGTTTCGAGTTTGTTCCACATATTTTTGTACCCGTAGCTGTGTGTGTGTCGAAGACATTGTCCCCATTTACTTTCACATCTCATTTGGAAACATTAAAATGCATGGAAATCTATGTGACGAACTGTAAAAATAGGAAAGGAAAATAGAATCCTGTCACAATTTTTTAAGGGATTTCGCTGTTTCTATTTGCGTTGCCTTGCGTGGCGTCCTCCACATTTGCAAGTAGCACATAATGCGATAAATTATGAAATGTAATTTTACTTGAAAGTAAACATACTCAGCCAAGTACACACACATACACCCACACACAGTCATACGCCCATACAGGGGCTTAAGGTCCTGATGATGATGACAACGAGTGTAGGGGGCCGAGAGTTGGGAAGAAACTTTTGACATGTTTAAAACGCGACTTGGAGTGAAGGATAACAACATTTGAAAGTTTACCTAAGTAGGTGAGTACTGTTGACAGCATATCAAGGAACATGGTGCACATGATGCACACCCACATACAGACATACATGTATATGTACATATGTATGTACATTCAAGGATATGTGTACAGAGGGGCCGGGGGAGCGGCTGTAGCAAAACAAACTGAATCGACATTAGTTGTAAAGTATTTGTGAAGGCGAAATTAAGTCAAGACAGGTGCAGGCGCTGGCGCTGGAGCCGGAGCCGAAGCTGGGGTGGGGACGGGGCAGCAGACATAAGGATGTTGAAATACAATGATTTGCATTAAACGAAATGTTTTACCTTTGCAAACATCCGTACACATATACACACACTCACAGAGACACAAACACGCATAGACAGATGTAAGTAAACACAAAAGGCCTTTTCATCGCACAGATACCGGCTCACATCATCATCGGCGGCGACAGCGTTGTCTTTGCGTCACAGTGGATCTGAGTATTTTATATTCGAGGGGAAGCGAAATGGGTCGGAATTTTTGGATTACCCAGCAGGGTGCAGATGAGATGATTGCACTGGATTGGGGCGAAATGTGCATACTCACGAAGTTCTCAAATAATTATAAGCAGCAGTCGCCAACCAGTGTCCTCATAAACTTTAGATTTTAATATGGAAATAGTCTTTCGTGAAGTCCAGATTAGAGGGATCAAAAATCGATTTTTATACCCTCCACTTCCAGGATGGGGGTATACTAACTTTGTCGTTCCGTTTGTAACACCTTGAAATATCGACCTGAGACCCGATAAAGTATATGGGCAAATCTACGGTATAGTACGATTCCATGTCACTCAGGCTTCTAACCGCTTTAAGAGCAATATATAATATTTCTGAGAGTGTCATAATTTTCAAAACGACGAGTTTAACCTCGCCAACATCCTAAAGTTTTAAAATTATGCTGTTAATGTAGTCTACTGAGCTAAGGTCTACCCTAATTTACCCTATTTTTGCTTGTAACTTTCGGGAGTTGTTCAACTCTTTTGGCTATAACTTTTTCAGCATAAGAGAAAATCATTCTGATCTTTTTGTGGATGATAGTAATGATGTTGCGGAATCTTCTATATGTTGAAAAGGGCGTGTGCCATCACTGAGGAATAAATGGTAGCTCTTCAAAATCTGTCACTCTGTTTTTGCATAAAACGAAAATTGATACAATTTTCTTTTTTGCGCTTTCAGCGTGAACGTAATTGCAAATTTTTTAATATTGGATTACAAACGACAGAGATACTAACAAAAGGCGACCGGACGATTTGGTGTGCCTTCAGCGACAAGGAGATTATGACAGTACGAACATCATCAGGTCGATGCGTGTAGATCATGAAATTTCACATTTTTTGAAGAGCACATCCGCAGTTTGAAAAATAACTGGTGGCAACCCTGTGTGATCGGTGAATATGGGTACTACTAATAATGTGTTTAAGTGCTAAATAGATCGAATTATTATTTTGGTACCGAGAGCCATTTTAGGTTAAATTTTGTTGATTTTCAGGCTTAACTTGCAATAGAACCAAAAGGGACAATCCGATTATAACTTCTTCAGCACTTGAAAAAAAAATGATGCACGCGAGCACATTATTTATATTTAATGTATTTTTAACAAGTTGACGCTAAAATGAAACGTGTGCCTCTAATTTGAAATTTTTAATTTTTCAAAATTGAAATCGGACTATTTTGTAGATTTTCCCATATATATTCTTGATCGTGATAAAATTCTAAGACAGACGTCCGTCTGTTGTTAAAGCATCTTATCAAAAGGAGGTAGAACGTTCAAATTTTCCATAAATGCGTCTTATAGTCGTAGATCGGTTGGGATTGAAATGGGGCGAAATCGGCCCAAAGGGAAAAATTTTTCCCTCACAAGGACTAAAAATACCCATAATAATCCCTAATATTTTAGCGTATTTAAGCATGTTTTTTGAATAAGTCTGTTTATATTTGCTTGATATTTGGTATGCGCATTCCCCTTATAGCAAAAACGTGCACCATAAAGTGATTCTTATTTGTAGGGGGTGAAATGGGGCAAAAAAGGGATAAAAATGGTACATATTAAACGACAACAGCTAGAAACACGAAATTCGGTGTGTACATTTCTCTAATTGAGTAGATACATAATATAAAAGTATTTTTTCCAAATTCGTACTTTTAAGGGGTAAATGGGGATAGAGGGATAAAAATGGTACCAACCAAACGGCTGTACCTAGAATAATGAAATTCGGTGTATACATTCCTCTGATTGCATAGACAAGTAAAATATACGAATTTTTCAAAATTCGTACTTTTTGAGGTTAAAATGAAAAAAGGGATAAAAATAGTACCAATCAAATGACCTCAGCTAGAGTCATGAAATTCCTCTGACTGTATAGACACGGGAAATAAACTGATTTTTCGAAATTCGTACTTTTTGGGGTCAAAATAGAAAAAGGGATACAAATAGTACCACCCAAATGATCGCAGCTAGAGTCATGCAATTCGGAGTATACATTCCTGTGACTGCGTGGACACGGAAAATAGTCGAATTTTTCGAAATTCATACTTTTTGGGGTTAAAATGGAAAAAGGGGATACAAATAGTACCAACCAAATGACCGCAGCTAGATTCATGCAATTCGGAGTAGACACGGAAAATAAACGGATTTTTCGAAATTCGTACTTTCAAGGGATACAATGGTACAGAGGGATAAAAATAGTACCAAAACGACTACAGCTAGAATGATGAAATTCTAATTTCGTAGAAACTTCAAAGGGATAAAAATGGTACCAACAAAATAGGCGCAGCTGCAATCATGGAATTCCTCTGACTGCATAGACACGCAAAATAAAAAGTTTTTCCCAAATTCATTCTTTTTCTTTTACGGCAAAAATTGGTTGAATCATGAAGATAGTTTATTTTGTACTTTTGGTATTAAAATAGAATGGAAATACAACCAACTGTAGCACCCACTATCCACCAATATTTATGGTATTTAAGCTTTTTGAAAATAGAAATATAGGAACATTTATTTTTTTGAACTGACGTATTGGTAGTCTTGACTTATAAGCGTGGTTTGAAATAATTAAAATATTATATTTATTTATAAAATTATTTTTCACTATTTGTGTTTGTTTTGGTTTGGCTATATTAAAAAATTTATATTTTCCTGTAATATTACTGCACTTCTACGAAAATCGACAACCTCTGTGGAATGAAATCCATGGTGGAGGGTTCGGCCCGGCCGAACTTAACGCCGTTTTTACTTGTTTTAATTAAAAAACCGCACATCTGTTTCGTCCTAATGAAAATATTATGAAAAGTGCACCTTTGGAAACAATGTTAGTTCCTACTTCTGATACTCCACATCAGATGCAAAGTTTACGAATAAAAATCCTGTGGTTATTTTAACGGCAATTTTGTATAAAATCAGTAAAATCAGCTTATGTTCCTCGAACATCGAATATGATATGACGTAAAATGATCTTAACCCTCACGCTTCTCTCTCTTATAAGTCCCTCCAAAAAGTAGATTTAAGGAAAAGAAATTGTCGGAAAATATCAGTAGCGGGTCGCCCAAGACACCAAAATTGTAAATAATCTCTTCGCGTTTAAAATGCAACATTTGCACTATTTATTAGCAATAAGTCTGGAAGTTGTCTTTTTTAATATCAGAGAGATGGAATTTCCATACATTTTTTTCAAACTCTACAGTGATAAAATAACGCCATAGAAACATATTACAACACTCGTTGTAATATGTTTCACAAATACTACATCTCTCCTCCTAACTCCTGAAATCCTTTACCGATTTTGATGTGTTATGCGTTGGTAATTTCATATTGCTTTTAAAATGTTGATGTGGATTATTTTAGCATGGTTAGATTTTTTTAAGTTTTTAATTCTTTTATTTTGATTTTCGAAATGATTACACTACTCCGTTTTGTTGAAATTTTAAAGTAGTGTGCATAGGTCTATTTTTAAGCGACTATGTGATTTTGAAAGTGGTGAAATGATGGCTTCTATTTTTTACGAATTTTTTTCGATGAGTTATGGAAAAATTAAATTTTTTGTAGTGTGAGATTGTACCATCAGAAAAAATTGCTTCGCACGCGAAGAAGCCAGGTATTTGTTATTTTCCGTCTCTGTTTTAGGATAGTATTTATTTGATTTTCTTATCTAAAATAGTAAATTGGAAACATATCACTCATATACAGTCAGAGGATATGTGCTTTGTCGATGTGCACTGTTTTAGCTGAACTCCCTTCGTATATATATTTTTTATCATTTTCTACCCAGTTCTTAACAAAAAATTACAATCGCAGAGCCTTTTATTCGAAAAATAATACATTTTGATGGCGCTTCTACATGGTCAGAGGAATTTACATACTAAACTTCATGATTCTAGCTGTTTTCCTAATGTTGGTACTATTTTTTTTCCTTTTTGGTCTCACTCTCCCCTTAAAAGTACAAATTTCGAAAAATCCATTTATGTGCAAGTCTACGTTGTCAGAGGAATTTACGCACAAAATTTCACGACTATAGCAGCAATATTTAAGTTGGTACTATTTTTATCCATTTTTGTCCCGCTCAACCCTTAAAAGTACAAAATGCATTTATATTCCGCTTCTATGTGGTGAGAGGAATTTACCCACCAACTTTCGCGACTATAGCTACAATACTTAAATTAGTACCATTTTCATCCCTTTTTGTCCCTCGCAACCCTTAAAAGTAAAAATTTCGAAAAATCCATTTATGTTGCAAGTCTACGTTGTCAGAGGAATTTACGCAAAAAATTTCACGACTATAGCAGCAATATTTAAGTTGGTACTATTTTTATCCCTTTTTGTTCCGCTCACACCTTATAGGTAGAAATTTCAAAAAAATCCATTAGGATTTACCTTCTACATTGACAGAGGTATTTACACACCAAATTTCACGACTATATCTGCAATACTTAAATTAGTACCATTATTATTCCTTTGTGTCTCTCGTATCCCTTAAAAGTACAAATTTTGAAAAATCCAATTTTAATGCGCTTATACATGGTCACGATTCTTGCTATAATAATTAAGTTGGTACTATTTTTATTCCTTTTTGCCCCGCTCACCTCTTATGAGTACAAATTTCGAAAAATCCAATTTTACTGCGCTTCTACATGGTCAGAAGAACTTACATATCAAATTTCAAGATTCTAACCAACTTTCGCGACAATAGCTACAATACTTAAATTAGTACCATTTTCATCCCTTTTTGTCCCTCGCAACCCTTAAAAGTACAAATTTTGAAAAATCCAATTTAAACGCGCTTCTACATGGTCATAGGAATTTACATACCAAATTTCACGATTCTAGCTACAATATTTTAGTTGGTACCATTTTTATCCCTTTTTGTCCGGCTCACCCCTTATAAATACAAATTTGGAAAAATCAATTTATGTTGCAAGTCTACGTTGTCAGAGAAATGCAGCCGTTTGGTCTGGGGGCTTGTTAATGATAAGTATTTTATATATATATATAGATTACACTGTGCTACAAAAAACTGGAGTACAAAGACATGGGAAGCGCATATAAGTCTATAGCTTAGTAGATTACACTGTGCGACAGTCCAAAGACTCTGGGAAGTGATATTATTTTTGTGGTAGGTATTGTAGAGTAGAACAACAATCTGTATTTGAAATTAGCCAGACACTCCAAAATCTTGAGTTACGGGTCATATTCACCAAAATAGATAAAAATGATAAAAAACGACCATTACAATTTAAAAAAATCCAATTTTGGAACACATTTTCCCAACTTTGGGAATTGGGGTATTTTTTTTTTTGAAAAAAAAAAGCAATCATTTTTCATCGTTTTTGTCAGTTTGACGAATTTTAAGTATTTTTATTGGACTTCAATTCGTAAAATAATGAGAGATGTGAATTGGAATGACCAAAACTTGTATTTTTACAAAAATTTAGTATTAACAAAAACTTCAATAATTCAGCTGCGAGAATATTGCAAAACAAAAATATCATGCATACAAATCATTTTAGCCATATCTTCCGCGAAAATAAAATTTTTGCAAAAATATCCAATCAGAATTTTTTGTTTACAGTAAGTGCTGTACCCAAAATACCCACATATTTGGCGAAAAAGATCGACCTTCCAAAAAATGAGACCAATTTAACCCTACTAATTTTGTTGAGCAGATTGGTGTGTAATTTTGCTATTTAAGCGTGAATATCTTTATTTGCAACTTGACACCCACTGGAATTACCCGACAAATTATTTCGTAGAAAATTTTAATCCTTAAATGTCCTTTTTGAAATAGTCCTAGTCCTAATTGTAGAACAAAGAGTCAAATTGAGTCACAAAGAGAGGAGCTAAAGGGTTAAGATCTTTTCCAAAAATGATGGTTCAACAAACTTTCGCTTAGTAAAATGCTCCCTTCGATCAAAAAATTAAAACTTTTAGCCACTGTAAAATTAAACTCGGACCAGCTGGACTATAAGTTTATTCTTCAAAAATTGTCTACTCAACATGCCCTTGCAGAGTTATTGTGTCGCTCTTCTGATCCATTCAAAATTAATTTGTTGGACAGTGTAATTGCATTAATTTTCGAAATCGGGGCAATTTTTAACAAATATTTACTGTCACTGGGTAGATCTGAAACGGAGTCGGAAATATAGTGATTCAAGGAATAAATATAATTTCAAAAACCAACCCACTGTGCACTGTTACCTGCGTTGTCTTTGCAGGCAGTCAGCGTCACGGTGAAGCTCAAGTATCATCAACATCATCAATTTTAAGCTGTTTGTGAAACGCTCGCTCATTCCTCTGTGTTCATCAGCCAGCCTAGGCTGACTGTGGCTGGCAGTTCACAGCTTCTTCATCGTCATCTTCTTCTTCGTTACTGCGTTTGTCTCTTTGTTAATTTTCAAAAGTCAAAATTGTTTATGTGTGATGATGATGAACAAACAAAACATTTCTCCATTTAGACTTTGACTTGTACATTTTTGCTTAGTTTTTTTGCTGCTGCTGCTGCCGTTTTGTGCGCTCCTTAACAAACCAAACACACAAAAAATCCTCCAGCTCAAAAGGAGGCTGAACGATGAACGAACGGCAAAGCAAACGAAGGAAAGCAAAAAAGTCGTTGGCAGTCAGCGGATGATGAGGCTGTTGTTGCGGATGGATGGAGACGCGGAGGGGGGAGAGACAGTGAATGAATGACGAAATAGTGGTGAAATGTTGGAAAATTAGTAACAGGTGTTTGTTTTGACAACATTTTCAGCGTAAACGACAACAGAATGAAAAGCACAACAAACACGAGGGCAATGCCAGCAACAACACAAAAGCCGACTCATCATCACAATTTTCTTTCATTTCACACACTCATCACTCCGACACCGACACCAACACTAGTTCACCGTTCAGCGCTCAACGCTCACTTTAAAGATTTCGCTTCGCATTCGCAATGAAGACAACGTTTGCACAAAGGACATGGCGGCGGCAGCAGCAGCAGCAACACCATCATCCAGCCAACAACGACAACGACAACAATAAACACTTTGCAATTCACAAAGAATACAAATACATCCTCGAAATCATCACACAAGGAAGACCTGATCCTGTTTTAAGAGTGATGCCGCCAAAAAGCACACGCACACACAGGGAGCAGCATGAATGAACGAATGAATGAATTTAAATAAATGTTGGAACCGTGGACGGATGGATGGATGGATGGCAGGCAGGTTATTTGCGATGACACTTCCATGCATAAGGAGCCACGGTAAGAAAGGTACGCACGGTGCTGTGAAAGTGGCAACAACAAATTAAGAAAGCACACAAATAAGTCAAGAGGAAAATGCTGCTCCTTCACACACGCACACACACTCACACACATGTCCTTATGTACACAGGGAATATCTGTATTTGTTGTATTTCGTAGCCCAGATTCCATTTGAAAGCGAAGTTAAATGTTAACTTTGGAGGATCTTTTGGAAGGCACACATCCTTTTGAATTTATTGTGCAAATAATGATGTTGACATTGCATTTTTCAGGAAGTGACTTGTTGGAGAAGCGGCTTAAATAACATATACAACAACAATGACAATACATAGGAGTGTTACTTAATATTTTGAATGCTAGGGATGCTGAAGGTGTAACTAAATATATCCTACGATTTGATTCAAATCGATGTTTTTTCAATATTTCTCATATCGAAAAGTTACTTTTTATAGAAAACCTGAGTTATTTATTATTTCACTGAGACGTTTCCCAAATAGAAACCCCCTGAAATTCTGACATCTTCATGTAGAAAATAAATATCAGATACTAAGAATTATGGTCCTATCATAGGATAGAAAGTAAATAATAATATAACTAAGGATTATTCCTTCCATTGCATTTATTTGCAAAGACAGTTACAGTTAGTTGTACGCAAACAACACAAATGTACGTGGAAACTGTAAAAAATGTACGTGGAAATTTTTCGTGTTTTCAGATGAAGCCCATTTTCATCTCGGTGTCAATAAGGGGTTCATATGGGGTTCAGAGAACCCACACGTTACTATTGAGAAGCGCGGATTTTGGACTGAACCGAAAAATTTAGTTGATCGGAAGAGGTACTGCCGAGCCAGTCGTTGTAGTCATATGAAGGATATTGTGTTCCATTGTTAAATTACAAAGTACAACCTTTCCAATAAAACCAGAAATTTGAAATAATAATCAGTACTTTTTTATTGTTTTTCAATAGAAGGGATTTTAAAGAAATTTGTACGTTAATTAAGATATGATCAATTTCATTTGAAATTGAACAGAACATTTTCTGAATGAGACAAGTAAAGATGCATTTCCGGACTTCCAAGAAATTTGAAATTTTACACATTATGGTAGATCGAAAATCAGGAATTCATAAGGTAATTTTTGACTGAGAAATTCAATAAAATATAAATAATATAAAATTATCAAATCTTAAAAACCTATTTTTATAATTGACTTTTTAATTCCATGCAATTTTGTAATAAACAAAAAAGTACATCTTCGAATTTTTTAAATTTATATTTATAAAAGAGTTCGTTAATAAACGGCAGTATCTAGAAACAGAAAATGCAGTGTGTGCCTTGCAATTACCATGCAGACGAGCAAGAAAAAAGTGATTTTTCGAAATTTATACTTTTAAGGGAGGAAGAGAAAAAAGGGATAAAAATGGCAACAATTTGTGAAAATCAGTATTTACATCCTCTGATAACGTAGACTTGCAGAATAAATGGATTTTTCGAAAATTTTACATATAAGGGTCGAGCAGGGCAAAAAGGGATCGTGAAATCTGGCATGTAAATGCTTCCACAGAAGCGCAACATAAATGCATTTTTTCTCTTTTAAGGGGCGAGCGTGACAGACAGGGATGACAAATGGTACCAACTAAAGTATTGCAGCTTGAATCGTGAAATTTGGTATGTAAATTCTTCTGACCACGTAGAAGCGTATTTCTCAAATTTTTTACTTTTAAAGGGTTCGCGGGACAAAAATGGCATCAATTTAAGTATTGCAGCTATAGTCGTGAAACTTGGTGTGTAAATTCCTCTGACAACGTTGAAGCGCAATTTAAATGAATTTTTCGAAATTTGTACTTATAAGGGGTGAGTGGTACAGAAAGTGATAAAAACGGTAACACACTCAGAAAAAAGTGAACCTTATAATGAGTTAAAAAATAAAGAAATAAAATTTAGGAAAATTGAACTTCGTACAGCGCTAAAGCAATATTTCCTCATATCAAGTTCAAATTTTTCATTGAAGGTAGTACATGCTTTGATCTTGATTCTAGTTCAATTTTCCTCAAACCAAGTAAATATTTACTCAAACTGAAGAAAATTCCATCCCAAGTTTTTTCTCAAACCAAGTACATTTTTACTAAATCTAAGTAAAATTTTGCAGAAATTTTCCTAAATCTAAGTAAAGATTTCCTAAAACCAAGTAAATAACCAAGTTTTACTAAATCTAATTACAGTTTTCTTAAACTAAGTAAATTTCTACTCAAACCAAGTACATTTTTGCTAAATCTAAGTAAAATTTTGCTGACACAATTTCCTAAAGCTAAGTAAATGTTTACTCAAATCAAGTAAATGTTTACTTAAACTGTGGACAATTTGCTGATTTTTTTCCTTCAAACAAGTAAATATTTACTTAAACTGAGGAAAATTTTACTTGATACAAGGAAAAAAGTAAACTTAAAATAAGTTCAATTTAACTAAAAAATTCAAACAAATGGTTTTGCTTGAGAGTATGTAAAACTAATACAAAAATTGACAACATTAAATATTTCTCAAAAGTTTCATGATACCTCTGCCATAAAGAGTTGAGCTATTACTCCATGATTGCTGCGAAGGCAAGCTAGGCGTGATTTATAAGTTCATCAATACTGGGTGATTCCATTGGAACGGGTGTGACACTTTTGCTTAAATATGTTTAAATATCTCCCATTTTCATTGACTGAGATTTTTACCATATTGCCAACTGAAAAATATTGGAGATATAAACAAACTAGAGCGTCACGGGTGTGACCTTAGCTTTGAAGAAAATCTTGAGATTTTACTTATTTGCTGTATTGTTCTTTCATTACATGACTTTATTCACCTTTTCTAATCAAGAGAGTTGTTCCTACACCTTCTTCTGAAGTATACGTTATGAATATGGGAAATATAGGATATTTATATAGTAACGGGCGTGACATTTTGATGAAATTTCTGTTAAGACACCAGTCTATATCTGGGAAAGGAAATGATCAGACCTATTGTTGTCCTTATTTTTTGAAATATATTCAAAAATGTGTATTATGAGAAGAATAAACATTACGAATGTTTATCTGTGTTTTTTTAAATCATAATTGATTTTGACGAAAAAGGGGTCACTTTACGTGGAATCACCCTACTTAAATGTATGAAGAACTCGGCATAAATTTCAAAATAATTTTAGAAAAAAAACACTTTTAGTTAAAATTTCCTAAACGGATTATTTTAATACCAAACAATTTCTGATTTTTTTTCTTACTTAAAATCTTGGAAATATTCTTCCACACAAGTATGAATTTACTCAATTGTAAGAATTTTTTTATTAGATCCAAAGAAATGTTTTTACGCAAATTTACTAAACTATTTCTAGTAAATGAACTATTTACTATGCCTTTGAAAGAAGGAAACCTTACTCATACTTTGTTAATTTTACTATTTTTAAGGAAATATTAACTGAACTGGAGTAAATTTTTTGAACCAAGTTGTAGTATGGATTTTACTCACATCTATGAATGTAATTTTGTGGGTGCAACTAAAGTATTGCAGCTATAATCGTAATATGTGGTATGTAAATTCCTCTGACCACGTAGAAGTGCAGTAAAATTGTACTATTAAGGGGTGCGCTGTACAAAAAGTGATAAAAAATGGTACCAATATAAATGAATAGTTAAAATTTGTACGAATATGGAGGATGCGGGACGAAAAGGGACATACGTCGTACCAATTAAAGTACCGGCTTTTAGGGGAGAAACGGCTGCATCTGGATCAATGAGATCGAGTATATTAAAAGGCTCTGTGGTTGTAATTTTTTGTTCGAAACTGAGTAGAAAATGATACATACGAAGGGAATTAAGCTAAAATAGCGCAATTTGACTTGTATGAGTGCTATCTAATAAGAGGTTTCTAAATTACTATTTTAGATTTATATATATCCACCAAAAGAGAATTCAATAAATACTATCCAAAAACGGAGTTGAATAAAACTGATAACAAATAACTGAAGTAGCGGGCACTGCTAATGCAGCAGGGCCGACTATGTGATATCCTCCACTTTCTACCCCATTATAATTCGAAAAAAGTGATATCGTGGACAATTTTTGTATAGTATGTGGTCTCAAATCCGAAGCGAAATTTGTATGGGAGCTATATATAAATCTGAACCGGTCTGACTCTCTATCACCTCAGATGTTTCTAGTTGAAATAAAAGGTGCTGTGGCAAATTTGAAGAAAATCGATCAAAATATGTGGTTTCTAGAGCGAAAATAGTTATATCCGGAGCGAAATTTGTATGGGGGCCTATTAATAATATAAAACCTTAGTGTAAGTCTGTCTGTCTGTCTGTTTGTTTGTTCCGCCATCACGTGTAAACGGCTGAACCGATATTGTTGAAATTTTCAGTACAGATAGATGCAGGTCTGGCTATAGAATTTTTAAAAATTTGCGCTGTGGGCGGAGTGGGCGTGACAAAAGTGTTTTGAGAGCTAGAAAGCTAAAAATTGGTACATATATATTACTGACCACGAGAATGATAAATATGATGCCGAAATTTGGATTTTCATTTTGTGGGCGGAGTGGGCGTGGCAATAGTGTTATTTGAGCTAAAAGGCTGAAAATTGGAACGTACATATTACTGACCAGGATAATATCAATATGAAACCTGATTTTAATTTTAACATTCGTTTTTTTTTTGCCTGGCGAAGTGGGCGGGGTTCAGCTAGTCTATATCTAAATCTGAACTGATTTGCTTCAAATTAAATAGCGTTTGTCCTTGGCTCACAAAACTTACTTGTGCCAATTTTTGTAAGGTTCGGGCAATAATTGCGACCTGTACTTTGAGTACAACAATAGATGGACAGACTTACAGACAAATGGACTTTGGTACTTCGACTCAGAAAGGGTGTTACAAACAATTGCACAACGACATAATAGCCTATTGGAGGGTACAATGACAAAAAATCGTGATGACAATATTGTTGACGAAAGCTTTTATAATTTCATATCGTCTACCGGAAACCCCCCGTAGGTGTAATTTTGGAATTTTTAAGCAGAATGTTTAGCAGATATTCTTAAAGAGGACAGATATTAGGCATATCCTGCATGACAGCCAAATTCTGATGTCTCACTATTTTCTAAAAAAACTGTAAAATTCTTGTATGCCTCGTAAATCTTCGCCTTTCCTTCTAAATAACGAACTTAAGACTATAAGACGACAATGTTATGTGAAGCAACCATCATGGAATATGTGTATATGACTATCCATATAAGAAGATTCCCATCCAAAGGACATTTCGAAACATCTACTCTATGAGACACCATTTTGCAGCAGCAACAACACTTGTGCTTCCTGTTGCTACAAGTGTCAGTACGAAATGTGCAGGCGGATGTGGTGCGAGCATCTGCGTGCGTCTGACTTGCACTTGTAGCGCCAGTTTAAAGAATATGTTTGTAATTTAATTTCATTATCGTTTTATTTAAATTTTCGTTTTTTATTTATGAAGGCTATATGGCGACAGAGGGTGGGGAAAGAAACTAGCAGCAACAGCAATGATGACATTAAGCGGCCCTCGTATCTCACTGCTCTGGAAAACTCACCCTGCCGTTAATAATCGATCGTTTTATTACATACGCAGTGCTGGCTGTCTAGCTGGGTATTAACATTTTACATATATTTGAAGAAGAAGAAAAAAGAGAAACTGTTTCACCCCTCCAACATGGGAACAGCACCACCACCCCTCAGCGCCAGTTACAGCCACTCGTACGCACCGACATATATTAAATGCTACTTTACTTTACATTCCACATCCTGTTCCTGCTTCAACCGCAGCACCACCACCCCGTCTGCCAACGACAACGCCACCCCACTTCATTGCCATCGCCATCCTCATCATCATCATGAGATGCATTTACAAAATATCTAAATTGTACTCGTTCTTATATTCATTACATGTTCATTCACCATCGCTGCTGCACAGTGGTTGAAAACGGAAGCAAATCTATCTATCGGATACCCTATCTATAAATATATAGATAAAACATGATTTTGGGTCAAGGTGAAAGCTGATCTAGCCTTATGCGGCTGCCTGAGATAGAGCGACATATAAGTGACCTGATATGCGGCAAGTTACTTGATGTTCTGCGTTGCAAATGGCCTAAATTGGTAAAGAGGGGGGAAATCTCTAAGCCGGGCGCCAGGGTCCTCTAAGAGATATCACTGCTGTGAAAAATGCTTCGTCATATTTTTAAACGCTTTTCGCCGAAGAAAGCTTTTTTCCCATGTCTTCTAATGTTTCGGCGAAAGTCGGAGGATACATTTTCATATTTTAAGCAGAACATATACCCCTTTCGCCAACTCACAAGAATTTATCTGCCTCTTGTTCGCATTTTTTTCTATTTCCACTGTTCGCTTCCATCTTTTAAGTCGTGTTTTTAATCGAAATCATTTTTGTTCGCAGCCACTGTGCTACGCATCCTTCCACTTTTACACTTTTACAATATTGTAATGCGTAACGTAGCGAGGATATGATGCCAACATTTTATTGCGGAAAGTGTTGCATGCGTGTGTGCGTATGCGTGTGTGTGTGTGTTATCTGCAGAACGAACGAAGAGGAACGCAAATGAGCGCTCGCTTCGTTGCGGACGTAAGTGGTGCTTTCAGGAATGACAACGCTCTGATGGAGCGCTGATGACGATGATGAAAATTTCGCGTTGCTGTTGCTCCTCCAGCGTAGAGTTTCCTCCGACCGAAAAACGGCTCGCCCGCCACAATTTCCCAGATGACGGAATGCTTTTCACATGGCGCACTCGGTTTAAACAAAGTTTAAATGAGATGTGGCACATGTCAGTCTGGCTGAACATTTTTTTCTCCGTTAATCCCCTTCAACAGCCAAATGCTGGAAAAAAGTGCACATTCTGGGCCACTGTTTATAATACGCTGAAGGATGTTAACTAGCGTAGCTGTTTTTTTTTGTTGTTTGCAATTACTTATGTGTTATTACTTTCAGGATAAGACAGTTAGGATTATAATATCTTGGAGGTATTTGCAGGCATCTTAAAATAAATTCAAATAATTGGGGAAATAAAAACTGTTCCAACACAGAGCAGATCTTAAATTAGCATTATTTTCAGGCCCTATGGTAATATAATAAATGTGAAAGAATTTGGATTTATTGTTTTTCAAAATGTGCTCTAACCGATATACTTTTTAAGGCGAACAACTGTTTCGAAGCGCTTCGAGTGAGGACATTGGGTTTGGTTAATATGAAACACCCACATGTCACATGGCGCCCGGTGATTCCTAACCGAGTTTTTACAAAATTTTGTAACTTTTGAGGGAAAATCAGAAGTGTTCTCCATATATTTTGTAAAATTTTCATTTTCTAGTGCTATTTTTAAAGCATTTTTTATAAAATCCGTTTTACTTCCACATTTCTGTTCCGATTTGTGTTTGAAAGGACTCGCTAAGATCGCTAATTCTGATTTTTGGAATTTTTTTAACCCTTTAAGCACCGCAACATTTTTTAATTTTTAGTCCTCAAGGGACCATCGCTATCCCATCCCGAAATTTTAACAGGTCTTGCAGAAAATTGTGGGCTATTTTCTGACAAATTTTGCAAAAATAAATTGCGTTATGTAAGGATATTCTATGATAAATGATAATTTGACATTTTGAACATCCTTGTTCCACCAGGACATAAACAATGTCCTATATTGTACCGATGACGCCTGCGGACAATAATTAAACTTAAAGTAGTGTATATATTTCTAGAAACACTGTAAATTGCCAATTTTGACGAATTATAAAATGCAAAGTACATTGAATAATGTTGAAATTTTAACATCAAAAAAATTCGAAGCAATGAGTTCTCCTGAGTGCCAAATTTTATACAACTCGGACTGTGTCGAAAAATTTTTGGGACTTCTTCAATGAAGTTATTTAAATTATTCATGGGTTTTTAGCTCTTATAACTACCCAGGAGTGTGATAGGTAGGGTTTGGGGTCCGGGAATTCCCGAATCGTCCAAATTTTTCCGGGAATTCCCGGGAAAAATTTTAAATTTCCCTGGAATACGGGAAATATTAAAAAATATTTTATTGATTATTTTGAGCACTAATTTAGTTTTACTGTACAATTGGGAAATTATTTTTTATATATTTTAAATTCATATATTTACATTATTGACAATAGTAATGAACATTTCTTTACATCATATTACTGCAAAAAAACTTTTTAAATTCGCTAAGTCGCTATTTTTTGCTAGCTAGGGGAATACACACTTTTTATTAGGATATTTGCAGGATTTTTAATAAAGGGTAATTTTATAAAAGCTATAGGAAAGTTAAAAAAACACATAAAATTCAGAAAAATGCATGAAATCTTTATTTGAATCGATAGTACGGTCCATATAATTTAATCTTTGAAGATTATTTCATGCAAATGTTGACCTTGACTGCGCCTCAAATGGTCCATCCGCTTAGTCCAATTTTGGCATTTCCACGTTTTTGAGTAACAGAGGCCCAATTGCTGCGAACGGCGAAGAATCGATAATTTATGGTCATCATTAACACTGGCCGATACAGCTGCGATATTTTCTTCAGTTCGCACTCTACATAAGCGTGTTGGTGGTTTAATGACCAACAATGTAAATTTGGTGCGAAATTTAGTCACAATAGCCCGAATAGCCGTTTCAGTGGGACCATAAAATGGAAGAAGCGCGCGATGAACTTTCTTAACAGAGCACGAATTTCGATAATAAAATTCAATAATTTGCAAGCGTTGTTCGTTTGTAAGACGATTCATGGTTAAATTATAGATCAAACTGAAGATGTTTGACAGTGAAACAAAACACGAAACGCGCGTCAGCTGTTTAAAACAATGTTGCCAAAAAGATAATAGCTAAAAAATCACCCTTTATAAATCGAAAATAGCATACTGACAATACTATGGCTGACATAGTGTCAATACTTAACCCCTCGTGCTATCTGGTTTAACTTTAAATTTCTTGTTTTACCAGAAGAATCTACGAGATAAAAGGTGAAAATATTCTTAATGAAGAATTTATTTTACATATGAAGTTAGTAAGAAATGGTATAAAAATAGGGAAAACATTAAAATTGTTCACCTAGAAACTTTCGAGAGGAATCTAATAGGAATAGAAATGTGTATATCCTACGGTATATTTAAATGACCTTCTGTAAGAACTAATGACTGGACTATTTCAATATTTTAATTTTTATGAACATATTTAATTAATATTAATTTTTTATAATGTTTCTATTGCTTTTACAGTTTAGAATATTTCCCCCCGTTGCTGTTAAATATTTTCGTCTCTAGACGAATGAATCTTCTAAATTAAAGACGTTCTCAGCCATACGAGTTATTGTTGTCAGGCACTTGTGTCTATGATTTAAATGTCCAATTTTATGACGACAATTAGTCTAGAATAAAATATTTGTAAAATGTAAAATATTTTGACAAACACATTCGCTTTTAATTTGTAATATGACAGTATTTTTAAAAAGCACATCCGTTACTAAATATTGTTATTTTAAACCATATTGGACATACCTAAAATAAATTACTTTTTCCCGGGAATGAAACTTTTCATTCCCGTTTTCCCGGGAAATGAAAAAAGTCCGGGAAACCCCAAACCCTAGTGATAGGTCAAATATGGTCAGGAGGCAACAAAATGGTTCATGATATATGTTCCTCTGACTCAAAACATCCCGAAACTGATTCGGCGTATTGAATTTTTTACGATTATGTAAATTTGTTTAAAATCATAATTTTTTAAAATTAAATACATAAATTGGATATAAAATTGTTTAATCTTTATACCATCACTCTACAGATAGGAGAGTATATGTCATTTGGGACAAAAAAAAGTGTGTGTATGTTATTTTATGAACAATCGTTCAGAAAATACTTTTTTCGGGCGACTACATTTAGTAAATGTTTTCTTAAAAATACAACCCGTTATTTCTCCAAGCTGAAATTTTCAGGGTTTGTTTAGAATCGATCAGGGGATATGCCTATATTTTTTCTGAATTGTTAGGTTGGTGTTTTCATAGTGTAAAATAAAAAAGAAGAAGAAAAATCAGAAATACACAAAATTGTTGTCAGTAGCAGTCAATAGACAAGAACGCCGGTGAAAAGTACTTGTAGTTACCTTTAAAACAAGCCTTCGTCCTTTGAATTGTGCCCACGCGTTTTCTCACTACACAATTTTCAATGTTCATACCTCGGCACCTATCTTTTGAAAAAAATTTCGGTTTTTTTTTACAAAAATACGTGTAAAGTATTTTTAACAGTAGAATATGTCTGCGAAAAATCGTTAAAATCGGAGTCGTGGTCGTATATTTTAAACGAAAATCGTTCGGTTTGATATGGAGTGAACGATATATGATCTCTGAGAGTGAGGCAAGTCGATTTAGTTGACTGAGGTTTACTAACTTGTTTTTCATTTAAAGCCGCAAGTATTATATTTGCAAAATGAGAGTCTAGAGTCTAGCAAGGTGGGAGTCTAGGACGTCAAATTTTTAGGACATAACTTTGGTCGCACAACACAAAACGAAACAAAAATTGCTTCGGCCAAAAATGTTAACCCGTTAAAGGGATAACTCGTCGCTTCTTATCCTTAAGCCACACTAACCCTGAATTCAATTCGTCGTTAGTGACGGCATGTAGCACCAACTTCAATGGCAGCTTGTTCAATATTTACTTCAGCTGGATTTGCGTTTCTATACCAAAAAAGATTATTTTATTTAACTAGGATTGCCTATCAGATTCTCGACGTTTTGTTTTTTCAGTACGTAGTATGAACGCTATTTGTGACACTTACACGGTGATAACGACGCCTCCGAACAATAGTATGATACGTCCAAAAGTGAGTCCTGCAGGAGAGGCGTTCAAAGTTTATTTTATAGAATTATGTTAATAATACAAGTTAGCGTAACTTTTGATTGATTGGCCGATCATTCCCAAAAATTTAGAGAATTTAAGTTGAAGACCGTATAATCTAGAAAAGTAATGAATTTTAAAACATACTAAGTGACGTTGGGCAAAATGGGCAAGATCTGTCCAGAATAAACAAAATTCTAACAAGTTCTAAACAAATCATTAATATAACTGGCCAACAACATTTCCTCGGATAAGGGGTCAAATTGACCCATAAAGAGAGGAGCTAGAGGGTTAAGATTTTCCACAAATATGATCCTCATAAGATTACACAATATAGTTATGACAATAAGAATTTTCTCAGACTTTTATTAAAGCACATCTCTCAACTAAAAAATGAAAACTTTGACTTGTGTAATAAGAAATTCTGACCTCAGGTGGACTATAAATATATTCTGCAAAAATGGTCTACTCAACATGCACTTTCAGAATTATAGGCACACTGTTCTTTCCCAATCAAACAAGTTAAATTTTTGGGACAGTGTGTTTATAGTATTTAAGCGTACTTTTAATAAATTATGCTTCATTATTACTTCTTGATTGTACTTAAAACTTATTTTTGATATTTTTATATTTGATTTGAACTGGGATATTGTCCTGGCTCAAGACCAGTTTGCATCTGTATTTAATAGAATGCAAATTTATTTACAAATGCCATGGTGACATTTATTACTTGGCTGCAGACTACCACGATCATGATTTCGACCATGTCAAAAGTCCTTTCAAGTGGCTTCGCAGCGACTTTTCAACATCAAACCCGGCCTCTATAAGGAGATGAGTCTCACAAACGAACGAGAAGCACAACTCACTTGCCGAATTTGCCTTTACAAATTCGCACCAAGTAATAAAGTACAATTTATATAAATATAAATAAAGAAAACAAGTCAAATTTTAAATTCATTTATCTCATTTTGACAGTCCACGGTGATAGGGCCACTCCTGCTTTAAGATTGTCGACAATTAATCCAGGTTTCTTGGTTTATTCTTTGCTCTCTACTTCTACTACAATTGCAGATTCCCAAGCATACCATATTAACTCTTGATCTTATCATTCCATATTTTAACTAGATCAGCTAATGAGACTGTCGCCCTACGTTTTGGTTTGTTTGGTATTGACACTAATGTTCGATGGCATAGAATATTGTCCACAATGACGTGACGTCCACTTAGGTGAGATGACCTTATAAGAGTTTGTCTTTTGATGAGAACTATTCAATTTTAAATCACCAAATGACGCATTTCCTAATAATGAACTACCCTCCGCATTAGGCGACTTCAATACGAACGTCTGGAATGAATGGAATTTCTCTCGAAAATATTTTTGGTTCCACTTTGGTTCGGATAACGAACTTTCTCGCCCATCTTCAATGAAAACATAAACACCATTAGCATGAAGCACTGCTCAGCTCAGCGCCACAAAAGAATGTGAAAATAAAGATTGAATTCACAACACACACAGTGGAAATAATTGTGCCGGCAATCACAATATTTACAATTGCTAAACGATAATAAACATTTGAAGCTCTTAGCAAAATATGAAAACGTAGCTCGTAACGAATGAATGAATGTAACAACAGCAACAGCAACAATGAATTATATGACAATGCAATTTAGTACACGTTTCGGAAAAAAAAGAAATCCAACTCGAAATAGAAATCGCTTGAATATTGGAAACGAGAAGAGCATCATCGATTGAAATGGGGAATGGGTATCTTCCGGTGTAAACTACAATTCAACTGAAAGTTGGCAGTCGGTAAACATTTGCATTGTTAAGCCTAAAAAGCTCTCTGTGTTGCAAATACGTCCTTACTTACTTACATATGTACATACAAAACAATTTGTTGTCTTCCCCTACTCTCTCCCACTGTTGTTGTTCAGCATCTCCACTGTATTTGGCATTTTTAGTAGATATGCAAACAAGCAGAGGCAGGCAGGAGAAGTGATTGTATCCTTCGTCGCTGCTCTGCGTGTTTTTGGGTCTCTCTGTAAACGTTCAAACGAGCGTTTGAATAAAATCATTTTGTGCCGCCGTTCAATTCAATTCAGTTCAGAGTGTGTTGAAAAAACCCCAAATTTACAAAATACAATAAGAGACGAAAAATATTAGCGTTAAAGTGAAAGTGTGGTCGACTTGTAGGCACTCTATATTAGGCTGGGAAATGGAACATAATTTCCCGTCAAAAACGAAACATTTAGAAGGAATAGAGCGATAATAGGCTCTCCATGGATCAACAAGTTAAAAATCGTCACATATATAAAGGGTGTTTTTTATTGAGGTATAGAACTTCGAATTGAAATAAAACACAAGAAAATCGTTTTAATGTCCATCAATTTGGCTTTATTGAAAGGATAATTTTATGCCATTAATGTTTAAATATGATTTCGGGCATGTGGCCGCCGCGGCTGGCTCGAATATAGCCAATTCTACAGGTCCAATTTTCAACCACTTTTTCGTATGCCGTATGTTGGCAATAACGCCACGAATGTTGGCTTCCAAGTCCCCTAACGTTTCTGGTTTGTTGGCGTAGACGAGCGACTTCACATATCCAATGGTGTCAAATCACACGATCTTGGTTAACCGAATTAATTGCTCTGATGGACGATTATGTCGACCATAAAATGGACGGAGCTTGCGGTGAACTTCGCGAACTGAACCATTACTTTCGAAATAAATTTGCACGATTTGCAAGCGTTGTTCTTTTGTCAACCTGTTCATGATGAAATGGCAAACCAAACTAAATATTAATCACTTGACAGCTGACAAAATGGCCGCCAGTTAAAAAAGTGATGCCAACTTAAAGTTCTATACCCCAATAAAAAACACCCTTTATTATAACACACTCACTACAGAATAGGCATTTTTATAATCACTTTAATGTTCTAAATATGGCGGATTTCCATACGGATAGTCGAAATCAGTTGCAATTTTTATTTTAACATGATTTTATAATTATTTTAACCCTAAAAAATACTTATGCTTTAGCCACGCCCCTTATAGTACCATATACCATACATTTGTCCCTATCCTATGTAAAATTAAATCCTTTTTTAACTTCTATACTGGTGCATTGAATTCACTATGACTTGATATTTGTTCATGTTTTTACAGTTCTTTCATAAATGTGAAAGCTGGGACCATGGGCCGGACATAAGTAGAATTAAAGTTATTATATCTTTCATGCATATGTTCTCTGAGAGTGAGGGTATATATAAGTCGGTTTAGGACTGACGTTTTCTTGCTTGTTTTAATAATTAAATCTTTCCAAATATCCGTCACATCATTCCTATTAAATGATATACGGATTAGGAGCATTTTAGGAACATCCTTCAAAGGACTGAGAAAAAAAAATAAAAAAATTTCTTTTGCTGGCACGAGAAAATCCATAAAAAAATAGAAAAAATATTTTATTTATTTTTAGAAAGAAATTTCTATTTGTAAAAGATCTTTGGAATTTTCTCAAATAATCGGGGTTTCTTAAATTTTTGGTTAAACAGCGTGAAAAACTGCTTTACAAATTAGATAACAGTGCATTTTATGTTTAATTAATACTATAAAATAATGAAATTAGGCTCTGTTAAAACAGTTTTAACTTTAAATAAAAAATCATAGTTTAAAAAAATCTCTTGCGTCTATAAAGAGTACCATACACTTGTCCATAATGATGTTATATATATGTAGATATTAGTTTCCTCGTTAGAATGTTAGCTATTAAAAATATTTTTTTTAGATTTTTTATTGTTGGCCTCTTAATAAATTGTATGTAGGTGTCTTGATTTCATAAAATTTAAAAAACAACGATGTTGTTGTTTTTTATTAATTTTTAATTTAATTTAATTTTTTATTTAAAAATTCCCAATATTTCGATTGACTTCGTCAATCAACTTCAGGGGTGTCACTATAAAAACAAATATTTTATGACAATAATTACATTTATGAATATAACTTAAAACGACAGGAACTTGTCCGCCCCACCAGTCTTTGCCCACTAAATTATTTTTGCTTACATTTATGCTTTTTAATAAAGTGTCTGTATATGTGAGCGCAGCCGTCTGTGTCAGTTTTGTAACTTATTCTCTTGTCAGAGGGAACATCAATTATATTGTTTTGTGCTAATATTTTTACATCGTCAAAGTACAGTGGGCAGCCAGAGCGGTTTTTTGTTCTAGTATTGCTTTTTGGTCAGATTTATGAGAAGAAGGTCTTGTCTTTAATTTAGTGGTGCCAACATATACCTCTTGGCATAAGTTTAACTTGTCCCCGTTGCATGTAATTTGGTAAACTATTTTTATGTCTATGTGCAAGTGTTTGTAACACCGAAAGACTTAGAATCACTTTTTGAATCGATTTAGCAATGCCTGTCTGTCCGTCCATCTATTTTTATAATAAAAGTACAGGTCGCAATTGTAGCCAGAACCAAATGAAGCTTTGCACAACGAAGTTTTTCGGGATAAGGACGAACGCTATTTTATTTTAAACGGACGAAACATCTTATCTTTCAACTAGAAACACCTGTGGTGACAATAAGTTAGATCGGTTCAGATTTATATATAGCTACCATACAAATTTCGCTACCAATGTGACTTTTTCCGCTCTAGAAACCACATATTTGTATCAGATTGTCGTCAAATTTGGCAAAACTTATCTTATATTTTAACTTGGAATACTTGTGGTGAAATAGGTCAGATCGGTTCAGATTTATATATAGCTCACATTCAAATTTCGCACCGGATTTGAATTTTTCTGCTGTAGAAACCACATATTTCAACTCTAGAAACCACATATTAAATTTCCTCTAGAAACGCCCATAGTGAATAGGGGTAAGATCGGTTCAGATTTATATATAGTTCCCATACAAATTTCGCTTCTGTCTTGAGTTTTTCCGCCCCAGAAACCACGAATTTTCACCGAATTTCTTCAATGTGAACATAACACGTTATATTTGAAGTGGAAGAACTTATTGTGAAAGTTAGTCACTTTATTCCATGTTTGGATATAGCACCGATACAAATATTCTTTTCGATTTGACAAATTGAACCAGGTCATATTAGCCTATGATTAGGAAACATACAAAAATTCTTACCGTTTTCACCTTTCCCTACTTGTTATATTCTCATTTTGGAAATATAAGTCAGATAAGACCCACTCATACGTTAAATTAAAAGCACTTATGATGGATACAAATGTTTCGAATTACTCATAGAAAAAGTGATTTAAGATTGGAGAAAAATTGTTTTATCGAAAAAAAAACTTCTTTTGCTGGCACGAAAATATCCATAAAAAAATCTAATAAAGAAAAATATCTATTTGTAAAAGATCTGGATTTTTACATTTTTAATTAAATAGCACGAAAAACTGTTTTACAAATTAAATAATAGAATAATTTATTATTTAATAAGAGCTGGTATCTTAAGGTCTATTTGAAGGCCCCTATTGTAGAAAAACATGGGATCACCACGTATGACTAAATCAAATTAAGTCAAAACTTCGTAAAACTCCAATTTTTTTTAAATTCCCTTGGAATGTAGAAGCTATGCTCCATAGATTTTCTTCAAATATGCCTTGTTTCTTTGTTTAGATCGCAACTATTATAAAATAAAAGAATTATGCTCTGTTATCGAATTTGTAAATCAGTTTTAACTTAAAATAAAAAGTCATGATTTTTATAAAAAATCTTTTGCGATCCATAGATCTTTTAATTTTTTTAGATATTGGTTTCTTGGTTAGAATGTTGGCTATTTAAAAACAATTTTTTGGTGTTTTTTTCATAGTGACTGAATGTAAACTTTTTCGTATTTGGTGTTTGTATTTTATAAAAAATGGGGGAAGCTGATGAACATCAAGAGGAAATTGACGCCACAGCGCTTATGTTATTTATGAAAAACTAGCAGTACACGCTGCTTCGCACGCGAAATAGCCAGTTATTTGTTGATTTTATCCGTCTCTGTTACTTATTTACTTAAATTTCTTTTGGTGGATATAGATAAATCTAAAATAGTAATTTGGAAACCTCCTATTAGCTAGCACTCACACACAGTCAAAGTAATGTGCTTGTCGATATGAACTATTTTAGTGAACTCCTTCGTATGTATAATGTTTATCATTTTCCACCATTTATATCCTCGATCTCATGTTTCTAGATGCAGCCAGTTACGTTATAACTTTTGCACCTCTTTCCCAAAAAGTACACATTTTGAAAAACCACTATAGGTAACATGTGTTTTTGCTTCACCTAAAAATATGTACTTTATTTGGTAAAACATTTATTTCTTGTCAGGACGTATCGTTGTATTAAATACAAATTTTGAAATATCCATTTATGTTCCGCGTTTAAGTAATTAAAGGACTGTACACAATTTATCACTTTTCGTCCCGCGCATCCCTTAAAAGTACTAATTTCGAACAAATTTACATACTAAATTAAGAAATCCATTTATGTTGCAAGTCTACGATGTCAGAGGAATTTACACTCCAAATTTCTCGACTATAGCTGCAATACTTTAGTTGGTACCATTTTTATCCCTTTTTGTCCCGCTCACCTCCTATAAGTAAAAATTTAAAAAAAAAATCCATTTAGTTTGCGCTTCTACGTTGTCAGGGAATTTACACTCCAAATTTCGCAACTCTAACTGCACAATTTTATTTGGTACTATTTTTATCCCGCTCACCGTTTATAAGTACATATTTCGAAAAATTGTTTTAGATTAGCGCTTCTAAATTGTCAATACTTTAGTTGGTACTACTTTTATCTGTTGCCAGAGGAATTTACACTCCAAATTTCACGATTGTAGCTACAATACTTTGGTTGGTACAATTTGTATCCCTTTTTGTCCCAATCACCCCTAATAAGTACAAATTTCGAAAAATCCATTTAGATTTGCGCTACTACGTCGTCAGTGGAATTTACATACCAAATTTCACGACTATAGCAGCAATACTTAAATTGGTACAACTTGTATCCCTTTTTGTCTCGCGCGCCCCTTAAAGTACAAATTTCGAAAATCTAATTTTACTTCGCTTTTATATGGTCAGAGGAATTTACATACCAAATTTCACGATTCTAGGTGTAATACTTTAGTTGGTACAATTTTTATCCCTTTCTGCCCCGCACGCTCTTTAAAAGTACAATTTTCGAAAAATCCAATTTTACTTTGCTTTTATATGGTCAAAGGAATTTACATACCAAATTTCACGATTCTAGGTATAATATTTTAGTTGGTACTATTTTTATCCCGCAAGTCCCTTAAAAGTACAATTTTCGAAAAATCCAATTTTACTTTCCTTTTATATGGTCAGAGCAATTTACATACCAAATTGCAGGATTCTAGCTGTAATAAAGAGTGATTTTTTTGAGGTTAGGATTTTCATGCATTAGTATTTGACAGATCACGTGGGATTTCAGACATGGTGTCAAAGAGAAAGATGCTCAGTATGCTTTGACATTTCATCATGAATCGTCTTACAAACGAACAACGCTTGCAAATTATTGAATTTTATTATCAAAATGCGTGCTCTGTTAAGAAAGTTCATTGCGCGCTTCCATTTTATGGTCAGTTTAATCGACCCACTGAAGCGGCTATTCGGGCTATTGTGACTAAATTTCGCACCAAATTTACATTGTTGGACATTAAACCACCAACACGCTTACGTAGAGTGCGAACTGAAGAAAATATCGCAGCTGTATCGGCCAGTGTTAATGATGACCACCAATTTTCGATTCGTCGCCGTTCGCACCAATTGGGTCTCTGTTACTCAAAAACGTGGAAATGCCAAAATTGGACTAAGCGGATGGACCACCTAAGACGCAGCCGCGGTCAACATTTAAATGAAATTATCTTCAAAAAGTAAATGTCATGGACCAATCTAACGTTTCAAATAAAGAACCGATGAGATTTTGCAAATTTTATGCGTTTTTTTTTAAAAAAAAGTTATCAAGCTCTTAAAAAATCACCCTTTACTTTAGTTGGTACCATTTTTATCCATTTTTGTCCCGCTCACCCCTTATAAGTACAAATTTCGAAAAATCAATTTATATTGCAAGTCTACGTTGTCAGAGAAATGTAAATACTGATTTACACGATTCTAGCTGCAATTCTAAAATTGGTACCATTTTTTATCCCTTTTTGTCCCGCTCGCCCCTTAAAAGTACAAATTTCGAAAAATCCCTATTTGTAGCTCTTCTGCATGGTCAGTGTAATGAACTTACCGAATTTCATGTTTCTAACTACTGACGTTTAGTCAGGACGAAGATTCGATGTTTATCTCTTTTTGGGCCATTTTACCCCCTAAAAGTACGAATTTCGTAAAACCCTTTCTTAGTCGACGTCTACGTCATATTTGGGAACTACCCTGAAAATTTCATGACCATAGCTTCAGCCGTTTGGTCTGGGTGCTGGTCAATGATAAGTCAGTCAGTCAGTAACGCAACTCTTTTATATATATAGATTTAAGTTTTCTTTGTTTTGATACCTTGTTTTCATAAATTAATGAAAATATTATCATTCTAATGATTTTTCACCAAAATTCTAGTTGATTTTGCAAAAATAAAGTAGAAAACCCCGTTTCGGAAATCAAAATAAAAGAAATAAAATTGTACAAAACGTAAAAAACTTAACGCGACTATAACATAACGATTTAATATTTCAGAAGTAATTGAAATTACCTTCAAACAAAATTGGTTAGAAAAATTCTATTTTTTTTTTTCAAAAATACGTATGAAAAGATTACATACACAAACATTTAAAACAATCACAGCTATCGCGGCCAAAAATCGTACCGCTTGACATGGAATGACTCTTAATGGTTATCGGAAAATGGAACTTCTAAAAAATAACCACTCACAACGAAAATAGTAATTAATTATGGTTCAAAGGTTTTCACGAGTAAAGTTCATTACATTGCTGACATACAACATGTACGAGAGTTCGCTCAATTGTCGAAATATTCTGAATAATGTGAATTACCTCACTTGTGATACTGATCTTCTTCTTATTAAACAATACCACACATTTCGGGGAATCAACGACAATTGCACTAATTAAGTAATTTATTTATTTCGTGTGATCATTGCAAGGTATAGTCGAGAAAAAAGCATTAGGAAGATATCTCTCAATTTGATCGTGATAAGATTGATGTCTCCATAGATCGTTCCAAAGAGCCATTGGAAATAACCTCATTCACATGTGGACACTTCAGTGAATGATCTGAAACAAAATTCAATGTCGAAGTCAAAATTGCTTAAAATTTTCAAACTAACTAAGCTCTACTGCATAACGGCCTGTGGTGCCTGTAGGGTGCAAAAATATAAAAAATATAATAATAATAAAAATAAAAACACAAATACACTTTAGTTGGAAGCTAAGTTGTAATGTTTGCCTTTCGCTCTGTTCGTCCACCGTCCCCTCCGCCCTTCTGTCTATCTGTCTGAGTGTGTATTTTAGCATTATCCAGTCTCAGTCTGAGTATCGGTTGGTTGGATGGCTGGCTGGCAGCTCTATAAGTTTACAAGTTATGAAAACGGAAAAAGGAAATGGCGCCACAAAGGCTTTTTTATTATTCGAATGTGTTTGTTACAGCAACAGCAATAACAACAACAGCAACAACCAAATGGGAGTAACTAAACGTATTTTTCATCACAATGTTGCTGTTGTTGATATAGAAAATGTTGATGTTGTTACAGCATTTTGCTGCTGCCGCTGCTGCTCCGTTTGTTGTTGTAGTTATTATCATATTTTATACGGTGTCTATGGCTGTTTCACATGATTTGTCTTGGCTGGTTTTTGCTGTTGTTTTCGCATGTTTTCCTCCTTCTTTTTTCCTCCTTTTGGTTATGCTAAAATATTCTCTTGAGAATTGTTACCAGCAGCAGCGAAGAAAAAAACAAGAAAGAGATAAGTAAACTGGAATTTTATTTATTTGCAATATTACGTCGATGAATGCAGGATGAGGGGAAGGGGGCATGTAAATGTTGTCTTTGTATAGAGGCGGGGGGGTCGTTGTGTGTGTGTCAGGACTTCGCGCTGGCAAACATCAAAGAGGCTGTGTGTGTGTGTGTGTGGTATGCTCTCAAAAATATGCACGGGGAAATGGTGTAAATCTAATATTTATTTACAAATCAAATGTTAAAGGTGACAATTCAATTAGATGCTGCTGAATAATTTAGACGAGACCCAGACCGACACCGAGCCTGGGACCGAGCCCGACAAAGGAAATATGAGTTTGAACTCATGTCACAAATTGAGGTGAGACTCACGTTGTGGAATATTTAAATTATGCGTGTGTGTTGGTGTATGTGTTTATGTCGATTAGGAAGGAGCATGGGTATTAGATTGATTATGCGAATACATTTGCCAGACTCTCGGCAGAGATATGACTGCTTAAGTATTGATCCGGTAGACGTTTTTTTAGAGAATTGAAAATGACTTAATATATGAATCACGCTATTCAGTAGATGTGGTAGGAGAATGGTAATCATTTTTGCAACATATCTACAACCATGATGAAAATGCATTTGGTATTTATTTTTGCACGAGAAAATGAAAAATATTTCCTAAGAGCAGGATTCCCTCTAAACATAAAAAAAAAATATTTTTTTTTTGTTTAAAAGGGACTTGATTTTTTGAAAGTAATAACTATAAATAATTGTTTGCAATTTTTCTGCCAGCCCCTAGGCGATATTAATATCATATGAAAGAGGACACCTTGGAAAATCTTAATATTTTATTTTGATTTTAGATCACTAATAGTTACCTGCAAATGGCAAAAATGAGATTGAGATTTCATACTTTCCTATTCAAATAAAAGCAATTTTTTAAGGTTCATCAAAAAATTATACTTATGTATCTAACCACAAAACGTTACGAAATTTTTAATATTCTTTATTTTTAATCCACCTCACAACAATCCACACATTTCATATTTTTTGAAAATCTGGAAATGATCCCATCCTGAAATTTAGGGCTATTTTCTGATAAATTATGCAAGAAATCAAAATGGCGTTAAGTCAAGTAAAAAATATGTTTTGAAGCAGTCGTCCAGATCTTTCCGATGATATCTAATATTTTATAATCCGATGATGAATATGAGCAATAATTCAACTTAAAGTATAAATTGGATATTTTTGCAAAATTTTCACTTTCGCGGGAGATGTGGCTAAAACGATTTGCACTCGTAAGATTTTTGTTTTATAATTTTTTCGCGATCTATTCAACGTATCCGGCTGATCTGTTGCATGTGTAATGAGAAGCAATGTCGCTTATAACATATATGTAATCAGTCGCGAAAAAAGCTGCGATTGTTGCAAAAAGTCAAAATTCACGGTTGCAGTTGCATTTATTTCAATATTCTCTATCTGTCACAAATAATCCCTATTTAGTCAGCAATCTTATGCCAAAAAAATATATATCGACATACCAAAAATATCCAATTTATATTTTTTATTTATCGTGCTCTACTGAAATACCCACATTTTTTTGTCGAAAAACATCGATCTTCCAAAAACATGGACCCATTTTAACCCTAGTAATTGTGTTGTATAAGTTGGCTTGTAATTGTGCTATTTAAGCGTGAAGAGCTTTATTTACAACTTTGTTGTTTTCGGTGACCCCCACTGAAATTTTCCGAGAAATTATTTGAACTGGGATATTGTCCTGGCTCAAGACCATTTTGCTTCTATATTTAATAGAATGGAAATTTAGTTACAAATGACATGGTGACATTTATTACTTGGCTGCATATCATGATAGTGATTTCCACCCTGCCAAAGGTTTCCTCAGGTGGTTTCGCAGCGACTTTTCAACCATATACCCGGCCTCTGTTCCGACAATTTTTTTACTAGAACGTTTTAATCCTTAAATGTCTTTTTTGGATGGATTTTTTTTAGATTTTCTCGAAAAAGGGTCACATGGACCCTCAGAGACTCAGACCAGCAGGACTATAAGTTTATTCTACGAAAATGGTATACTCAACATGACCTTTCAGAATATGTGGGAAATACAGGGTTTTTCAATAAGGACTTGACAATTTTTTTTAATAAGAGGAAACCATTTGAGATATTTCTAAAACTTTATGATCGACCAGAAATACAATGGAAGTCGACTTCGTTCATATGGCCACCGCGGGCACATTGGCAGCGGTCGATTCGTTGGACCCAATTTTCGTTGACTCGGTCACACATTTCGGTCTGAGTTCTTCCAACGTCGTCGGCTTGTTGGCATAGACCAATGATTTGACGTAGCCCCAAAGAAAAAAGTCTAGAGGGGGCAAATCGAACGAACGAGACGGTAACACACAAGAAGAAACGAGATAGACCAATCGTCTGTTATACCGATCGACTTAGAATCACTTTTGAGTCGATATAGCGATGCCCGTCTGTCCATCTATTCTTGTAATCAAAGTCCAGGTCGCAATTGTTGTTAGAACTAAATGAAACTTTGCACAACGAAGTTTAATGGGATAAGGACGATCGCTGTTTAATTTGAAGCAAATCGGTTCAGATTTAGATATAGCTCCTATACAAATTTTGCTTCCGATTTTACTTTTTCCTCTCTAGAAACCACATATTTCGACAGATTTTCTTCAAATTTTGCGAAACGTCATATATTTTCACTAGAAATAGCTCTGGCAAAAATGGGCCAGATCGGTTCCGATTTATATATAGCTCCCATACAAATGTCTCGTTCGATTTGACTCTTCCCCTCCAAAAACCACATATTTTAATAGATCTTCTTCAAATTTGCCAAAACAAATTATATTTCAACTAGAAACAGCTCTAGTAAAAATGGGCCAGATCAGTTCAGATATATATATATATATATACAAATATTGAAATTGTCTTATCTTATCGGAAAACATATGATAAAAATGTGTTAGATCGGTTCAGATTTATTTATAGCTCCCATAAATGACTCCCCCAATTTAATTCCTTCCGCTCTACAAACCAGATATTTTCATCAAATTTGGGAAAGCGTCTTATATTTCAGAAAACCTATGATAAAAATGTGTTAGATCGGTTCAGATTTATATATAGCTCCCATTCAAAGTTTGTGTTCAAATTTTCTTACAAAAACAGATAAAAGTATGAAATTTGTAGTATATATATACCAGGTTAAAATGTAACGACCTTCTTGTACCCTATACTATAGGGTATCATATAGTCGGCCACGCCCGTCTTTAACCTTCCTTGTTTTTGTATTAATTCGATGGATTTCACACTTTTGGACAGGGCAATAAATGTACGAATGAGTAATATTATCCTTAACAAACATACATAACTTATACGCCACCCATGAGGTTCATGGGATTTGCACATTTTATAAAAAATTTATAACATTTTAAAAGAAATCTGTTGTTTATAGATGCAAGCAATAACATTGTATTCAAATTAATTGAATTTCTTTTAGAACCAAAATCTTAATCCTAATTAACATCTAGGGTTATTATTAGTTATTTAGTAAACCCTGTTTTGGCGTAGAAATGATTAGACGGACGAATCCACATAACATTCTCAATATTAATAATTAGATTACAAAAACTTAAATTTGTTATAAAGGGTGATTTTTTAAGAGCTTGATAACTTTTAAAAAAAAAAAACGCATAAAATTTGCAAAATCTCATCGGTTCTTTATTTGAAACGTTAGATTGGTCCATGACATTTACTTTTTGAAGATAATTTCATTTAAATGTTGACCGCGGCTGCGTCTTAGGTGGTCCATTCGGAAAGTCCAATTTTGGGCAACTTTTTCGAGCATTTCGGCCGGAATAGCCCGAATTTCTTCGGAAATGTTGTCTTCCAAAGCTGGAATAGTTGCTGGCTTATTTCTGTAGACTTTAGACTTGACGTAGCCCCACAAAAAATAGTCTAAAGGCGTCAAATCGCATGATCTTGGTGGCCAACTTACCGGTCCATTTCTTGAGATGAATTGTTCTCCGAAGTTTTCCCTCAAAATGGCCATAGAATCGCGAGCTGTGTGGCATGTAGCGCCATCTTGTTGAAACCACATGTCAACCAAGTTCAGTTCTTCAATTTTGGGCAAAAAAAAGTTGGATATCATATCACGGTAGCGCTCACCATTCACAGTTACGTTACGATTCGCATCATCTTTGAAGAAGTACGGTCCAATGATGCCACCAGCCCATAAACCGCACCAAACTGTGACTTTTTCTGGATGCATTGGTAGCTCTTGCAATGCTTCTGGCTGATATTCACTCCAAAATCGACAATTCTGCCTATTTACGTACCCATTGAGCCAAAAATGAGCTTCGTCGCTGAACACAATTTCTTTCTTTCTGAACTTTCTTAACAGAGCACGCATTTTGATAATAAAATTCAATGATTTGCAAGCGTTGCTCGTTAGTAAGTCTATTCATGATGAAATGTCAAAGCATACTGAGCATCTTTCTCTTTGACACCATGTCTGAAATCCCACGTGATCTGTCAAATACTAATGCATGAAAATCCTAACCTCAAAAAAATCACTCTTTAGTATAAATTTGTTGTATGAATTTTTTATAGTCCTACATGAACATGGCTGCTGCTCATTGGATTCCACAGGGTCTCTTTTCTTCCCTGTAAGGGTCAACGTAGATAACGTTAGATCATCTTCGATTTTACTGTACCCACCTGTGACTTACACCCCCCAAAAAAATAACTTTCATAGAATATCAGTTACCAGAGATCAGTTCTCTGATTTCGCTTTGATCTTAAATTTGAAAAAGGCTATCTTTCATTCGCATTTGTCACAAATGCACTCTCTACTACCGCATATCATCTGCAGATTTCTCGGAAATTTGTTCAAATGTGTCATTAAGTTGTTGGGGTTTTGTTGAATTAGCTGTTGCGGTGGTGTCACAACAGTTGCACGATGAGACAACACCACAGCAACAGCAGCAACCTCGACAATAGCTCCGACACGCTGGATGAGGAGGATGCCATTCACTTGACGTTATAACGAATGTGGATGTGGCAAAAGTTTCACTGTCAATAACATGAGCTGTCAATACTTCTTAAAAAGAGTCATATACATACAAATTCGTGCATAATCATGCATAAATAAAGGCATCCCCCATTTCACACACACGCACACACACATACACTCTGTGACATCGCCAACCAACTTAAGACGCGAGAACTTGAACAGATGGCAACTATTTATTCGCTGCATGGATGTGTGACCGTGTGGGTGGTTGTGCCTGGGTGTGTGTGTGTGTGGCTGTCATCATTGAAGCAGCAACTGATACTCAAGCTCTGAGGTTTCATAAAAGCGGAAATGATGCCATATTTTGCATAAGCACAAGTAATGATGATGCTGCACTTGCTGCCGATGTTGTTGATGCCACAATTGCACTGACAGCAGCATCAGGCAGTGGCAATAGAAGCAACCGAGCAACCAAGTGAGAGCCATCGAGTGAATGTGTTCCAAAGTAGACATTGTTATGACAACTTTGGCAGCAGCCACATCACACAATGTGTAAATACATGTTAAAGATTGACTGAGTGAGTGGGTATGTGTGTGTGTGAACACACTCATATGTGTGTGTTTGTTGGTGTGATAAAAAATAATTCTATATTCATCATTCTCCATCTGAGCTGAGAGCTGCAGCTGAAGCAACTGTATGGCATTGACAGTGTTTGTGCCACACAAAAAAGGACGACAAGGACGACAAAGGCTTAAGGAGTGGAGTGTTCGTTCGTTCGCTTGGCAGAAACAGGAAAAAACCAAACGAACGCGAACGTAACAAAAGTTTTAACATCATTGAAGCAATAAATTTTGATGTCATTCTATAATATTTTATGTAAAGATAAAAAGAAATATTTCACAAGACAACACCCTCCCTCACTGCCTCACTCTCACTACCACCCATCCATCCATCCATTCTCCAATTCACATCTACAATTGGATGTGATTTTATGCAAACATTCGCCGAAAATATTATTAATATCTTTTGGCTTTCCAGTTTTTTTGTTTTATTTGCTCGTACAATATCAGAAGTACACAACTTTAATGGAAAATATGCAAAAATTGTTGAAGGAGTAGTAAGTACGTACGTACATATGTACATTAGGATGGGTGAGCTACAAGTATGTATATGAAAGTCAGAAACGGTGCAGTATACAGTGGTTTCAACTGCGTGAGCCTCACAGTATGTTTACTGTGAGATTACAAGAGAAAATCGTGTGAGAATAGGATTTAGTCTCTTTGTTCACATATGAATTAGACAGGTGCATTTATGTGGCGACAATAATATTTAATTCAAATTCATTTGTGGACATTCTGTAGCCAAGTAGTCTGTTTTCAATCATGGAACGGGTGATGTAAAGTTTTTATACTAGGGTTTGCATTTTCCCGTACTTTTCATTTCCCGGGAAACGGGAACTGTTTTTGAATGATCCCAGGACAGGACGGGAAATCGTCAACATGCTGTTTGCAACATATTTATAAAAGTGCATTATTTTATTTCACATAACAAACTAATTTTAATCAAGTTTTATATAGGATCCGCCATCTAACGTTTTTTAACTATCCAACCGTTGGACTATTATTTGTGGGGTGCCCTCAGCAGCCATTTGAATGAAATTATTGTCCATTATTAACCTGAAGGATTGTACTTTCAAATAAAAAAAGAAATATTCAGTAGTTTTTTTGGCATTTTCAAAAAAAAGTTATTTTGCGGAACCTATAGAATTTATAAAAAATAAAATATAATATCAATTCAATTTCAAAACTTTATTCTAGTGTTCAAAAATTACGTTTTTTAAATACATTTTTTTTAAATGGCATTGCATTTATATACTCGTAAGACATTTTAAATTTTATTTGAGAATAGAGAATGATATTGCATATTCGACAGATGCACACTGGTCCCAAATCCATTTTTTATGGCATAAAATAGAAAAATAAAGATACAATTTCGTAATTTTGCACACTTGCTAGACATAACATACTTACAAAATAAAGAATAAAATAAAATTGGGCCGATCGGACCCACTACCACCTCCCATATAAACTCAATATATAACCAACATAATTATCACCCAGTATTAGTACAGGGTGACCAAAAACCAAATTTTATGAATGCTTAAAATAATGAAACTTATTTCGCTTTGACGAACAATGTTTTTCTGAACATTATTACAAAAGCAAAATATATCAAACAAATATTCTACTTGACACTGAAATTTAAATAATTATTTCAGGAAATAATACAAAATGTATACATGTGTACAGAAAAGTGAATTTTAAAGGTACTTACAATATCTTTAAAATGAGATGTTGATGGGTCTCATACACAAATCTGATTCAGAGATATGATCAAATATGTGTACTATGGCTAATCGAAATTGTTCTAAAATAAAGTGGCAATTGTAGGAGTTTGCCGAAAAATGCTGACGAGATATTAATTCTACCATTTCAACGGCAAACTTTAAATGCCTCTCAGGCTTGCAGTGTTGCAATTTAAATTTTTTGAATTTCTGCCAAAAAAATATGGATTTGGGACCATAGTGGAGTGATCGAATCGGCATCGTAAACCTGGTCATCTGAAACAGAACGTCGGTTTGTTAAATTAAATCTTCATTTCCAGCTTAAAATGTTAACTTGAATAAACTAAATAAACTTGAAATTTTAAACCCGAATGGTGCTAGCGTGATCATATGGTCACACAGAAAAGATGTCCACCAACGCTTCTGGTGTGGACCAATGATAACATGAAAGTTGTATCTCAAAATTCGAAAAAAAAATAATTATAACACTATTCGGTTTAAGGAGGAAAACTTGAAATGCTTGTTAATGCTCTACTAACACAGATATAGTACTTAATTTGAAGTATATTTAAAAGATATATTACTCATACGATTTGTTCAAAAAAAGGTGAAAATTAATAGAAGGGACATGTCTTTTGCAACTTTGATGTCTTTATAAAAGGAAAGGAAAAAAGGAAAGGAATAAAATAAAAAATCAAGTAAAATAAAAAATCGGCTCCCGAACGAGTACAGAAGCATTACGAAGAAATGTATGATGCAGTTTTGTTTGAAAGCTCTTTTTATTAATAATTACCAAAACAATCCGTATTTCACCACTAACTTTGAGAAATATTCACGAAAAACTAAAAAAATGCATTGACAAAAGTCTACATACGACCTACATGTTATGCTTCATTTTGTTGATTTCTGCAGGATAATAGCGGACAAGTAACCATATTTTAATTTCTATTTTTGAGTTTTAGATTTAGACTTCGTCGTTTTTTAGTTGAATAGTTGAATGTGGTATATTTATTGTATCAATGGATCATTGAAACGAAATTTTAGAAAATGTTCGAAAATACGATAGTATGTTGTTTTTTTTTTTGTCGACCATTCTATGCGGTTTTGGAATGTTAGGTCACTGCTTTAATAAAAATATAGTTTGTTCTATCGGTATTTTTTGTGGCACGGTGCTATATAAAAAACTTAAAGAACACAGCAAAAGTGAGAGTCTAAAATAGCGCCGTCCAACCTAGGTTTCACAAGCATTTCTCATGGGCAGAAGAAAAATCGACGCCTTTGACCGTTTGCCGCTACACATAATAATTTACACCTCAAAAAGGAGCAAAATTTCAAATTTCTATAAATCGAATTTGTATATTTCCAAATTTTATTTTGACGTCCTTATATTTCATATAGAAACATCTGTGGTAAAAATGAGTCAGTCAGGTCGGTTCAGATTTCGCTCCCGATTTGACTTTTTTCGCTCTAGAAACTATACATTTTAGCCGATGTTCTTCAAATTTGGCAAAACACAACATATTACTAATAGGAACACCTATGGTGAAAGTGGGCCACATCGTGTCCTTCTCTTTTTGCCCTTTCCGATTTAACTTGTTTCTCTCAGACAAATACCTTTACAGATTAATTTAAGAAAACACGTCTTATTTCTGCTGGAAACATACTTTGTGAAAGTAGGTCAATGATATAGTTAATGATATAGTGCCCGTGCAAAAATCGTTCCCGATTTCACTTTCTTCCCCGAATTCAATTGTAATGGGGTAGAAAGTGGAGGAGCCTTTCCTTACTTGTTTTCTGATTTTTTAGGGTTTGAGGAAAAACACGAAAAAACTCGGTCTAGTGATAGACCAGTAATGTTGGCTGCCATGTCTTGAATCTTAGCTGGTTTATCTATATAGACAGTCTTCAGTTTGATATGATATGATATCATTATTTTATTTGAATTTAACCCTCTATATGTCTATTGTAAATATAGTTAATATTGGTGAATAGCTTATTGTAAAGCGATTTACCAAATATTTTGCAAATTGCAATTTGAACCCAAGAACTCGACGTATGTACTATACAAGTCTTCTTTTGGTATGGACTCCCAATTTCAGCACAAAGTATTGATATTAGAAGAAATGTTTTAGTTTTTCGTTTGTATTTTTTTGCTCTGTAATCAATATTTGATTTGAACTGGGATATTGTCCTGGCTCAAGACTGGCTCCTGGCTCAATACCATTCATTCACAAATGGCATGGTGACATTTATTACGTGGCTGCAGACTACCACGATCATGATTTCGACCATGTCAAAAGTCTTTTCAAGTGGCTTCGCAGCGACTTTTCAACATCAAACCCGGCCTCTATAAGGAGACGATTCTCACAAACGAACGAGAAGCAAAACTCATTTGCCGAATAAACGAAATGTTCGCAATTCTATGTAAACATCTGTAATAATTTTTGGATAGAATTTATATGTATTTAAGGAATGAAAACTAAAAAGTTTTGTTGAAAACTTCCCAGTAAAGAACTTGAATCGTATGAGAAATACTTGATCCAGCCCTACGCAGTCTTTTTTATGGAAAAATTAAAGTATTTTTGAAAGAATTCGACTAATAAACTTTGAAGATATGGGCAAATCTACGGTATAGTACGATTCCATGTCACTCAGGCTTCTAACCGCTTTAAGAGCAATATATAATATTTCTGAGAGTGTCATAATTTTCAAAACGACGAGTTTAACCTCGCCAACATCCTAAAGTTTTAAAATTATGCTGTTAATGTAGTCTACTGAGCTAAGGTCTACCCTAATTTACCCTATTTTTGCTTGTAACTTTCGGGAGTTGTTCAACTCTTTTGGCTATAACTTTTTCAGCATAAGAGAAAATCATTCTGATCTTTTTGTGGATGATAGTAATGATGTTGCGGAATCTTCTATATGTTGAAAAGGGCGTGTGCCATCACTGAGGAATAAATGGTAGCTCTTCAAAATCTGTCACTCTGTTTTTGCATAAAACGAAAATTGATACAATTTTCTTTTTTGCGCTTTCAGCGTGAACGTAATTGCAAATTTTTTAATATTGGATTATAAACGACAGAGATACTAACAAAAGGCGACCGGACGATTTGGTGTGCCTTCAGCGACAAGGAGATTATGACAGTACGAACATCATCAGGTCGATGCGTGCAGATCATGAAATTTCATATTTTTTGAAGAGCACATCCGCAGTTTGAAAAATAACTGGTGGCAACCCTGTGTGATCGGTGAATATGGGTACTACTAATAATGTGTGTAAGTGCTAAATAGATCGGATTATTATTTTGGTACCGAGAGCCATTTTAGGTTAAATTTTGTTGATTTTCATAGGGTTTTCAGGCTTAACTTGCAATAGAACCAAAAGGGACAATCCGATTATAACTTCTTCAGCACTTGAAAAAAATGATGCACGCGAGCACATTATTTATATTTAATGTATTTTTAACAAGTTGACGCTAAAATAAAACGTGTGCCTCTAATTTGAAATTTTTAATTTTTCAAAATTGAAATCGGACTATTTTGTAGGTTTTCCCATATGTCCCATTATGTCCAACACCTTCCTTCGGGTGGATTTGTTATTGTATTTACATGTCATCTCATATGAAATATTTGGGAATTAAACCTTGACATTTGTATTTAACGAAGGATACTTGGCCATTCTATAATATTGTTAATTATAATTATTTTGTTGTGATTTAAGCAGAATGGAAAATTTTTAAAATTGTTATTCATGAAATCAAAAATAACAAATTTCAACATTTTTTCAATTCAATTTTATTAATCAATAAAGCCCATTGCGGACTATACATTGATAGAAATAATTTACAATTCAAGAATAATAAAACTTAAACTAGTCGTCCTTAAAGACCTTATTTAAAACAACAAGGTTAAATGAAACCTCAAGGACGGAAATTCAGTACAACAAACAAAAATCGTTTATGAAAATACAATTCATCAATACATAAATAAGTTTTTTTTATATATAAGAAAATTAAAAATACCTAACACTATATAACGCACATTTTCCACACCAACCATTAACTTAAGTCTCAATAACACACAGGTAATGACGGACAGTGATGACAAAATTATGAAAAACATTACCGACGATCACCAATAAAGTAGAGACGCAACTTTTCCTTAAAAGTCTTCGGCCTAACAGAAAAGTTCTTAACATATGCAGGAAGGGAATTCCAAAGTCAAGTCGGAACAGAGATAAGTGGGTTTGCCAAGTTTCATTACACGAAAGAAGTAGTATAAGCATCTAATGTCAAGAAACTTTTTAAAAGAATTACCCAGAAATTCAGTTTCGAATGTGGGATAGTCATGCGAGCAGTGCCTACCATAAACAAATCTTAAAACTCCATGCAAGCATAGTTCAAGTTTACGAATGTTATATAAATTAGTTCCTGTAAATACCTCCAAACCGTAGGTTATGTGAGGAATTAGTAATGCATGAGCCAACATGTACTTAGTACGCATAGGAAGAATAGCATTAAGACTATATAATTTCTTTAATATAAAATTAATTTTGGAGCATTTATTCGAAACATGACTAGCAAATTTTAGATGACAATCAATATCAAAGCCTAAACAGGATATAATTTTATAACACTTCTGAACGATTGTAATACAATGACCAGGCACTGTACGATTGGTTTCTTGTCGACCACCTCTCCAAGGGAAATTTATGAATAACCACGTCTCAGAAATACAATAACTTAGGCACTTTGAGGCGAAAACATGTTTAGTTATTATCCCAAATAACAATTGAAAGCAATTTAGCTAAATTGCAACCACCGAAATCTGTCTACAGTTCGGGCTATAATCTGGCCAAAGTACATGGAACAAACTTTCGACCCCTCCCCTCCGCTTAATGATCACATACATACATATGTATAAACACGATTAATTAATTTATTCAATGTGGATATTAATAACCGCAAAACTTTATTGGAAATGTTAGTTGGCTAATGTTGGTTATTAATGTAAAAGCAAGACCGGCAGAAAGGATTAGATTAAGCCAACAAAGGACCAGAGTCCACCCCGTCGTCCTGCAACAGTAGCATCATTATTCATTCACTTACAGGGGCAGCGTGGTGCAACGCACGCATACAAGGACAATGCTTAACAGCTAATGTAAGTGAGTGTGTGTGCGATGCACGCCGAACGAAACTGAAGGATGAATAAACGAAGGGATTATACATAAACACGACAATGAAAATAATCAAAACAATAATACAAGCAACGAAGTGTAGCTAATGCCACCCCCAACCCCGGGCCGTTGCCCTTCCCATGGATAGAATACATTTGACTCGGTGAGAGTGTTGCCGTCATATTTGGTCGTTTGGTAACAACAATTGCCACCGTTTAGATACGCACTCTATCGCTTTAGCCACCCATCCCATCTCGCCCATTCACCCTCCATCGGCTCAATCAGCCTCTTCTCCCCTCGCTGATGATTTGCTTGACATCCGAACGTACACGGCCAGTTAGGGAGATGCAACAACATTGATAAGCCACAACATCACTGGGGAGCCAGCCAGCTACTTTCACATGGCTTACATATCCTTTTTGTAATAGCGTCGCAGTGACAGCGACGCTATTACTGCCGTTCGGTCGGTCGACGGCGGAGATGGTGGTGGTGTTATCCTTTGGCAGTTCAATTGAAACGTATGCGTAAGCAACGAAGCGTTAAAGAATGGATGAATCGTAATTGAGTTGGGTAAATAGATGGTTGTATTATACGAGACGATTGGGAGGAAGGACGAACGGACGAACGTTCAACGTTCGCAATAAGGACACTCACATGCCGCAGTTCCTGGAAGCATCTACATATTCCGTACCCAACGAAATATTTTGTGATTGCCTTTAAATTATGATTGTGCTGTGGCCGTGGTCCGTGGCCGTGGCTGTTGCTGAGACCATCGTGGCTGAGAATGTGGCGTCAAAATGAAGTTATCTGCTTTACGGATTTCCCCATTTTTTGTCGTTGTTTTGTTGCTTTTTTATTGTTCGCTTCACAGGCAGACAGACAGACATTGCCTTCGCTTTTGTTAGACTTCTTTCTGTGCGCGCGATGATAATCATATGATATCTTTGGAGCAAACATGCGAGCCATGAATGAAATGAGTGAATAAAATGTCCGCATTTGCTTGTGATTTTGGTTGCTTGTTTGTTTCTATTGTTTTTGTATTTTTTTGTTCGTCCTGGCCGTCTCATATGCTGTTTATTCCGTTAAACAATTGAAACATATTTACGAGCTGATAAGGTGTCTCCAGAGATATCGGACCATCGTTTGGTGGAGGGGGGACGGGCGGTCGAACGCAGAGGGGACATGTCTATAAATGCTTTACGAAAGCAACATGTTACCATAAACAGTCGGGAAATTGAATTTGTTATTAAGGTTGCCCACCCATATCCGATTCGAATTTGGCAAAAGTGCCTTTAATCTAAATAAAGTACCATGTACATATAATCAGATTTTGGCAATTTATTGAAAGCGTTTTCAACGAGCTCATATTTTCCTCCATATTTCCTGGCAGAGGGGGATATAAGAATATGAAGATTTTTATAAGTTCCACAGAGATACCAATTATGGAAATCTACTTAGAATCGATATTCACAAGAGCTCATCGAAGAATCGAGTTGGTCCCTTAGTACAAAACCCTTGACGTATTTGTTGGAACATTGATTGGTATTTCCAATGGAAATTTTTAATATTTTAGCGATTGTTTTCAAGTTATTTAAAATATGCGTGTCTGCGAAAAATGAACTCGTGGTCTGTATCGTGTCTGTTTATTAATTGTGCTTGTCGACCAAGAAAGGACAACATACATAAACTTGCTTACTCTTTTGGACATGTAGTCCCATACTAAACCACTGTGAAACCCTGGTATAATGAGGAGTCTTGAGAGGAATGAAAAATGTCAAGACAAATAGTATCAATAAATCCGAATATTTTTTAAAGCAGTAAGGCATCGAATCATCTGACTCTTGTGGGCGAAGAGGAGATTGAGAGCGTTGACCAGTTATAGCTAATATATGTTTAGTGACATAGGTCCTGATTTCTTTGATAGCTTGCCAGAATAGACGACGCACAGTACACCTTTTGACTATGTTCCTTGCAAAAATCATAACTTCCGAACTAGTGAAAATTATTGCAATTAAGATATTTTTCAGCTTTAAAATGAAAGACATCATCGAATACATCAGACTTCCTGCGAATTTTAAAAACAGACGGGTTATCTTTCTTTTCAAAAACATTTTATTTCTAGTTTTTTTTTGTTACCAATATTTGTATACACTCCACGAGAGTATTATGTCTTTGTGCATTTGTTTGTAACACCCAAAAGAAAACGAGTTTATTATACAATTCGGCTTAGAATCACTTTCTGAGTCGATTTAGCCATGTCCGTCTGTCTGTCTGTCTGTCCATCTATTGTTGTAATCAAATTACAAGTCGCAATTACAGTCTGATCTTAACAAAAATTGGCACAAGTAAGTTTTGTGGATCAAGGACGAACGCTATTACATTTGATGCAAATCGGTTCAGATTTAGATAAAGCCCCCATACAAATGTCGCTCTAGAAACCACATATTTCACTCGGTTTGCTTCAAATTTGGCACAATACCCTATAATTGAACTGGAAACAGCTATAGTGAAAATAGGTCAGATCGGTTCAGATTTAGATATAGCCCCCATACAAATGTCGCTCCCGATTTGTCTTTTTCCGCTCTATCAAACACATGTAGTACCCGATTTTCTTCAAATTTGGCTCAACACCTTATAATCTAACTAAAAACACCAGTGGCGAAATCGGGTTAGATCGGTTCAGATTTAGATATATCTCCCATACAAATGTTGCTCCCGATTTGTCTTTTTCCGCTCTAGAAACCACATATTGTACCCCATTTTCTTTAAAATCATCTTATAATCCAACTACAATCACCTATGGTGAAAGTGGGTAAAATCGGTTCAGATTTAGATATAAATTTATTTATATATATTTTTGTCAAACACATACATTTACGGGATACAAAATCCTTCCCGATTTCACTTTTTTTACAGAATTGAATTGTTATTGGATATAAAGTGGAGTGTATCATATAGTCGGCTCCGTCCGACTTTAGTCTTTCCTTACTTGTTTAATTTATATATTTAGCAATATAATTATATTTGACTAGGCGAACTTAACCGCTTTTACAGACAAAAAACACAAAACGAAAATTCAAAATTCGTTTTTACATTGTCTTTTTTCGTGATCAGTACCATATTTGCACTAATTTGATTTGAACTGGGATATTGTCCTTGCTCAAGGCCATTTTATATATATATATATATATATATTTAATAGAATGCAAATTTATTAACAAATGTCATGGTGACATTTATTACTTGGCTGCAGACTACCACTATTATGATTTCGACCATGTCAAAAGTCTTTTCAAGTGGCTTCGCAGCGACTTTTCAACATCAAACCCGGCCTCTATAAGGAGATGATTCTCACAATCGAACGAGAAGCACAACTCACTTACCGAATTTGCGTTTAAAAAAATCGCACCAAGTCATAAAGTACACATGCCATCTTACTGAGTTGCATATGTAAGTATGTGTATATGCAGGCACTAATTTTCAAAAAGTTATCTGGTCCCTCCACCCCACACCCACTTTTTCCGTACTGGCCACATTAATACTCAATGAACTCACACAATATTTCAAGATTTTTGTTGTACGAAGATATATTGATTTCTAATTTTTATGGGAGGTACCACGCCCATCTTTAAAATACCCCCCGCCCCCATATTTGTACTTACGTAAGTTATAACTTAATGAACTCACAAAAAATCAGGTTTTCTCGATGTCATGTATGCTAAAATACTCTATAACAGGCTTTCATTTCGTATGGTATATGGCCGAACTACCCAGATTAATAGTGGTTGGACTAACATAAAATTTCAGAAATCTCGTTATCATAAAAGAGGATATATTTGATAAGAGATTTTATTTTCATATGGGACGCTCATATTTATTCATTTACACAACTGCGCAAATGGATATCCAATGAATTCTCAAAAATATTAAGACTCTGACAGTCATAGTACTAAACAAGTAAAAAGGCGTTAAGTTTGTGTGAGCCGAATTTTATATTCCCTCCACCACTGATTGCATTGAACAGTATTACCGACAGATTAGAGGACATTACATAGAATTGCGGAACCATATTAGGAAAATTGTGATATTTTGTTTGCACATTACGAAATTTGTTTACTATTTCAATCAATAAGGCATACTTATGCGCACTGTTTTAAATTAATTATGTTGATTCATTCTTATAATATGAATAGTCGTTTACTATATATAAATACTTGAAGTGTAATAAAATGTGATCATGAGGTAGCAATTTTCGAATTTTAGGTGTATGTCAGTCGTTACTAGGTAGAAACATTATCCCTCAGGACCGATTTTCCTCATTTGTAATTTCTTGATTCCAGCCCAAATTGCTGTACCATTTTGATATGAAAGCTACTAATATTGAAGATCCAATCGGAGCAATGTACTCGCCGTTAGGTTGGTACCATTTTATCCCCATTCGCCCCATTTCCGCCTAAATACACAAATTTCGAAAAGAAAAACCTTTCGCGTCTATACTGTCAGTTTCATGATTTCAACTTCAGCGGTTTGGTTGGTACTATTTTTATCCCTCTTTTCTACTTAAAATAACGAATTTCGAAAATCCCTCCATTATACGAGTCTACGCAGTTAGAGGGATGTGTATTCGATATTTAAGGTTTCAAGCCAGTATCGTATCATTGGTACCATTTTTATGCCATTTGGCCAGATACATCTTTTTTTTACTTTTTGGTGCTTCCAAGCTACTAGAAGAATGTATGCACCAAATTTCAAATGCACATAAAGCAGAAAAACTAAAAAATAGCTTAAATAATCTAAATATTAAATTTTATTTGATTTGAACTGGGTTATTGTCCTGGCTCAAGATAGTGGTAGTCTGCAGTCAAGTAATAAATGTCACCATATCATTTGTAAATGAATTTGCATTCCATTAAATCTAGATGCAAAATGGTCTTGAGCCAGGACAATAACCCAGTTCAAATCAAATATTGATTACAGACTAAAAAATACGAACGAAAAAATAAAATATTAAATTTTATTTTCAGTCCTTGTTAGGGAAAAATTTTTCCTCTGTGCCGATTTCGCCCACTTTGAATCCCAACCGATCTACAACCATAAGTCGCATTTAGAGAAAATTTGAAACTCCTAGCTCATTTCTTTCGGCACCTAGCGTGCTTTCAACAGACAGACGGATATGGCTAGATCGTCTTAAAATTTTACCACGATCCAGAATATATATACTTCTGAAAGGCCCGATTTTTCTGATGGCTTTTCTTCAAGGGTAGATGTTTCTTCAAATCCCTCCAGTACATGGTCTATTTTATGAACTTTGGGATGAGAAGAAGATTGAGAGCGTTGCACACCTTCGTGTAGTGACACTTTCTTTGAGAGCTCGATCAACCTGGCCAGTATAGACGCCGCAAATTGGGAGAAAAGCGGTAAATACAAGCGCACGAAAGTATGTATCTTACGACTATACCATTAGAGATAGAGCCGTATACGTTGAACCATCTTCAACATAACTCCAGATCTTTTGTACTGTTTCCGTGGTTCGGATGGTTCGGACCAATGTGTTTGAAAATAAAAGCAAACACTACTTAAAAAACCATTCTTATTCTCAAATTACAACAGATTACTGACTGACAAATTACATGATGACTGAAGATATTGCCTTATGAAGCTTACATTTTGCAATAATACATTTAATACTATGAGTCGTTTATTGATAATACAGGAAAAGTTAAATAAAAAAATAAATTTCCAATTTTTTATAGTATTTATAGAGAAAGTAAAATGTAAAAAATACCATACCTTTATATTACTTGAAAATATCGAGTAATCCAAAATTTGGGATATATTTTCGCTCTATGAAATCATTTATTTTCATTATTCTAACAAATATTTCAACAAATTTATTATTATTATTATAAATTATACTATATAGTTGGTTGGTGGTATGAACATGTTATCGCTTCATCCTCAAATAATCATTTTTTTTCTATTGGATACGAACATTAAATTTAATTTTCTCGACTCTACCACAAATTCAACTATATTCCACATGTCCATGTCCTTGCATGCCCGCTTCACATTGAATCTATTAAATTATGTCTCCAAGTGTCAAATGATTCCCCATCGAGCTGGGCTGGGCCAACATTTCCATGAAAATCTAAATGTCTAAAGCTGTCTGCTTGCAGGCACAGACATCGGCGACTGAAACGGTTACAGAACTCGCAACTAAATTTAACAAACATTGGCCAAAAAAAATAGACCTCCAACAAACAAATCCCTCCTGAAGCCGCCGCGCCATCATCATATTCTCCACACTGTGACATGCTGCCACATAACAGCGCTGCAACGTCAATTTTGTCGAGTTACAACAAGTAACTCGCTGACAATAAGGCAACAAATTGTTGCAAAAGGAAAAAACCACTCATGTGTACATGTTGGCCCAGTGGCAAGCAAGTATGTGACGCCAGACACACTGACACTAACACCAGGAAAATCATTTGACACACTTCCTCCTCACCCGGCCATGCCATGCCATGCCACGCCACTATGGACGAGAGACACCGAACATAGGCAGCTGCAGCATGAAAACCTTCTTTAACGGATTTGGGAAAAAGGGATGTTTATACTGCAGCGGTTTTCATTTTTTGGTGGTTCGAGGGAGGGGAGGAGGACAGCAGAAAAAAAATTACATACATGCATTACAGCAGCACTTATTGCATATTGTTGTCATGACGCCGAAAGTGTTGTTGTGTTGCTGTTGTTGATGCTGCTGCCATCGCCACCACTGTTGCTTAGTGGATGCATGGATGATGGTGATGTTGCCACTATGTAGTAGGGCGATTATTATAGTTGTTGATGCACAGTGGGGTGTTCGGGGGAAAACATTGCAAATAAATCTGTTGTTGCGAAAAGGAGGGAGCTGCGATCGTAAGGACAATTCACAAAGGTCCAGCGAGCTTATGTTTGAATGACGAGACAGAATTCTAACGAAAGTCGGGAAATCCTCATTGCACACAAAAATATTTTTAAGTCTCGAACATAAAATAGAAAATTAAAAAATGTGGTTAATGAAGTTGGCAAATTTCCACAATATTTTTAATATTTTATATTTTTCCATTTACCAACATATCGCATTTGTTACCACTGTGAGTTGTTGGCTTGAACATGTGTGTGTGCGTGTCCGTGAGCGAGCTCATAGTGTTGCTATTAAGATGCTTAGCACACGAAATTCAATTCCCCAAACAACTTTGGCAATCTTTACATACACAAGCGCAGTTGGCCACATGTACGTGTGTGTTGCACATCTGCATTAGAGTGTATGTGTGCTGCGATTGAGAGTCTGTGTGAGCAAGGGATTGCATGAGAGTGTGTGTGTGTGCGATGATTTGTGTACAACCACTTAAGCTCATTTTTGTTGATGTTTGTTCTTTCAAAACAACAACGAAAACTGTTGCTTTTTCGCCTTGATGCAATTTAGCCTTTGGCGCCCAAAACAACAACAACAACGACGACGACAACAGAAGCAACTACCACAACATCAAATGCAACACCAACGGCTTGCAACACAAAATTCAGCGAAATCAGCTAAATTTTGCAAAAGCTGTCAGCCATGGTCCTTGCATCACTATGACTGCCTGCCAGCCTCCCTGCCTGCCTTCCTTCCATGTGGTGATGGCGCGCATAAAAAGGAATTGAGATGTAACGCAAAAAAAGAGGATGTTGAACTAAATTTTAGTCTAAAACGTGTTTGCTGCAAAAAGCTAAAGTGTGTTATGAGAAAACAATCCAATCATATGCCAATCGAGGGAGTAACACAATTGAAATTTCACTTTGCCGACGAAAGGATTTCGACAGACGACAATTGTTTTCTGAAAGGGGAGGGAGGGAGGAGATGGAGAAGAATGTTCGAGTGACAGCAATGATGATGATAAATCAGCGCATATTTCAACAGTGATAGGGGCATGTGTTCGATGTACTGGATTTCTATTTCCATTTGTAAAAACTCTATTCTTGTACTACAATATCTTATATTCTATTTATGTTTTCATTTAATTTTGTCATATTCATCTAACAGAAAACTATATTCTTGCTATCTTGAGTTTGGTCAATTTGCTGCCAAACTTCCAAGTACTTACAACCATATGCAAGAACAATTATCACATGTCAATAAGACAAATTTTCTAGGTAAAACCTTTGATAAATAAATATTTGTGACTATGTCAGAATAAAATACAAGGAAAAATCCGACAAGAGCAGCAATCCAAATATTACAAAACATCAATATTAATATAATGTGAAACATCCTTAGCAAAAAATATCTAGATTTTGGAAGCACTTCATTCTTTCTTGTAGAACAGCTGAGCGCATGAGTAACTTATCTTTAATAAATATTACGTATACGCCACTCATGATACACGATGAACAGCACTTTCTTGAAATACGAAATTGTATCAGTTGTAAAATAATTTCAGTGAGATAAAATTTATAAAAAATTATCGACCGTTACTTAAAATATATGTTGAAGTTGTCTAAAGTTTCCCCGATTCAGTTTACTCTAATCAAAATGGAACAATGGTTGTGTGATATCAACGCCCAGGTTGACCACGCCAATAATTGAAGAACATAGTCTACATTTTAATTCTAGCTATAACGGAAAAATAATGGCTTTGCTGCATTCAACGATTTAATAATAACCAGCAAGTGTTTCCCCACAAAATATACCACCAAATATACATGGATAAGTCCAAATAATGTGACAAGGAATCAAATAGATCACGTAGCTATCAGTCGAAGACACTCAAATGTATTAAATGCCACATCCAAAAGAGGAGCTATGTTCGATTTGGACCACATAATGTTGATGATAAGATTTAGAACGAAACTATCTAATCCAAAGAAACACGGGTCAGTTACAAATATAAATAAAGTGGAAGCTGAAAGATGCGGAAGCAGAAAAAATTTTTGAAAATAAAATTTTGAAATTTTTGAAAATAAATTTTTGAAATTTTTGAAAATAAATTCAATAAATTTGGTTGGTTTGTGAAAATCATCTCCTTGTAGAGGCCGGGTTTGATGTTGAAAAGTCGCTGCGAAGCCACCTGAATGAAACCTTTAGACAGGGTGGAAATCATGATAGTGGTAGTCTGCAGCCAAGTAATAAATGTCACCATGCCATTTGTAAATAAATTTGCATTCTATTAAATATAGATGCAAAATGGACTTGAGCCAGGACAATATCCCAGTTCAAATCAAATAGTGATTACAGACCAAAAAAAAATACAAACGAAAAAACTAAAATAAAAATTTATTTTTTAAACGATGACAAACGGTTATTATAACTTAATAATTAACTTCAGATTAATATATCGACTCTATAGTTACGCTCGCATGCCATAAAACCTTACAACCCTAAAGTATGCTTTAAATCAAGTTTGCAAAATGCATTAAAAGAGAACAGCGAAGAAAGTACTGCTTCATATTTGGCTTAGAATGTTTTACCATTTCAGTAATTATTTTTTATTTATTATGAATTGCAATACAAAGTAAATTTATATTCTAATTTTGGGTGTAGGGATTGAGCCGGGGTGACTAAGACTAGCTAGTTATTGCAGCGACAGACCAGAGCTTCCGGTGGGAATCGAACCCACGACCCCCACGCTGATAGCCGAGCACGCTACCAACTCGACTCTGGGCGCTCTTCAGTAATTAAATCGATGTTTGCAGCTATAAGCAGAAATTTATTTTCAAAATGAATAAATAAGACAATAGTTGTAAATGCCCAGTCATCGGTCGGCCTCGCGATTATAGTTTTATACTGTAAAAAATACTAACAATATTACATAAATACAACCTTCAGGTAAACCACTGTCTGAAAAGAAAAGCAAAAACGTAATTACACTTTTTAAAATGCAAAATAACACCTCAAGAGCTCGTATTTTCTACGAACTAAACGAAATTTTAATGCGATTTTCCGAGATACATCCCTATAAAATTACCTCTATTATGATGAAATTTTCCACTATTTTAACATTTATGAAATTTAATTGCATCCGCAATATTAGCAAAATCTTTTAGAATATGATTATACGACTGTTTTTTGCAAAATTCGAGAATTCGGGGCATGAACATTTGGTTTTTGCCGCGCTGTGCGCCGGAGTAAGACAATATGATGGACTTCCTACTGAACTATTTATATTGTATGCAAATTGTAAAAAAGTCTCAATCACATCACCAAACTCAATATTGAACTCCAACACTCAACTGTCAGCTTTTGTAGATGACAAATAGCTAATAAAGGGTGGTTAAATTGTAAGGGCCGATGTTGAATGTGAAGCACACCTAAACGTCAAGTTTTTTCTGCATTTCATTTGACATTTCTCAATTTCAGACTAAGTCAATTTGAACCATGGAAAGATACACAATCGAGTAACGCGTTAAAGTTATTCAGGCTTATTATGAAAAATTTTAACCATCGGATAGAGGTGTGCCGCCTAGCGATTTTAAGCCGACAAGCAGCCGCCGCATGTTTCTTCACGAGCCGCGCCGCCGCCGATTTCATCGGCTCAAATCGACTCAAGCACGCCGCCGATTTCATCGACTCATATCGACTTCAACCACGCCGCCGTGATTTGACGGAGTTTTAACTCAGTCAAATCTTACTACCAAAATAGACAACCCACTTTAATTTACAAAAGAAAATATAAATGTCAACTTAGACAACCTACTGCTGTGAAATATATTGATCTTTCTTTCATTTATATAAGTCAATTCCAGTACGTGTGTTCACGTGTTCCTATAAATATCAATATCTATTGTGCTTCTTTAGTGTGTCAAAGTAGGTAGAGTATTATTATTCTTTGGAAGGATTATGATATTCAAGTACGTCTGGTCAAATATGCCTCACATGAAAAGCTGTAATTGCAAAAATATTTATTAAATTTATTCATATTATACATTTTGGGAATGGATCCCTTCTCCCAAAAAAATAATTGTATGTGTTAATAATTGGGGTATCCAACCGATTAAATTTTATTCGATTAATCGAATAATTTTTGTCGAATATTTGTTCGAATAATAAAAAATCATCATTTTCGAATAATGAATAATTCGAATAAATTGTCCCAAATAATCGATTAATCGATATTATAAGTTTTGCCTTTAAAAACTTATGAAATCTTCGTATGCTTTGTATGATAAATTGATTTTGAATAGCCAGTTTGCTCCATTTGGGTACACCAAATATAAAACAACAATTTTTTTGATTTTTGATTTGTATGCTCCACAGATATTAAAATAACAATTTATTCGACTTCATTTATAGTAAGAAGAATAGTAATTTCATAGAATAGTAAATTCATAGAAAAATTGAGGTTAACACCGTGATAATAAAGTCAGCTCTGTTATAAATCATATGATCCATATTCGAAAAAGTCAATGGATAGCTTCTGATATTATGCTCATTTAAGGGAATGTTCTTTATTTTGATAAGGTATTAAGGCTTTTGTCAACTTCGAATTTGATGTTACAATTTTTAAATAAAATCAGTTACATAATAAACGTTCAATATATAGTTGAACTACCCGTAAACTGCCGTGTCTTGTCTATATAACTCTTATTAATTATATTTCATTTAAGTGGACAATTGTTCGATTTATCGGTTAATCGAATAACTGTCGACTTCATTATTCGATTAATTGGAAATTTTTTGTTTTTAAATAAAAGAAAAGTCGAATAACATAAACGTCAGAATAATTGGATACCCTATATAATAAAAGAAAATTGTTCCTTCCATTTTCCCAAAATTGTCAAATAAATAGGGGTATTCGGCCGGCAAATCAGCCGAAAGTCGCCGCCGATAATTATGGTTCGGCTTGTAACTCTGTTAATACATAATTGAACCATACCAATATTATCATAATAAAAAGAAATAATTTCCCAAAATAATTTGTATTTTATTCAAAATCAACATCGGCCCTTAAAATTTAACCACCCTTTAGAAAGGTCAGTAAATTATATCTAGAGAGTTATCACGGCAAACGTAGCGAAACTCAGATTAATGAGGACGAAACCAAAACTATGCTTGCTGTGAATCCATATTGAATGGCACGCTTCCAAAAAGTTGATAGCTTCAAATATCTGTGCTCATATGTAAACACGATTGCACTCCGCGCATAAGAGACGTGTTATGCGATGATAGAGTATTTTAACCTGAACAGCTGCGATTATGTTGAAACTTTGTGTACATATTCTTCTCATAGATGTGTTGCTTACATATTTTTGGAAAAAAATAGAATTTTTTACGAGTTATGACCAATTTAACAGTGTAAAATCGCCTTTAACTCCTGAAATACTTTACCGATTTTAATGTGTTATACCTTGTTGGATAGTTGTTGTGGTGTCTAACCTAATAAGTCCAAAGTGGTTTGAGATACATTATGAAAGACCGAGATGAATACAGAAGTATTGTGTGGAAGGCCATGTCTAATCTGTAGCTGTAGCACCAAGTAAGAAGAAGACAATTGAACCACTTTTCCCATTAAATTGTTTAACTTCACACCTTTTCACTCAATTAGCTCCAATATAAGGCAGTCACTATGCGAAGGCATTAGCAAAGGTGTTATAAATTCCTCACCCCGTTTGATGCAAATATTTGAAATCCCTAGCTCATGTTTCAAATCAAAATTGAATTTTGGCATTGTTGGAAAGGGCTCAGTTAAAACATATCCGTTTTCTTGAAATATTAAAACTTTTTTGATATCATATTTCAACTGCTACTGCAGCCTGAGCATTTGCCCCGTTAAGATTACAACCCACAGTGCAAAAGAACTCCATCTCCTTTTTGCTCGCCTGTGTGTATATGTACTTTTACAAACACACACATATACGCTCGCATTCACATAAATATTTGAATATTTTCATAAAATCATTTTCAAAAACCATTATCATCATCAACAGTGTTATTATCATCCCACAAAAGCTCTTTTCGGTAAAGACATCAGCCACAGCGGCAACAAAGAACGGCAAAGACAGCAAATAAAATGAAAATAATTTTGAAATAAAGTCGTTTTGAAATTTATACAACAACTCCATGGGGACGACATTTTGCTTCTTGGTTGAGTTCTCGTTTTTTTTCTGTTATTATTTCGGCTGTTGCCTACAATTGTATTCCGACACACATATGAACACATGTGTGTGCTGCGATATGAGCTACCCATGCAGACATACATACACATACATAGACATTTATTCATATGTATATAAAACAACAAGGATTTGCTTGTTTGCACTTAACCATCCCCACTCACACACACACACACTCATCCTTATGCGAATCTACTGGCGCGGAACATTGTGCACACATGAGCCCACCATAAAGGCCAAAATGAATGCAGATGAACAGGATCAGGAGCACAACGACAACGACGTGTTAAGACTTTTGTTGCCATAATAAAAGCAATTTTATTATTTTGGAAATTTTTAATTTAGGAAAATATTCAAAACTCCGTTGATTTTTATTGAATGGAATTTACCGTGACTGGATTCAAAACTTTGCCGAACAGAAATTGAAAATATTTTCTCGCTCGCAAATGTGTCCTCGAAACAGAGAGCGAATCGCTTTGTGTAATCCTTTGCTTTCGCAAATCTTTGGAAGCACTTTATTGTGTTATTCCATAAGCAGGGCCATCATGATACGAGTGACTCGCCAGAAGTTAGAGATGCCGAAACTCAATTTATAAGGGATTAGGTGTTGATCGAACATTCCAAATCTGTTAAGTTTTTAGTCAACATTATTATACTTACAGAATAAAATAACCATCTTAATCCAATTCCAATAAAACTAAAATTAGTAACAACTGAAACCACGTTTTTGGAACTGTCAGAATTTGTTTTCTAATATAGCAGACTCTGTTTGCTAAAGCAACAGACTTTGTTTTCTAATATAGCAGACTTTATTTGCTAAATTAACAGATTTTGTTTGCTGAAATAACAGTCTCTGTTTGTTAAAATATCAGACTTTGTTTGCGAAAATAACAGACTTTGTTTTCTACTATAGCAGACGTTGTTTGCTAAAGTGGCTGACTTTGTTTGCTAAAATAGCAAACTTTGTATGCTAAAATAACAGACTTTGTTTGCTAATGTAGCGGACTTTGTTTGCAAGAATAGCTGACTTTGTTTGCAAAAATAGCAGACTTGGTATGCTAAAATAGCAGACTTTGTTTTCAAAAGTAGCGGGCTTTGTTTGCTAAAATAGCAGACTTTGTTTGCTAAAATAGCAGACTTTGTTTGCTAAAATAGCAGACTTTGTTTAATAAAATAGCAGACCTTGTTTTCTAAAATAGCTGACTTTGTTTGCTTAAGTAACAGGCTTTGTTTGCTAAAATAGCAGGCTTTGTTTGCTAAAATAGCAGACTTTGTTTGCTAAAATAGCAGGCTTTGTTTGCTAAAATAGCTGACCTGCTTGCTAAAATAGCAGACCTTGTTTGCTAAAATAGCTGACTTTGTTTGCTAAAGTAACAGTTTTTTTTGTTAAAATGGCAGACTTTGTCTGTCAAAATATAATCCGTTTTTGCCAAAATAGCAAACTTCGTTTGTCAAAACACCATCATTTTTGCCAAAAAAAACAGAACTTGTCTGTTGGAAAAGAGAGAGGAAAGCAGTTTTACTCAAGATGACAAACTCAAAGTCACAAGTTGCACAAATAATTTATAAATATCAAAACCATAACAACATTGCTGACTGAGATTTTACCAATCATATTCTTCTTGGCGAAATTTGCAACAAAGACTGCTGTTTCATCAAAACTGCCGAGATAAAATAATTTTTAGAGTTTGATAAAAAATCCAGCGTCAAAATCCCACCATCACGTAGTCGTCTGATCTACATTTTCGATATTGGCAACCCTAAAACAAAGCTTGGCTGCCCATATGTGTCCCATGAACACAAACACCATTTGCCTTGACATCTGGATGAGTCCTTATGCATGACGACTCCTTGTTGCTCCGCAGCTCTGTTTGCTATTTTGTGCCACAACCCACAAAAGATCTGCATATCCTGCTGCTGCTGCTCCTCCTCCCTCCATCAGGCCCTTCGACCTATCTCCACAAGACACCAACAAGTTGATGACACTACAAACTGCGCACCAAACAAAAGCTTTAGCGAGTTGAGAAAGGGAAACAAAAAAACTTCAGCGATTACTTTTAGTAAATCCTTTGAGAAATATTTATTTCTCGAGAAAAGCGAAAGACACAACACAAATGAAATAAACATTTCGTGGTGTATGGGTATGAGTGTATGTGGAGCTCCATGTGGGTGTGTTCTGTTTAGCTCTTAAAGGATTTTCGTAAAAATTACACTTAAGTACAAATGCAGTTAAGCAGTGGTGGAGGGAGGAGCGCTATAACGAAGGAACAAACTGGAATTACCAACAGCAGCGAAAGCTGAAATGCATAACCAAATGGAATTTATTTGAACCACACATTTTTAGACAGGGGGATAGTTAGAGTCAGCTGATGCATTTGGGCGCTATTGATCCTATTGATTATGCTTATTTAATGCTGCCATTCGCTGCAGCTATCAATTTGATTTTATTAATTTTGTTTTTCTCTTTTTCTTTTTCATTTTAGGTTAAAGATAATTGGCGGGTAAGTTTTTTATTTCAATCAATTACTTATTTTTATATGCAATTTCATTTTAAAATAAAAATAAAAAAATATAAGAGTCTGTAAAATCGTCCAATGATGAAGAAGTGAAAATGAAAAATTGCACAAATAAAATGTTGACCCAAAATTAAAAGCCAGATATCGTATAATAATAATCCAAAAAATGACGAATTTGAACCGTCTCTGAAATAACCGCCGAGCGAGAAAATGAAAAAATAAAAAAAAAGTGGCGAAAATTTATTATTTCAAAATGAAGCAATCCCCTAATTTGTAGGCCCCAAATGAATTTGTTGGAATAGTTCATTGTTGGTCTTGGGGATGACAATAATTTATTTGGGGTTTATTGCTTTTGCACTACAACAAATTATTGTTAAAAAATTTCCTAGTAAATGTTGACAGCTTTTGGCCGGACTTATGGAGTTTCTCGTGTGGGGTATGTCACGGATTAAAGGACATTTGTATACCCTAACTCTTCAGAGTAGGAGGGTATATATCATTTGGGACAGAAAAAAGTGCTACACATTGAAGGAGTGACTTAAGACCCTAAATATGTTTGGACCAAATAAGTTTCACGACTTTTTAAGGTGTTTGAGCCATGCCCGTCCATCCGTCCGTCTGGCTGGTGTACACGATAACTCTCGAAAGGAGTCGATCGATTCAATTTTTGCACATGGTAATATTTTTCCCAAACTTAGTTTGAGTTCGAAGATGGCGTAATTACCACGCCCCTTCTAGTACCTCCCACACAAATCACACAAAACTACGTAAAATTAAAGCTGTTATTACTTCTATATGGATGATCGGAATACTGTTAAATTTGATATTTGGCTATGATTTAATAGTGGTAACATTCATGTGGAATATGGGCGATATTGCCACACCCCTTCTGGTACCTACCACACAAAGTGGCATAAACTTTGGTTACAATAAAACCGACAATGGTTACAATTACATTCATGCGGTAGTCAAAATCAATTGCAATTTGATATTTAAAAAGTTTTTAAAATAGCTTTAAACTTAAAAAATATTTACGCTTTAGACACTCTCCTTCTTGTACCTCCCACACAATTGTCTCTATCCTTCATAACTTCTATACTGCTGCATGGAATCCACTATGACTTGATATTTGATCATATTTTTACAATTGTTTTATAAATGTGGAAGCGGGAACCATGTGATACGAGCCTCCTAGTACCTTCCACACAAATTATCCTGCCTTACGTTAAAATTAATTCCTTATAACTTCGGTATATATGTTCTCTGAGAATGAGCTTACGCAATTGTTTTTAGTTCCATTTAATACGTGGTCAGAGGCACATAACAAATTTCACGATTCCAGCTACAATACTTTAGTTGGTACCATTTTATTCTCTTTTTGTCCCGCTCGACCCTTAAAAGTACAAATTTCGAAAAAAACCCTTTTATGTTGCAAGTCAGAAAAATTTAAACAAATATTGCTGCATTTTTAAATTGGTACCAATGTTATCATATAAAAGTAAAAATTCGAAAAGTCCCTTTTTGTAGCTCGTCTGAATGGCAAGTTCAAGGCACACAACGAATTTCATGTTTCTAGCTACTTCTGTTTAGTCAGAACGAAGGTTCGGTATTTATCCCTTTTTGTCCCATTCACCCCCTAAAAGTACGAATTTCGTAAAACCCTTTCTTAGTCCGCGTCTCCGTCATATTTGGGAAATACCCTGAAAATTTCGTGACGCTGTCTTCAGCCGTTTGGTCTAGGCGCAGATCAGCTCAACTCAACTCTTTTGTATATATAGATTGAACTTATGTAAATTCGTTATAAAGGGTGATTTTTTAAGAGCTTGATAACTTTTTTAAAAAAAAAAACGCATAAAATTTGCAAAATCTCATCGGTTCTTTATTTGAAACGTTAGATTGGTCCATGACATTTACTTTTTGAAGATAATTTCATTTAAATGTTGACCGCGGCTGCGTCTTAGGTGGTCCATTCGGAAAGTCCAATTTTGGGCAACTTTTTCGAGCATTTCGGCCGGAATAGCCCGAATTTCTTCGGAAATGTTGTCTTCCAAAGCTGGAATAGTTGCTGGCTTATTTCTGTAGACTTTAGACTTGACGTAGCCCCACAAAAAATAGTCTAAAGGCGTCAAATCGCATGATCTTGGTGGCCAACTTACCGGTCCATTTCTTGAGATGAATTGTTCTCCGAAGTTTTCCCTCAAAATGGCCATAGAATCGCGAGCTGTGTGGCATGTAGCGCCATCTTGTTGAAACCACATGTCAACCAAGTTCAGTTCTTCCATTTTGGGCAAAAAAAAGTTGGATATCATCTCACGGTAGCGCTCACCATTCACAGTTACGTTACGATTCGCATCATCTTTGAAGAAGTACGGTCCAATGATGCCACCAGCCCATAAACCGCACCAAACTGTGACTTTTTCTGGATGCATTGGTAGCTCTTGCAATGCTTCTGGCTGATATTCACTCCAAAATCGACAATTCTGCCTATTTACGTACCCATTGAGCCAAAAATGAGCTTCGTCGCTGAACACAATTTCTTTCTTTCTGAACTTTCTTAACAGAGCACGCATTTTGATAATAAAATTCAATGATTTGCAAGCGTTGCTCGTTAGTAAGTCTATTCATGATGAAATGTCAAAGCATACTGAGCATCTTTCTCTTTGACACCATGTCTGAAATCCCACGTGATCTGTCAAATACTAATGCATGAAAATCCTAACCTCAAAAAAATCACTCTTTAGTTACTTGAAAGTAAAAGATATGCAACACATTTTTTTATTTTTAGCCATTTTTCAACTTTGACAATATTTTAATTGTAAATTTATTTAAATAACACATTTAATATTTTAATATAAAATGACACTTTGTATACAAGTTTTTTGTCATTTTCGGTTCAAATCTCTCATAATTTTACGAATTGAAGTCAAACAAAAATACTGTTAATTCGACAAAAAGATATCCGAATTCCCAAAGAGGGAAATGTGTTCGAAATTGGGGATTTTTTATTAAAATAATCGCCATGATTTTTCTACCACTTTTATCTGATTTGATGCATTTTAAGTATTCGTATTCGTAAATTATGAGAGATTTGAACTGTAATGGCCAAAATTTGTATTTTTAAAAACTACCCGGCGTTTTAAAGATAAACGAGTATTAATTAATAATTTTAAAGTATAGTTTGTGTGGGCAGTACTAGGGTTTGCATCCCGGGATTTCCCGCGGGAAAATTCCCGGGAATTCGCACATTTTTCATTTCCCGTATGCCGGAAAATTCGTACGGGAATCCCGCGGAAATTCAGTAGAAAATTTTACATATTTCTTAGCATATTTTTTCCCATCATTTCCACAATAAAATAAAAAGTGTTGTATAAAAATTTAGATCACATAGCTTTTAATCAAGTATGTCAAATAATGTAGTTGGATGACAAAATATTTTATGCTGCGTTCGGATGAGGACTCAAAATCCACTTTTTCGAATTTTTCCTGTCAAGCTCCATATGAAAAAACTAAAATCCGGGAAAAATAGATTTTAGGCGTGTATCAGAACGCCAGAAATAAATAATTTAAAGTTTTTGAATCGACAGGACAAAGAACAAACATTTCATTTAATGCTATTATCACTATTAATGTGAACGATCTTCTCCGTCGCGTCGACATTTTCAAATAAAATAAGAAATATCTGATCTTTAATATATATTATTATATTATCATAACCTATTAATTGGAAATTGAAAATGTATTGCAGAAAACTAGGTGGCAACACTCATGTTTGCAGTGTAGGCATTTAAAGTTTGCCGTTGAAACAAGTGGGATTAATTCGGGTCTAAAGCAAAATACTTAAAATTAAGGCGTAAAAAGTAAATAATGACGTCCATATTATTAAAATTGATGTATGTAGTACATATGTAGTTGAAAAATTATATTTAACATTTTGTGTTTTTTTTTAAGTTAATTTTGTGATTCGTAGTGAGCACAACCTATAAATGTCGTGGACCAAACATGACTCAAAGTGTAAATGTGAAAGTGTTCGGTGGAGTGTATAGTTTATGGCAGAATTAAGATCTCGTCAGCATTTTTCGGCAAACTCCTACAATTGCCACTTTATTTTGGCACAATTTCGATTAGCCATAGTACACACATTTGATCATATCTCTGAATCAGATTTGTGTATGATTTATCATTTTAAAGGTATTGTAAATACCTTTAAAATGGTATATAAAGTCATTCACTTTTCTGTACACATGTAGACATTTTATATTATTTTCTGAAATAATTATTTAAATTGCAGTGTCAAGTAGAATATTTATCTGCTATAGTTTGCTTTTGTAATAATGTTCATTGTTCGTCAAAGCGAAATAAGTTTAATTAGTTTAAGCTGTCATAAAATGTTGTTTTCGGTCACCCTGTACTAATACAGGGTGATAATTATGTTGGTTATATATTGAATTTACATGGGAGGTGGTAGTGGGCGTGGTCCGATCAGCCCAAATTTATTTTTGAAAATTACGAGATTGTATCTTTATTTTTCGACTTTATGCCATAAAAATGGTTGCGGGCGAATCGGTGCAACGGTTTGGCGTCCTATACATAACGTACACACATTGATTTTTACATATAGGGCAATTCCACAAGATTTCGACCCAACATGGATTTCGACCCTCATCGATTTCGATGAAATTTGTCACATACATTCTACTAGTGGTTGCGGGTAATATACCGTTTACCGTAGCTGAAAAGAGTGCGTGATTTAAGTTGTACAGTGGTCCAAATTTGGTTATCTCGGGGGGTTTTTGAAGAGATGGCTTCCTTATCGATATCATAACTTTGGATCGCGTCATCAGATTTTAACGATATTTATATCATCTGAAAGATTTACACCTACTCTTTCCGAATCTCTAAGAAATTATGAATGTCCTGTGCTTCAAGGATTGCAGCTAATACGATGATTTGACTATATGACAATCAATTGAAAGCTAATGTCACAGAAATGTTACTGACTGCTTCGATATACTCTGTATAAAAGCTATAGGAAAGTTATTCAAAAAAAAAAACACATAAAATTCAGAAAAATGCATGAAATATTTATTTGAATCGATAGTACGGTCCATATAATTTAATGTTTGAAGATTATTTCATGCAAGTGTTGACCTTGACTGCGCCTCAAATGGTCCACCCGCTTAGTCCAATTTTGGCAAACTCTTTCCAACATTTCGGCCGGTATCTCACGAATAAATGCTTCAATGCGTCAATTGAAGCGGGCTTGTCTGTATAGACATGAGCTTTAACATAGCCCCACAAAAAATAGTCTAAATGCGTTAAATCGCACGATCTAGGCGGCCAATTGACCGGCCCCGAACGTGAAATAAAATGTTCACCGAACTCGCCTCTCAATAAGTCCATTGTTGCGCGTGCTGTGTGCAATGTGGCACCGTCTTGTTGAAACCACATGTCATGCAAGTCAAGCTCTTGCATTTTGGGCAAAAAAGTTGGATATCATCTCACGGTAGCGCTCACAATTCACAGTTACGTTACGATTCGCATCATCTTTGAAGAAGTACGGTCCAATGATGCCACCAACCCATAAACCGCACTAAACTGTGACTTTTTCTGGATGCATTGGTAGCTCTTGCAATGCTTCTGGCTGATATTCACTCCAAAATCGACAATTCTGCCTATTTACGTACCCATTGAGCCAAAAATTAGCTTCGTCGCTGAACACAATTTTTCGGTAAATGAACTTTCTTAACAGAGCACGCGTTTTGATAATAAAATTCAATAATTTGCAACCGTTGTTCGGTTGTAAGATTGATTCATGGTTAAATTATAGACCAAACTGAAGATGTTTGACAGTGAAACAAAACACGAAACGTGCGTCAGCTGTTTAAACCAGTGTTGCCAAAAAGATAATAACTAAAAAAACACCCTTTAATAAACTGAGAATGTCTTCAGTTAACAAAATTGTTTAAGATTTGAGATTGACAGTTTCCCTTCTATTACGAGAGCATAATTTTTTCTGGTTTCATTTTTCTGAAAACTATTTGCCACTGATTGAACAGCAGTAATAACAATAATAAAACGACGGCAAAAATGTCTTGGCTATTCTTGCAATTGTTCTCTTTGTTCCGTGGCATTATTGTCCAGCGTGGTCACTGCAGGATTTTCCGTTTCCTGCCGATTTCTTGTATTGATTTTGTGGTGCAGGGGAGGAGAGAAGGAGGTTAAACAGTATTGACACAAGGCGAAGCAAGGCATAACATACGATTAGCGAAAACTTTTCTCATTTTGAAGTTGAAACAAGAAAACAAAACAAAACAAATTATACGACTGGAATCGAATCGTTGTTGAAACACAACATTAACTGGTTAAAAAAAAACAAGGACTTTATTCCTCTTTTTTTGCCTCGAAACTGATTTTATTAGCATTTCTTAGCGAGCGAGAGGGGGAGGGAGGGAGAAGAGAAAAAAACCGGCATTCCTAAACTAAAAAAGAAACTGAAATAAAACAAAAGGAATTTACTCCATTGTAGCGAAAAACTTTAAAAAGGTGCATCAGTTTGCAAGGACTCCCGTTAAATCTAAACTAAACAAAACTTTTGTTTTCCATTTTTAGCCGCTTCTTCTTCCTTCAGTTTTTTTTGTGGGACCAAACAAAGACCGATGCCAGATTAAAACGGAACTAAACTAAACTGCATTTTTACGGCTCACAAAACAACCATGTGTTGCCTTTATTTCCTCGGTGCTCTTCCTGTTCAAGTGTTGACTTCTCCTGCTCCCTCAGCTTCGGCAGTAGGGTTGAATTGGTCCTTTTTTTTGGGGGGGCAGCAACGACAGCATGTTTTCTATACATTTTTTAATGCCTTTGGTTTGTTGACTAAACTTTTCTACTTTAAATGTAAACTTTGACCATTTGCTGGAACATTTTCTTGCAACATGGCGTTTTGTTAGTTTAGTTTTTGCCGTTGGTCGGTTTAAAGGAACAACAGCGACTGGACAAAAGTGTTAAAGTAGTTTTTTGGGAACACATAAAAGCAAAGTGTCGATGCATACCACGAGTCGATGTGGGATGGGACAGGTTAGAACCTCCACTGTTTGATATAAAAGTGGCTAATCCGAACATCCGAGAGTGTAACGCAGCATTTACTTTGCAACATAAACCGGCACATCATGCATCCTGCCTCCTGCATCTTGAGCTGCAACGTAGTCATAAATATTTCATTGCATACAAGTTGGGTTGCAACAAGCGGATGTTACACTTAATTTCACATATTCGCTTGATATCCGGTTCAGTTCAGCATAATGCAAATGCCATCAGTGGCAACTCGTTAAAGTTTCAAAAGTTTTTTTCTTCCATCCTTTCGTATGTTTTTCTATGTTTTTTTTCGTGTGGGCCACATGTTGACTTTTTAGCAGCCAAATGGAATTTGCATCAATTTTGCAGCCGTCCTTGTGAAGTCTATCATAAAGTTTTCGATCTTTTGTTTTTTGGTAGCTGCTAAAGGATAATTGCATTTCTGTAAGTTTGAGGGGGAGGGGTAGAATAAAGTTTTACTTGTCTTGTCTTTCCGCGGTGTCTATTGCCAAGGGCTTCCTTTTTTCACGAACGAAAAAGACATAATGTGATGTTGAATATTTAGCTGATTGTGCCTAATATTTATATACATCTTCGAAACCAACTGGCCATTTTTTAAGGAATTTGAAATATTACATTTTCTGAATTGTTTCTATAATTCATGATATGTGGGCCGACATCATCAAGCAGTGATTACAGCGATGGCGAAGACGAAGACTGCTGGTAGATGAACCTAAGAATTCGCTATGAGGTTCATATCTGGTGAGCATACAAATAGGGAAATGTTTCTTTTGCGAAACCACATTTTAGTTTCGTTTCACATCTTGCACATCTTGGTATTTCTTCCACATCTCTTCATTCAGAAAATTTGGTCAATCAATGGTGAAAAATTTGAAATTTATAGTTTTTTCTTTTAATTTGTCAATTTTATTAATAAATACTGATTTAAAAAAAGTACCAGACTCTTTTGAAAATTCCCAAAAAATTATGAAACTCGAGAATAAATGCTTTCAGAAAACACTCATTATCGCATACAACAATATATAATTGGTCCAAACCAAATGAATATTTTAATAAATCTTAGTCCGCCGATACATACAAAATTATGTGAACTCCAGATTTGTTTAAATTTTTTAGAGCTCAAAGTATAAATTCATACTTGGATTATAAATACATATGAAACGGTCTGAATAATAAAATAATTTTCGGATGTGTTGAGCTAGCAATTTTCATTTTTGTAACTCACCACAATCTTTCAACACATGTTTTCACAATTTGCCTGTCACAACTGCTTTTCGAAATATTTATTGTTAAAGGTGATCCACCTCCTTATAAATACATTTGATAGCGATTCTTTAATCATGCTTTTCTCCGATATGAGAAAATGAATTAATACTATTGTGAAATCATTATTTTTTAATTTGGCAATCGTTGCTTTGAAACATGTGAGCCTATTGAATAACCCTATAATATAGTATAATAGTATTCATTCTTCTTTGGTTGATATATGCTGGACATTCCGACAGTCCATATTACACTTGAACGGGATAATATACGTCTGAAACTATAGCCAAAATGGATTCAATTAAGGTTTTTAGTTTTTTTATTTCTTCCTCTTTTCTTTATCAGGATACAGAATATATATACTTTATGGGGTCTCCGTTGAATAGCCTATCTAATTTATATATAAAGGTTGATTTTTTAAAAGCTATAGGAAAGTTTTTCAAAAAAAAAAAAACACATAAAATTCAGAAAAATAGTACGGCCCATATAATTTAATGATTGAAGATTATTTCATGCAAATTTTGACTTCAAATCGTCCATCCGCTTAGTCCAATTTTGGCATTTCCACGTTTTTGAGTAACAGAGGCCCAATTGAGGCGACGAATCGATAATTGATGGTCATCATTAACACTGGCCGATACAGCTGCAATATTTTCTTCAGTTCGCACTCTACATAAGCGTGTTGGTGGTTTAATGTCCAACAATGTAAATTTGGTGCGAAATTTAGTCACAATAGCCCGAATAGCCGCTTCAGTGGGTCGATTAAACTGACCATAAAATGGAAGCTCGCGATGAACTTTCTTAACAGAGCACCCATTTTGATAATAAAATTCAATAATTTGCAAGGGTTGTTCGTTTGTAAGACTTAAGATTCATGGTTAAATTATAGACCAAACCGAAGATGTTTGATAGTGAAACAAAACACGAAACGTGCGTCAGCTGTTTAAACCCGTGTTGCCAAAAAGATTATATCTAAAAAATCACCCTTTATATACACTGGGACGCCACACAGTGGTTCAGAATCAAAATCCATCGACCAAAATTCAATAACTTTTGTTCTAGTTGACATTTTTGAGTTCTGTAAAAAACCAAAACTATACAAGGATTATTTTGAGATATTAACATTCAAAATCGGGCAATCGAATATATTTTAGAAATCGTATTTTTTTATTTTAAAGAAAATTTAAAAATTTAAATTTTTATTTTTTGATTTTATGTTTTTAACATATTTTGATGTATTTGTTCACAATGCGAGGAAAAAGTTGTATATTTTTTATTACAAATTTTCATTTTTTTAGATTTTGAAAATTGAAAAGACGTACATAATTTTTTGACTTTGTCGAACTGTTTCTCACACATTTTAAAAGATTTTGCACTCAATTTTTTATTAGAAATTGTGGTTTCTTAGCTTTATTATGGCGCCAAAATTATGTTTGTGTCAAATATAGTTTGTTTGTAATAAATATTTTAAGAAATATCCATTTTGAACAAATGTCTGACTTTGGACCAAAACAACTGTTTTCCCTCAAAAGCGTCTAACAAAATTTATACATATTTGGAAAGGTTCAAGGGTTCCCCGTTTTTCAGGGTGACTTCTGCCCGCACGAAATAGCCCCCTCGGAAGATAGGATACGTTTGGTGCAAAAAGTCGTTCCAAAACGCAATTTACTCATGAAAGATGAGCAAATTTCCTTTATCCTCAAGCTATTTTTTATAATAATCGGAGATCATTTGCCGGAAATATGTCCACAGAGCCCTAATAACGCTTGATTTAGCAGACAAATCGAACTACTGCATGAAAACTACACACATGTAGTACTGCAATTCATTCAGGAGTAAACATTGATATTGACAAAACATTGCATAGAAGCACCTGATCTCTGTTGCTAGGTAACAATGTGATCGAAAAAATCCCTTAACAAAGGTGAAGTATGCCTTAGTTCACATGAAAAATTAATTTGAATCTCCAGATAAATTTTTGTTGTTGCATAATGTATCGAATTTGCAAGCCTTAAACTTCTAAGTGAAAAAATTGCATAGTTCCCCATAAAGGCCAAGTAATGCAGTACGTTCAGAAATAACTTTACTTTCTTGTGCTATGATTGGTAACATATTCTTTTCGTTTTCAATCACAACTTATTTCATTTAAAACTAAGGAGGATAGTGATCCCAAAATAACAAGGACCAATAAGTCCCCTTTAGTCACAAAATCAATAGCTTTGGCCACTACAAAACAAATATAACGCTTTTTTCTGCAGCAGCTACATTTAGTGTGCGACCACAAAACTAACAAGTGAATCTAAACAGATCGCAGAACCCTCCCAAATGCATGTCAAAGAACAAAGCACTTAATTCCAAAAGGACCAGCATCATTTGCATAAGAAAGATATCGCCCGGCTTGACAATGACAATGACAACTGTAGTTGGCCAAGAAAGCTAGCGCTGCCTTTCACAACCCTTCCTTCACATTTGAATTTCACTTGGTCGTGTCTTTGTTGTTGGGTATTTAAATTAGTTTTGGAATACTTACCAACACAAAAACACACACACACACAGCCATACGCACAGACATTTGCAAGCCTTCCTGATTAGCGGCCTTTGCATCTCTTTTACATATTTTTTTATTTGTGTTTTAATTAAAATCATAAACAAGCGCCGCGAAACTGACCCTGTGTTGTTTCGCAGAGCCCGGATTTTAACTCTTATTTAATTAACTTCTAAAATATGGTATGAAGGTATGTGTGTTCGTCCGTTGGCATCCTTGTATCCTTCCTGCCGTTGTACAGGAACGCCGCAGCAATAATTGCACGACGATGTACCCCGACCGAACATTGAGTAAAACCCGCGTAATTTTAATTAAATTATAATTCGAAACAAGAGAGACAAAACCGAAAAAAGCCAAAAATTGCCACCCCACCCCCTTTTCATTGTTAAGGGCCAAAGGAAATTCACGTAATAAACAAATGTTTAAAGGATTTGCGGTAAGTTTGCGATGGCGTTGATGACGACAATGACAGCGGCGCCCCCTGTCAACGCTGCATAACTCACCATGGAGTGTGGCGTAGGCTGGTCGGCCTGTCCTCTCTGACAGAGTGTCAGTCGATGGCATTAAAGCCTTTTGCGCGGCGATGTGATTTCATTGGCTCTGGCCGTTTGTGTTTCTGACTTTCGCCGCCTTATTAAATATGACGATAATTTACACCATTATTATCGTCATTTTGTCACCATCATTGTCGTTATTAAATCTTTGAGCGAAATAAAGTTTTCATTCCTTCCTCAGTCGTAGTTTATGAAATTCGACAGTCAATTTGGAAACGAAAAAAAAAAGAAAATGATTTTTATTGAGCGTTTAATTTATGCAAAAATGGTAATGAACTTGTCCATGGACGGAGGGAGGACGAGCCTGTGTTAAGCAGTCGAAGTTGGAAGAATGGGAATTAGTTGGATTAGAGAGGGATTTATGGCGATGATGACGAAATTAAAATTTCAACTTTTTCTAGAATTGACACTTTAAATTATCATAAATTGACTTTGAAATAATTCCAGGGGATTTGCACCAGAATTCTAAATCATTATCCCCAGCTATACATATATATTCGTGCAAGGGTATGGGTGTAGGTCTGAATGTATATAAACTGTTGTCACAATTCACAGTAAATTTAACAGGGACATAGGCCTTGGTTTTCAAGGCATAGTAATAAATAAAATTAATCCTTTTTGAATGATAGAAATCGCATCACTCAATCTTTTTCGCACATCAAAGCCTCAGTGATAACATCCATTAATTCAGCATGACGGGAGGAATATTATACAAGTTTTTTGGAATTCTGAATCTTTGCAACAAAATGCGCGGACACTTTATGTCAATGATATTCCTGTGAACTGTACCAGCAAAAAGAGTATGCTGGCTCACTCCCATATGCAGCTCAATGAGATGCTTGTAAGATGACAATATCTACTTTGTCACTTGCTGCGATTGTTTTGACTGATATTCGCAAAGTGAGTTGTAGTTCTCATTCATTAGGAAAAATCATTTACTTAAAGAGTCTGGGGTTCTTGTTGAAAAATCGCAGCGAAGCTTCTTGATGAAGGTCATCATGGTGCAGAAATCACGATAGAAGTAGAGTGCAGCTGCAAGTAATAAATGTAACCATTCAATTTGTAAATACATTTCCATTCTATAAAATATAGATTACCGACGGAAATAAACAAACGAAAATAAACGAAGCATTCATTTTGTTCCCATAATGTTATCCTATCAAAATGTATTATTTGTGCTATAATTAGTTAGCTCTTTTCTGGAATCAAAGCCAAGTCATTTCTTGAAATTTTCTAAAACGTGGTTAAGCGCCAAGTCCACTTGTTTGTAAATAGAGTATGACATTATATATTTCAAAGTGTCAGTTGCTCAGATTTCTTGGCCCTTCAAAGATCTGCAGAGTTTCAAAGGATAATATTTTTCAAACTACTTACTTATTCGCACCATATGATACCACTATAATTGCCAAATTAAGGAGAATATAAGGCTGTTTTTCTTTAAGCCGGGATAACAAGCTGCGATAACGAAAACGTTAATAACAATTTCATTTTTTGCTCAAAATAAAAAAAAAATATTTTTTCACATTGTCGCCAACTGCAATATAAATATATGTATTAAAAGAAATTTTCAAAAAAATATTTTGTGTCGACTTTATTGGACTTAGCCTCGATATCCATCATTTTGACTTACACTGGATAATTATCCAGGCTAAGTCAAATATTTTTAACACAAAATTATTTTTTCAAAATTTGTTTTCACACACACATTGGCATTGCTTTTGGCGACAATTTTAAAAATATTTTTTTATTTTGAGTGAAATTTTACCATTTTATTTATATTTTTGTTATCGCAGCTTAGTTATCCAGTCTTAAAGAAAAACAACAGATTTCAGGCTTTTTTCGGTATTAGTTTATCGTTAACAACCATTTCAAGTTCCTCCCTTAGTTTATCTTGTTTTGGTTTTACTTTTTAAAAGGAAAAATGTATTTCATCGTTTCAACTTTCAAGTGTAATTTTTCTTTGTAATTTCTTTTTGTAATTTTTCTGGCGTTCCTAGTAAACCAATGTTTGTACCAAAAGAAAAAAGACACTATGGGCAATGTAAATACTTTTTGTGGTTAAGAAGTACAACAAAAAACCTACTTTCAAATTTTAATCCTTCATTATCCGAAATTTTTCGGAAAAAAATATATATCCAAATTTCATCTTTAGTCGCACCTACCAGCTTCTATACAAATAAAGTATTTGCATTCACGATTCTAGCTGTAACACACTTTGGTTAGTACCGTTGGTGTCCTTTTTGTCCCGCCATAAAGGTACAAGGTACATAAAGGTCTATCTGTGTTGCATTTTTTGTAGAATGTACGCATTATGGATTCCAGATCTAACCCTTTGTTGTTAGCATTATTTCCCTTTTTGTACCGTTTACCCCTAGTACAAATCTACAAATAAAACAATTGAAGCTGCATTTCCCGATTTTCAAAAAATATAAAATTTTAAACACTAAAATCATCTATAAAAAATTCTGTCATAGGGTAATTTTTAAAAAATCATAACTTTTTTCTAGTAGAAGATACAAATAAATTTGCTTTGACGAATTTCAAGCAAATTGCTTGTAAATTAATATTAAATTATGAAATTATCAAATATATATTTCTTATCGTTTCTTAATTATTTATTAAACAATAGGTACATTACCATTCGTATCAGTAAGAAGCTGCATAAGTTCCATGATGAAGTTCCTGATACTTAAATTAAAATTAAAAATATCGTAATTAAAAATGGCCTCAAAAATTTTGGATATTCCCGAATAAAATGAATCTTTGGTTTGCATTGTGACAAAACATTTCGGCTTTGTCGTTGTCCATTCGTGAGCTTGGCAGGTTTTCTACGATTGATTTTATAAAATCCGCTATAAATTCCACATTTTTGATAGCTGAACATTTATTTCTTAAACCATTTTCATTACAAATTGTAAATATGCCAATATGCAAGACCTAAATCTATTAACAAATTCCAATGACTAATATGTGGTCAATTACTCTGAATTTCAAAGATGTAGCGGAGATGGATTCGAAATCTCCCAAACTAGAACCGAGATTTAAAATCTGTTGTCTATAATTAACATAAAATGTAGCCTTAGGGTGTATTATTGTTACACTTTGTGTGTAAGAAGTGTTATATTTTGTCCTTCTGGGCAATGTTTTTAGATTGATAGCCAACTTTGAAAATTATACATTTTCTGTCTTCACTCTTATCATTAGTACTATATACTTGAAGAACATGATACTCGAAACCACACAAAATGACACTTGAAAAATTGCGGAGGGCCGATAATCATATGTAATCAACACTACCTTTACAACACAAATCGGACCGAAAATGTGGAAGTTTTGACAGATTTTATAAAAATATAATAAAAAATAACCATAAAATTTAAAAAATTACGAATGAACAGTGGTAAAAGAAAATTATTTTTGAACAATACATTAAAGAAGCCAAACACTATCCACATTTTTATATTTTATATTTTTTAATTTCGACATTCACGCTTATAAGGAGCTCCATCACAAAACTTGTGGAGAATCTTACTTGCGCCATTAAATATTAATAAAATGTATTTGACTGAAAATTTTTGTATAAAAATATACATACAGTCGAAACTAGATAAGTGGGACCTGCATAAGTGGGAATCCTCTATAAGTGCGACATTTTTGATTGTCCCTACACGCTTCACAAAAACCCTCTTTAACTTAACAACCCTAGGATGGTCAATAACTTTTGAAGCACTAAATGCACAGTGTGGTCCAGCCAGGCTAAAAGAGAAAAATGTATTACTGAATGTACTTACCGCAGTTACTTATTGTTCACTAATATGTTGGTCCTATCAGTACAACAACGATATCAATTGGTTAAAAACCCTACAGTTGTTGAATTCAAGGAAACATTTTTTAGATTTTTTTTCTAAACACAAAATTACACTACGTCAAAGTCAAATTTGGTTTGGCCAGACTACAATGAGCATCCTAGGTTCAAGCGGGAATTGAACCTATTTAAGTGGGATAGATTTTTAGAAGAATTTTTAGAAGCCTTCGACGTTCCAAGATTCACAATATTACGTATGCTTCAAACCAATGACTCGATATATGATTCTTCATTTGAAGGATAAGTTAAATTGAAACTGGGATTGTAGGAGGTCTCCCACTAGGTTCGAATGTATATATATATTTAAGATTTGACAATTTTATGTAAAGCTGGAAGTTATTTTCTGGAAATTAGACAAAAATATATTTGTATCCCATACCAAAAGAAATTATTTTTTAATTACAAAAAAAAAAAGACTTTTGACATGGTCGAAATCATGATCGTGTCACCATGCCATTTGTAAATAAATTTCCATTCTATTAAATATAGATGCAAAATGGTCTTGAGCCAGGACAATATCCCAGTTCAAATCAAATTTTTTAATTACTTAATGACAAAAGTACTTTATTTTCGATGCACCCTAGTGTCTGAAATTTCATATTTTTTTGAAAATGCAGATTTATGTCATAAAAATCGGGAAGAAGAGTCAAAATTTGTGTGATCGCTTCACATGGAATTCCTTTTTGTCTACGATAGCATAAATTGGAGAATGGTCCATCAGCACTGCGATCACTCTTGATTTGATTTCTTTTGTGGCTGAGGTTGAATCTGGTACTTTTCGAGTTAGGTCTGTGTGTACATTTCACAAGTATCAACGTTTTGTCACTTGAAATTTTCTCGATCTAGGTGTTGTGTGAAGACACCACTTTTAAAAGACTTTATTGATGTAGCGACCGAAAATGGCAAAATTGTCTGCTCGTTCATTCCCATAAAATCCCTATTTCCAGCGATGATCTAGAATCATTGCAGATCATAAATGTTTCACAAGTTATTTTCAAAAATCAAAAGGCTCTTGGTTTTATTTTTATTTTAACATAGGATTTGACAATTTAGTCTTTTTTAAAAATGATTTATAAAAAATCAACATCTTTTTAAACACAAACTTGATAAGAAAATTTTAAATTAAGTAGATAGTTTTGTTATACCTGTTTCGAACCAGCTTTCAGAATGATATTGATATTTTCATGACCCACGATTTTTGTCCCTCGGTGTTATCTATCATTTTAATTACAACGAAAGATTTTCTATCGGTGCTGAATGTTAGAACCAAAGTGGAAATATATTTGTAGGACATTTTAATACATTTTTAAATCCTTGCAAATGCTATAGAGTAGACCAACCACTTGGGTGGATGTCGGATATAGTAAAAAAGGCATAAAATGTCGAGCAAGTATTTGATACACACATACCTTAGGTTATCCCACCAATACGTTCTGCTTGTCTTCATATATTTGTATGTCTCTCTAACTTTCCTCAAGATCATGGCATAACATGGCCGGCATTATTTTTTTAACTCTCCATTTAAAATGATTTTAATTTAAATTTAGCTTAACATTAGAGCAATTTTAAATCTTAACATTCCAAAAAAAAACAAATAAATAAGTACAATATAATATGATTGTATAGAAGTCCAAGAGTCCTGCAAGCGCATGTTTAGTATAATTTATGTATGAAGTTGATATCACTGATTAAAAACTTTTCAAAAGGTCCTGCCAATAAAGACGTGATTTTACCATATGGCTGAAATTGCAAGCAAATCTTCATTACGAAATGCCCGGGATTATGGTGAGTTTAACAATTTACCAATTCACTTCTATCGCAATTGAATGTGGTAACAACATTCATCGAGGATAATCAACCGTACAGCCGCCACCCCCAAAGTGGTTTAAAGTCAGTCTGGTCTGGTGTTCCCATTTTCTGTAACAAATTAAATTTCTCGTATTTATTACAAAGTGTTTCCCAACAAAAAATAAAAAAACAAACGGAGAACTGCCAACGAAAAGTACAAAACGAAACAAAACAAATTTAAAGTGAATTCAAGAGTAATTTATTGACAGTTGTTTTGTGTCACTGTGAGCGCTGTTTCCTTTCCCTTTTTTCTATGCGTTGCGTTGTGTGTTTTTTTTTTCTCTGATGGAACATTAAGAAAAGAATTGTTAAACATATCATTGCTTCCTTTGTTGTTGTTGCTCAGCTCGTCCTTTTTACATCGACTGAAATCCTTGACATTCATTGTTGTTGCTGTTGCTCTGCACCCTCGCCCTTTTTTACAGTCTCGCATCAGTAGACTCACACACATACATTCATTCGTATACATTTGCTGCAGAATAAAAAAGATTCGTTTAGTTAAAAAAATAATGTTAAATGTATAATTTTTAAATTGAAATAATGAAACAAAAAATCATTACTTTTTCCTACGCAACCCACCACACCATCCAACCATCATGCATACGTTTCATTCATCCCCTACGCTAGTGCTCCTCTCATCCCTTCCTCTCCATCTTGTGCGTTCTTTGTGCTATTTGGCGAGGTTGAAGTCATTTCAATCTTCTAAAATGGAAACAAGTGTGATTTACTCTATTTCCTTCCGTTTGTAACGAGAACAAAGTGTTGCTCATTATGCCACAGGGTGACAGTGGGACGGAAAACAAATAAATCGGATTGTCTTGCTTTTCACAAGAACGAGATCTAGAAAAGCCTTTATGTGGGCCTATTTCAGTATTTTTATATGACTTAGAACAATTTCCGGGAGAGCTAATTCAGGAAAATGTTTGGAAAAAGAAATTGAAAAATTTTAAAAATATGAAGCTTAACTTATTCGAAGCTTTTTTGCCTAGCGGAACAAAAATTTTGTAAATTGAGACAGATTTTTGTCTGTGATAGTGCTGACATGACCGGCTCAATGACAAATTCAAACATTTTGGAATACCCGTCTTATTTTCGTGCATTTTCTGAATTCACATTTTTGTGTGACTTTTATACTCTCCACCTCCAGGATGGGGTATACTAACTTTGTCATTCCGTTTGTAACACCTTGAAATATCGACCTGAGACCCTATAAAGTATATTGAGGGCTTATATTCATAAGTGGCTATGAACAAAAACATAGCTTTTCTGGAGAGCGAAAAAACAGATTTTCTCCTTAATTTTAAGAGTAATTATTAATTATTATTCTACAGTTTAATTTAAAGAGGGCTACTAATTGATACGATTCGCCGTTTTATGGTTCATAGCCACTTTAAACGTCTGAAATTGAGCACTATGAATGTTGGAATAAGCACATAGCCATTAATGCTCAAATATATAAATAAGACTTATTGTAAATTCTATAACGTTTTTTAATGAAATGTTAGCAATGTTGTGTTGAAAAGTCCTTTTCTGGGATGTACACAGCGAATTTACAAAGCTTCATCCGTCAGATTGGTACCATTTTTATCCCGTTTTCCAAAATTTGTATAAAAAGTGCATATTACGGTAGGGCACGGTAAAAAAATACATATTGGATATATTTTTGGAAATTTTCATTTTCGCGGCAAATATGACTAAAATAATTTTCATGAATGACATTTTTGTTTTTTGGTTTTCTCGTGATCTAGCCTGATTTTTTGTTTGTTTATTAAGAACCAATGTCGCTTGTAACATATATGTAGCCAGTCGCGAAAATCGCTGTAATTGTTGAAAAATCCAAACTTCGCGGTTGCAATTGCTTATATTTTAACTTTCTCCATCCAAGATTCTGTAACTTTTCTGACACAAATATTACCATTGAAGTTAGCAATCACATGGCAAAAAATATTTTGGTATTCTCAATATGATAAACAGTTACGCGAGTTTTTCTAAAAATACTTTTTACAATTTATGACTTTATCATATTTTAGCCTGATAACTTGGGAAGCAAATTGCTTTCAACAGCGAAATGTTGGAATTTGGTAGTACGATATACCCTAAATCTAGATAAATGTTTTAAACAAAATCTTTGTAGCGAATTACAATCTTCGGTTATATGCTACGATCTTACCCACTTTCACCATAGGTGATTATTGTTTGTTGTAGTTGGATTATAAGATGTTGTGCCAATTTTAAAGAAAATCGGGTACAATAAGTGGTTTCTAGAGCGGAAAAAGTCAAATCGGGAGCGACATTTGTATGGGGGCTATATCTAAATCTGAACCGATCTGACCTATTTTAACCATAGCTGTTTCCAGTTTAATTATAGGGTACTGTGCCAAATTTGAAGCAAATCGAGTGAAATATATGGTTTCTAGAGCTAAAAAGCCAAATCGGGAGCGACATTTGTATGGGGGCTATATCTAAATCTGAACCGATTTACTTCAAATTAAATAGCGTTCGTCCTTGATCCACAAAACTTACTTGTGCCAATTTTTTGTTAAGATCGGACTATAATTGCGACCTGTAATTTGATTACAACAATAGATGGACAGACGGACAGACAGACGGACATTGCTAAATCGGCTCAGAAAGTGATTCTAAGCCGATCTGTATAATAAACAATGGACGTAACTCGTTTCCTTTTGGGTGTTACAAACAAATGCACAAAGACATAATACTCTCGTGGAGTGTATAAAAAGTGGCTTTAGAAACAAAATTTCTCCTCCAAATTTGTATGACGTTCAAACATTCAAATCTGAGAATAGTTTTGTATCAAAAACTCATTTTCGAGAAAATGGTTCATAGCCACTTTAGAATATAAACCCTCGATATATATTACTGATCTCCATAAAATTCTAAGACGATCTAGGCATGTCCGTCCGACCGTCTGTCCGTTTGTTGAAAGCACGCTAGCAACTAAGCAAAAGGAGCTAGGACGTTGATTTTCAATAAATGGGTTGGGATTGCAATTGTAATCCTTCACAGCGACTGAAAATACCTATATGTCATGTCTGCTTGTACTTACTTGATATACCCATTTCCCTATATAAAAAAACGTGACCATAAACTGATTCCTATTCGTAGGGGGTCAAAAGGGGGCAAAAAGGGATAAAAATGGTACCAATCAAACGACAACAGCTACAGACATGAAATTTCGTGTGTACATCCCTCTAATTGTGTAGATACGTAAAATAAAGAGATTTTAGAAAGTCGTATTCTTATGGGGGTAACATGGGAAAAGGGGAATAAAAATGGTGTCCAATTCCTCTGAGTGCATAGGCACGTTATCTTGGTTTGGTTATCTTGCACTATATTCGCGGGAGATAATGGATTTTCAAAAATTTTTACTTTTGGAATTAAAATAGGTTGGAAATACAACCAACTGTAGCACCCACTATCTACCAATAATTATGGTAGTTAAGCTTTTTTTAAAATTGCTGTCTTATATTTTTTTATTTTTTTAATTGACTTGAAGTACTATTTTGATATATAATGGTAGCCTCGCCTTATAAGCGTCCTATACGCAAAATACAGACATACAGACACACGTTGATTTTTATATATGAGTCATTCCATGTCAAGCGGTACGTTTTTTGACCTCGTTAGATGCGATTGTTTTGAAAGTTTGTGTATGTATTCTTCTCATAAAATTATTGTATAAGTATTTTTGGAAAAAAATTGAAAAAGTTTTTCACGAGTTATGACTAATTTAACAGTGAAAAAATACTACTTCTTTTAAAAGGTGTGTTCATTCAATCGCCTGTAACTCCTGAAAGACTTTTCCGATTTTAATGTGCTATACCTCGTTTTAAAGGTAATTTCATAAAGACAAAATGTAAAAAATGAAATATATATTTTTTCATTTTTTCTGATGGTGCAATCTCACACTACAAAAAAAATAAATTTGTTCTTGGATTTTTCATTGTTTTTATACCTTGTATTTATGCACTAATGAAAAAATTATAATGTTGATTATTTTTCACTGTAATTCTGGTTGATTTTGTAAAAATTAAATCGAAAAAATTCGTAAAAAATAGAAGCACTTTCAAACTCGCACAGTCGATTAAAAAAAGACTTAAAATTTCAACAAAATGGATTAGGGTAATCATTTCGATAATCAAAATAAAAGAATTAAAATTGCAAAAACTCTAAAACAACACAACTACTCAATATTTTAGAATTAATTCAAATTACCTTCAAAACGAGGTATTACACATTAAAATCGGTAAAGTCATTCAGGAGTTACAGGCGATTGAATGGAAAAAGTAGTATGTTTTTCACTCGTGAAACAAAATTTCAATTTTTTTTTCCAAAAATACGTATACAATATTTTTATTAGAAGAATACATACACAAACTTTCAAAACAATCACAGCTATCGAGGTCAAAAACCGCTTGACATGGAATGACTCATATATAGATTATTTTTTTCAATAATTTTATTTGGTTTGGCTATATTACAACAAATTGTAATCTTACTGTACTTCTACTAAAATCGACAGCCTCTGTGGAATGCAATCCATGGTGGAGGGTATATAAAGTTCGGCCCGGCTGTACTTAACGCCTTTTTTCACTTGTTTTGGTTCCACTGCACATTTTCAATAAAGATTTTTCTTTAACTTTGAAAATTCTCTCGCTTTTTTCTTGTATGGTGACACACTGTGCCCCATGCAAAAGGGAATGTCATAAACCCGAGCATATATTTTGCATTTTGTTGCTGTTGTTGTTGTTTTACTGTTACTGCCTCGAATGGAATCGTGGTACCCACCAGTAATAATTTAAATAAAACCCGTTTTAAGTTCAAAGTGTTATTGTGCGCCACTGATACCACTTGATGATGATGCTGATGCTGACGCTGATATTGCCACTGATGAAGATGAACATGATGCGTCGACGTCGACAACTCGACGAGGACGACGCTGCTGATGAAGCCTCCGCCAATGAGTGTTTTTTTTCGAAACATTTCTCAGAATTTCCACAAAGTTTTTTCCCGCTGCCTTTTTATTTATTCTTTATTATCTATACTTAAATGTGGTAATGAGCTAGCAGCAGAACCGGAGGATAGAAAAAAGTAGCATTCTGGGCAAAAGACGACAAATATATGCACGAGACTGACTGAGATGCGGGCCACAGCAGCGGCAGCTACGAATAAAAATGTTAAGTAGCTCTAATGAAAGATTTGCTGTTTAGCCAAAAACGACAGCAGTAGAAACTTTCGTTTAATCATTGAAATAATTTAATTTCCAGCTTTGTTTAGTCTGCTTCGATGCTGTTGCTCATTTTGCTGTTTTTGGCCTGGTCACACACACACACAGACGAACGCACACACTAGAACAAGAGCACAGGCGACGAGACTTTAAAGGACATGGTCATGACCATTTGATGTTGAGACATGGCTAATGTGTCGGTTTTCAGGGGGAGGGGGTATTGGGGGCTGTGCACGGGCGAGTAGAGCCCAACATTATGCCACTTATTCATCCATAATGATGTTGACCAGAGGACATCAACGACAGCATCATGATTCCGGCTCACCCAACACTCCTATGTCCTAAGTCCTTGTCCTCTGGTGGTGGTGCACAAATGATGATTGGCTTACTGAAGTGTATCCCGCTGACTTTATTAGCCTTGTTTTTTCTCCTCTTCTTCTTGTTCCTCTTCGTCATCTTCAAAGTTTGCTCGGATGGGAGAGCGAAATGCGAAAGAAACGATGGAGAAACTTTTACTGAAAATGAGTTTCTAAAGTGTTTTAATTTGATTTCATTAAACTGAACAAAATCCACTCCACTATTGGAACTTAACCGCATTCAACTTGAAGCGGGATAAAATATTGAATGCGGAAGATTTAATTAAGACGTCAGTGATACGTTGGGTCATAAATAATACGGACAGGTTTTCACTGCGTATGTTTAGACAAACGTGGCATTATTTTCCCCAGCAAAATAATGGAGTTATTACACAGTGCTACAAGAAGAATGAAATGGAAAACTCTGGGAATTTGTATTTGAAATTTGCCAGACACCCCCAAAATCTAGAGTTATGGGTAAAAACAGGGTTTTCGTACATTTACAACTTATAAACTTATAAAATAAGTTTACTTGTTGTGCGGTCACCGAACAAAGTAATGTCCAAAAACATAGCTTACGTTGAAAAATGGTTAAAAGTTTTTTAAAAAACTATGTTTGCTGGACAAGAGTTCAAATCCGCAGAACAATTTTAAATCGGTGGATAACCAAATAATTTACATGCTTATAAGTGTGCAAAGGTACGAAAAACCTGGTTTTTACCCGTAACTCAAGATTTTGGGGATGTTTGCACATTTAAAATACAGATTTCTGTTCTACTCTACAGTACCTACAGGAAAAATACTATCGCTTCCCAGAGTTTTTTAACTGTCCCTCAGTGTTATTATTAATAACAAAAAAATGTTCATTATTCATTATTACATTTAGTTGCTTTGCTGCATTATACATATCCTGTATAAGGGGGTTTTCAATAGTGTCATGTCCTATTGGCGACAATTATTATGTAAAACGACTAGTTATTGGGACTAATAGGTATCAACATTTTTCGCACACACTAAGCAATAAATTGGACATTTTTATCCCAAAAGCGTGCTAAGCTAAAAAATACAAAATGAAATATACATAGAACATTTTGGGGATTTAAGTATAGTTTTCTTAATTTTCATTTTTCGTCGGAAATATTTTCACTCTACTATATTTTTAGACAGAAATATCAAATCAAGAGTGAAGTAGGATAAATGTTGGTTGTAAAGTAAAAAATTATGAAAGGCGCCTTTAAAAAAACAGACATTTTTTGTCGAAAAAGATCGATCATCGAAAAAAAAATGGACGAGTGTTAACCTTAGATTTTTTTGTATAAGTTGGCGTGTAATTTTACCCACTGAATTTTTTACACATTTAAATGTTTATCTACTAAGGATTTTTTCTCGAAGAAGGGTCAATTTGACCCATAAAAAGACACCAGGCCATCTAGATTTATACTACAAAAAGGGTCTACTCAACATGCCCTTTCAAAATTATATTGTCGCTATTCTGTTCCAATCAAAAAGTCAAAAAGGTTGTTGAACAGTATTTTATATTTTTATTAAAACGAAAAAATATTTTTTCTGTACAGAATAACAAAAAAATAAAAATTTTACTTTTCGATTTAAACTTTACGATTCGCCCTGACTTGTATTCTATTCGATTTTCGTAGAGGTGCAGTAACATTACAGGAAAATTTAATTTTTTTAATATAGCCAAACCAAAACAACTAAAAATACATTAAAAAATATAAATATATATATAAACTTTTATATTTACCAATACGATTTTACTATATATATCGAAATAATACATCAAGTCAACATATTCCATCCTATTTTAATTCCAAAAGTAAAAGATAATCATGATTCAACCGATGTTTGCCGTAAAAGTAAAATAAATTGAAAAAATCTCTGTATTTATGTATCTATGCAGTCAGAGGAATATATACTCCGAATTCCATAATTGTGGACATTTGGTTGGTACCATTTTTAACCCACTTATTCCCACTTTACCCCTTAAGAGTACGACTTTCTAAACTTTCTTTTATTTACGTGTTTTCGCCATTAAAGTGATGTACACACCGCATTTCATCATTATAGCTGTATCCATTTAGTTGGTACTAATTTTATCCCCTTTTTCCATTTCACCCCTTTAAGAGTACGACTTTCCAAAATCTCCTTATTTTACGTGTCAACGCAATTAGAGGGATATTCTATTAAATATAGATGCAAAATGGTCTTGAGCCAGGACAATATCCCAGTTCAAATCATATGCTTAAATACTCTAAAATATTAGGGGTTATTATGAGTATTTTTAGTCCTTGTGAGGGAAAAATTTTTTCCCTTTGGTCCGATTTCGCCCACTTTCAATCCCAACCGATATACGACTATAAGACACATTTATAGAAAATTTGAATGTCCTAGCTCCTTTCGTTTAGATGCTAGTGTGCTTTCAACAGACGTACGGACGGACATGGCTAGATCGTCTTATAATTTCATGACGATTAAGAACATATATACTTTATCTCAGGTCGATATTTCAAGGTGTTACAAACTGAATGACAAAGTTAGTATACCCCCATCATTTGACCAAAATCGGTTATTTAAACGTGGTTTCTAAAGCGAAAAAGTAAAATCAGAAGTGACATTTGTATGGGGATTATAGCTAAATTTGAATCGATTTGCAAGTTCAATAACGTCCACCAAATTTGTTTGAGCCAAGTTTAGTAGGATCGGGCAATTTTATTACAAGAATAGGTGGACAGACGGACTCGATTGAATCGATTCAGATGTGATTCCATCTCGTAGAAACAACAAATGCACTTAGTAGGGTATGCATATTGAAGTGCAATGAAACTCTTCCTATCTCTTCGTTCTATCAACGGTATTGTCTTCCTACGTAAATTGAACTCCACATATCTAATTAAGTGCATAAAACCACTAAAAAGTCAAACTATAGTGTTGGAGAAACAACGTACTTTGCCAAAATGACTAAGACGAAATATTCATCGCTTTTGGAAAACTGCAAACGATGGCAAATTTGCACATTCTTCCTCATTAAATATTACCGAATATTGAAAAGTTTTGGGAATTATGTCGCAGCAACACACACCACCACCCGCTTCGCCCCCTTGGCAGTAGTTGTCACCGTTGTTGGCACAACTTTTCACTTCATCAGGTTCCATTTGCAATAATCGAAAATAATCAGTCGTTCGTTCGTTCGTTCGCTCAATTCGTTCGATTCATTTAACCAAGTTAGTGTTTTAATTATAAGTTAACAAGAATAGAGAATAATTACCGTTTTAACTTTCAACATTACAGTCAATAAAATCATCATGTATGATTGGGCAAATAACACAACAACCCACACAGCCATCCATGCATCCATGTCCTCCGTCTCTCTCACAAATACACACATACATATGGATGTGGAATAATCGAGTGTGTCATAGTAGTGGTGGGGCGGTGGCAGTTGTAGTTATCATCCTGTCGGTATTGAACGTAAGTAAAGTAGTTGAAATTAATTGATTGGATTACCAATGGCACAAACACACATACACACGCAGAGACAGACACACAATTACAATGTCACAGGACATTAGGACCACCGCAACAGCTCAGAACACAGCAGCGGTAGACACAGAAGTAGTACTCCTCGAATGGAATGAAATGAAGGAGGAAAATAAAAACAACGACTGCGACAACGAAGACGAAGACATCGTCGACAGCAACAAACAACAATTCAGTGGACAACAACATGCTGGACATCACATCAACACCATTACAGTACACAACACTCAGTCTCACTCACACACTACGTATGTGTGTGTGCGTGTTACACATACGTGCGCACACACTTTGATGGCGACATACTCGTATGTAAGTATTGGTGTCCATTCAGCTGCTGGCTTTCATCAATGATTCGGAGAAGCGGAACTTTGGTCGCTGTGTAAACGGAACACATAAACAACAGCATAAATAGTGACATTGTTAACCATGTTCATTGGAATGGATTGTCTGTGGCGTGTCCACAAGGGCGGTCTGGCCAGCGAGGCAATTTTTTGAGATATTTTCAAAATTATTGGAAATTGAAATTTATTTATTGATGTCTTGCACTTTATGGAAACCAGGATGCAACTTTTTAATTCGATTTAAGAAAATTAATGATAATTGAAGACCTTTAACTTCAGATTCAGTTTCTAAGGGTCGCAATTGACTGTATGAAATACCGTTATCAGAAAATAAAATTCAGTAATATTCTATTATTAATAAATCTACCCTCTATTTGTTTAAATAATTTTCCCAGATCAATTTTGTAAAATTAATGGACAGATATTTAGATTCAACAGGAAACGTGGTAAAACATTTGCCTATTTTCCAATCGATCTGCAGAAAGACATGACCGTCTGTCTGTCTTTCTGTTGAAAGTACGCTAAGAGTTTAACGTTTCCGCATATGTCGGAGGTTAATTTTTCCCCCTAACGAGGACTGAAAATTCTCCCTTATATTAAGAGTATTTAAATATGTTTTTGAATATTTCCGTCTTATATTCAAATTTGGTACATTCATTTCCCTTATTCGAGTTCACGAATCATAAAGTTTTTTGCTAAAGTCATACCTTTAGGGTATGAAATGGGGCAGGGAGGTATAAAAATTGTACCAATCAAACGAAAGCATATAAAGGGTGATTTTTTTAAAAGCTATAGGAAAGTTTTTCAAAAAAAAAAACACAATAAATTCAGAAAAATTCATGAAATCTTTATTTGGGCTATATGTAAATCTGAACCGATTTGCCTCAAATTAAATAGCGTTCTTCGTCCTTGATCCACAAAACTTACTTGTCTGAATTTTTGTTAAGATCGGACAATAATTGCGACCTGTAATTTGATGACAACAATTGATGGACAAACAAACGGACATTGCTAAATCGACTTAGCCGATCTGTATAATAAACGATGGGTCTAACTCGTTTCCATTTGGGCGTTACAAACAAATGCACAAAGACATAATACTCTCGTGGAGTGTATACAAATAAAGAATAGAATTACAGAAATAATTTTGTAAACAATATTGATAGAAAATAATATTTTTTCCCGGGCATGGGAAAAATAAAGGAAGTACGAATCCATCCATGTTTGTCTACCTATCGGTCCATCTATTCTTATAATCAAAGTACAGGGCTTAGGTATTGTTCTATAACAACTGAATGGTGTCATGGTGATTTTTGAGGAAGCGGCGCTCTTGAATTTAAGGTTAAGCGATTCGTTGTCCTTTTCGCTCCAGAATGTCTTTCCTGCAGTACACTGGGAGTCGCAAATTTATAATTATCCTGGGTAATTTTCATAGTGCTATAAAATCGCACCCGAGTTTGATTGTTTCCGGCATTAAAGTTTTACTTACAGTTCGACATTGAATTTGTCATAATTACGAAACTAACAATGAAAGTATTAACTCAGACTTGAAGAGGATGATACCCTCTTCAATTTAATTTAATTAATATAAAATTGTTATATAACGAAAAACATGGAATACTTGAAATACTGCTAAATTCAATGTCACAGCATATTTCGTGCACCACATTTTGCCTGATTACACGGTCCAACAGTCCATATCACACTTGAACCGCATGTATACGGCTGATACTATAGGCAAAATGGAGTTATTATCGTTTCAATTTTTTATTTCTTCATCCTGTGTTCCTTAAAATTTTCAAAGGATAATATTTTTCACAAAATGTTTCAAATACTTATTCGATCTAAATGTCCGGCAGACAATATTTCACTTTTTGGTCCAAATTTAAATTGGATAAATCAATTTCAGTACACCCTAATGTACACGTATGAGTTGAGTACCGGCTTCTAAGTAAAGCATACTTTTGGGGGAGTATGAGGTGGGGTGGTCAAATTAAAGAAATCTATAGTTTCACTTGACGGCGATTTCGGGCATTTCTCCTTTTTTAAGAAACTTGTCATTATAAATTAGGGTGGGTGTGTCAGTGTACGTTGTACAAAGGCCACTAATAACTATGAATGTACGAATGTATGTATGGATGTGTGCCACACAATCTTACTATAACCATAAAGGCAGCAACAATAACAACAAAAGGCTGTGGTAGTGTTATTGTGAGTGGCCAAGTTCGAGGCTGTGTTGTTGGACGTGGCCGTGGCAGCTACTGTGGCCATAACTACATAAACTGTCATGTGAAGGACTTTTCAATTAACATGTGAATTAAGTGCGGTTAATACCGGATACTTGTGTTAGTTTGACCACAATTTGTATTAATTATAATCAGAACGATGAGTCGAACAAAACCCAAAAACGAATGAAACGGAAAGCGAAGCCAGGACACAGAACACACACCCATTCACCCAGCCACCCACACAAATACAGTTGTAATGTGGCAGATTAAAGCATGTACATAACAAGGATCACACGCACACACACGTACACATGCATATGTGTCCCCTTTCGTACGACTGTCTGTCGGCCTTGTCTTGTGTGCGTGTCTCGTGGCGGCGGCGGTGGTGGTGTCTCAAATCTTGTTATTTGACTTGATTTGACATACACACACACACACACACTTGTGCACATACCAACACTCAGCCTCAGCATATGTACAGCCATTCATTCAGTCATCCATTGATAACTAGAAAACACAGTCGAGTGGACCCTAATTCTCCACTCATTATGGATTTGTCAAATCTGCGTATGTGTCATGTGTGTGTGGGTGTCTGAGTATGTCTATGTGTGGGCGAGTGTGAATTCACGCAACTCTGAACTCTAAATCCAATTAATTTTATTACTTATTTGAATTAGAATTAGTTGTTGTCTTGGAATTATTCCATTGAAATTGACAATTTCCGAAACAAGTCAAATGAAGCTGTCCTCGACTACAGCATGCGGAGAGTGGGCCGCAGCCCAATAAGGTTACTGGTGTCAAATTGAATGTCAGGCCATGATAATTTCTTCCATCGAGGATATACATATGTATGTATTCCTCCTCAGCCACAGTCTTATGCAGAAAAAGTTGTTGCTACATGGCTGGGGCTAATTAAGATTGTAAATCTCTGCGAATGTTGGCTAACACATTCCAGTGACCATAAATCAGGATTAACCGAGCTCTGAGGTTACAAAATGTTAAAGTGTTTTAATTAATTTTAATGGCATGCCGAACGGCAACGAAGATGAATGCATCGAACAATATGTTGATATTTTTTGTTAACATTGTTAACATCGGCATAAATATTGGACCACTGTGTGGATTTGATTATACATTTATTTCTGGGAAAAGTCGAAAATGGGAGGATGTTTACTTAGGCCAACTTAACGTTGGTTAAGATAAAAACTAATGAGAGGTTTACGAACAACTTCATATTCAACGACGAGGATCATTTTCGTCTTAACGGCTTCGTTAGTCGTCAAAATTGTCACATTTGAGGTTCAGAAAATCTTCTTATGATTGTTATGATATTTCTTATTATTCTTATGATATTTCAAAATATTTAGAATTCCCCCCAGTAAATCCCCGAAATATTTAAAGAAATCCCCACGGAAATTCCCATTTCAAATTTTCTGTCTGTTTGACTATTAAACAAGTAAAAATGACGTTAACTTCGGCCGGGCCGAACTTTATACACCCTCCACCATGGATTGCATTCCACAGAGGCAAATATCATTTTTTTAATACAACCAAACCAAAACATATGCAAATATTGAAAAAATAATTTTATAAATAAATATAATATTTTTTCAGTTTTTTCGTTTGTATTTTTTTGGTATGTAATCAATATTTGTTTTGAACTGGGATATTGTCCTGGCTCAAGACCATTTTCATCTATATTTAATAGAATGCAAATGCAATTGTAAAAACGAAAAAACTAAAACAAATGGGCGTTGGCACGGCTGAAGTATTGCTGGGTAACTATACCTGCATATACACATACTTACATAGGGGTGATTCCATTGGAACGGGTGTGACACTTTTCCTTAAATATGTTTAAATATCTCCCATATTTATTGATTGAGATTTTTGCTATATTGCCAATTGAAAATGTCAGGTTAATCGGAATATTATTGCAAATACAAATATGTCTTAGCGTTTTAAATATAGGAGATATACTACAATCTAGAGCGTCACGGATGTGACCTTAGATTTTAAGAAAATCTTGAAAATCTTCTTGAATTCTGTAATATTCTTCCATTACATGACTTTATTCATTTTTGCTAATCAAAAGAGTAGTCCAAACACCTTCTTCTAAGTATACATTACCGACATCTCTTTATGAATGTAGGAAATATAGGATATTTAAATAGTAACGGGCGTGACATTTTGACGGAAATTCTGTCTATATCTAAAAACGAAATGATCAGACCTATTGTTGACATAATTTCTTTGAAATATAATCGAAAATATGTCTTATGAGAAGTATAAACATTACGAATGATTATCAGTGTTTTCTTAAATTATAAATTGATTTTGAAATTTTGTCGAAAAAAGGGTCACTTTACGTGGAATCACCCATATGCATATGATGTTGAAAAGTCGCTGCGAAGCCACTTGAAAAGACTTTTGACATGGTCGAAATCATGATCGTGGTAGTCTGCAGCCAAGTAATAAATGTCACCATGACATTTGTAAATAAATTTGCATTGTATTAAATATAGATGCAAAATGGTCTTGAGCCAGGACAATATACCAGTTCAAATTAAATATAATATTTTTATTATTTCAAACCACCCTTAAAAGGCAAGGGTACCAGTACGTTTAAACTATATGTCAAGTCAATTCAAAAAGTAAATATAATAAAGAAATCTTCAAAAATGCTTGAATACCATATATATTGGTAGATATTGGGTGGTACAGTTGGTTGTATTTCCATTCTATTTTAATTCCAAACGTACAAATTTTGAAAATCTATTATATCTCACGTACACAGTGCAAGATAACCTAACTTCATGATACAACCAATGTTTGCCGTAATAGTAAAAGAATGCGCATTTGGAAAAATCTTTTTTACGGCCAGAGGAATGTATACACCGAATTCCATAATTCTAGCTGCGGTCATTTGGTTGGTACCATTTTTATCCCCTTTTTCACTTAAGAGTACCATTTTCTAAAATTTCTTTATTTTCCGTGTCTGCGCAATTAGAGGGATGAACATTAGGCTGGGTCGAGTTGCATACAAATGGAAAAACAATTTCCAGTCACCTCACGTAAATAAAGTTTGGATTGTTTAATGATGATATGCAAAATATTTCGTTCCTAGATCAAGCTGCACGCTCCTGAAAACAACCCTAAAATTTATGTTTTTCCGCCGTATTTTTTTTTTGTGTTTAATTTTTTTCTGAAATAATAGACCCTTGAGAGCACTTTAAATATAAATTTTGATTCTTGTCTTAGAGTAACTTATTGGTCAAATTATTGGACGTTTATAGTATTTCTTCAATTTCATTCCGATGTTCATAATTTAGGCATCATTCGAAAGGTATTAATTCCTCCTATTTATACTATGCTACACCTATTACAAAATGTTTCTAAGAAATGTGAGTTTTTTGTTGTCTCCTTGAAATCAATATAAACGGCCAATAATTCTACCAATGAGTTACTCTAAGACTAAAAAAAATATAAATTAAATAAAAAAATGTATTTAAAGTACTTCCAAGGGTCTATTAATTCAGAAAAAAATCATTGGACAAAACTGCAACATAAAAAATTACACGGGGAAAACATGATTTTTAGAGGTGTTTTCAGGAGCGTTTAGCTCATAGATGGCTTGACCCAGTGACGAAATATTTTGTAGATCATCATTAAATAATTCAATCTTCATTTCTGGGGGGTGACCTCTGCAATTTATTTTCGTGACCCATCCTAATGTACACACGAATTTTATCATTCTAGCTGTAGCCGTTTAGTTGGTACCATTTTTATCCCTCTGTTCCCATTGTATCCATTGAAAGTACGAATTTGGAAAAACGCTTTTATTTCGTGTCTACACAGTCAGAGGAATTTATACTACGAACTTCATGACTCTAGCAGCGGTCATTTGGTTGGTACTATTTTTATCCCCTTTTTGCATTTTAACCCCAAAAAGTAGGAATTTCAAAAAATCCCTTCATTTTACGTCTACGCAATCAGAGGAATGTATACTCCGAATTTCATTGTTTTAGGTACAGCCATTTGGTTGGTACCATTTTTAACCCTCTATTCCCATTTTACTTATTAAAAGTATGAATTTGGAAAAAATACTTTTATATTATGTATCTGCTCAATTACAGGAATGTACACACCGAATTTCGTGTTCCTAGCTGTTGTCGTTTGATAGGTACCATTTTTATCCCTTTTTGCCTTATTTCACCCCTACGAATAAAAATCACTTTATGGTGGACGTTTTTGTTTTAAGGGAATGCACATACCCAATATCAAGTAACCACAAGCAGAAATATTGAAAAAATGCTTAGATACTCTAAAATATTAAGGGTTATTATGGCTAGTCCTTGTGAGGGAAAATTGTTTCCCTATGGATCAATTTCGTCATGTTTCAATCCCAACCGATCTACGACTAGTGTCACTGACCACTGAATCTAACTTCGTTCACCATTAACGATAATGATACGATGCCACATGTGTACGTGCCGTGCCACAAGTATTCTCTGCCTCTTGATGCATTATTGACCATATGACGAGTATTTAATCTTGAAAATCTGAGGCAAACGGGGGGTGTGGCTGGGCTAGTTCATCCATAACAGAGCATGCGAATGCAGCAGGGATGGGCTGTTCTTGCACATACAAATTAACCAAGGAGCAGGGTTTATGTTAAATTAGGCAAAGCTAAGTTCATTACAAAACATTACTACCACCACAACGACAATAATAACAGCAGCACAATGTGCAACAAGACAAGGACGCACACACACACAATCAACTGTATAACAACAAACACTACACACTGGTCGGCATGTATATGTTTGCCCACATATACCAACAAAGCCATGCACTTGAGTGTTGTAAAGAAATGGGGAGGAGGAGGAGCACGAGGAGGACGAAAAGCAAGACAGTGGAGACACAAGTTCAACCTTCGCACACAAAGGCCACCGGATACCAAAAACTGCATTCGAGTGGATGGTCAATATCATTGGCAAGAGGAAATTGTGTAGAAACCATATATGTTCGGTTAACTGTAAGTGCCTCTGTGTGCTTGGCTATTCTTTGTTTGTGTGGGTGTGTGTGTTTGAATCCTGAGAGTACTTGTGTTGTTATAATCCAAGGATAACAACACTTTGACATTAAAATGCATTAAATGCAATGTGTCAACATTAAATAAGTGCGTATAGTGTTTAAATGTGGCCGGCCAAACGTTTGCTTTCGAATCCATAATAACAATAATACGAGCAGCACTAGTAATAATAATAATAATAGTAATAATCACAAATTTACATACATCCTTTGGAATTAGGCGAGGAGCAGAATGAAGGCTTTCTGTTATTCAATTGTGTGGTAGAGCAAGGACAATTGCTCTCTCCTATACTCGTCTTCGAGATAAGCAAAATAAGAACGAACAATTTCCAGCATAAAAAATACAAATTCCTTAGATTTCTTGTGGGACGACAACAAAGCTAATATAAGTAAAAAATAATCTGAATGGGCGATATCTTCTGCCACCCCTTCTGCCACGTTTCACACAAATGGGTTAAATCTTTTTAATAAAACCTATATAAGATAAACTTGAAATGTCGATCCGATATTCTTGATCACCATAAAATTCCAAGACGATTGGTTATGTCGCCCTGTAACAGGAATACAAATATTCGTGGATGTAGCGAGCATAGATTATGAAAATACGTTCTGAATGACAAACGTCCTTCACAAGCTCTGCAAATACTTCAAAAGCGGCATAATATTTGAGCAAATGTTTGTAAGGTACAATTTGCACATTATTTTGGTATACAAATTCCACGATATTGAATTTAATTATGATATGATATAATTTAAAATTAATCAGTAAATTGGCGTACTTGTCACGCTACATAATAGCAACAGAAATTATATAATTTGTAAAGCAGCTGTATTAAAAATCTAAAAGAGATATGATTGTCTATGTACCGCTACCTCAAACCCTCCTCCACCAGGATGGGGGTATACTAACTTTGTCATTCCATTTGTAACACCTTGAAATAAAGTATATATATAACGTATCTAATGTTTTTTTTCAACTATTCAACCGTTGGACTATTATTTGTGGGGTGCCCGAGGCAGCCATTTGAATGAAATTATTTTCCATTATTAACCGGAAGGATTTTAATTTAAAACAAGTAAAAACGGAGTTAAGTTCGGCCGGGCCGAACTTTTTATACCCTCCACCATGGATTGCATTCCACAGAGGTTGTCTGTTTTCGTAGAAGTGCAGTAATATTACAGGAAAATATAATTTTTTTAATATAGCCAAACCAAAACAAATACAAATATTGAAAAATTAATTTTATAAATAAATATAATATTTTAATTATTTCAAACCACGCTTATGAGCCAAGGCTACCACTACGTCAATTCAAAAAATAATTATTCTTCTATTTATATTTTGAAAAATATTTTCAAAGCCATAAATATTGGTAGATAGTGGGTGCTACATTTGGTTGTATTTCCATTCTATTTGAATTTCAAAAGTACAAATTTTGAAAATCCATTATCAGACGTACATAGTGCAAAATAACCTAACTTCATGATTCAACCAATTTTTGCCGTAAAAGAAAAAGTACGAATTTGGAAAAAAAACTTTTTATTTTGCGTGTCTATGCAGTCAGAGGAATGTATACACCGAATTCCATTATTCCATTTGGTTGGTACCATTTTTACCCCCTTGACGTTTCTACGCAATTAGAATTTTATCATTCTAGTTGTAGTCGTTTAGTTGGTACTATTTTTAACCCTCTGTACCATTGTATCCCTTGAAAGTACTAAATTTCGAAAAATTCGTCTATTTTCCGTGTGTTCTCAGTCAGAGGAATGTATACTCCGAGTTTCATGACTCTAGCTGTGGTCATTTGATTGGTACTATTTTTATCCCCTTTTTTTCATTTTAACCCCAAAAAGTACGAATTTCGAAAAATCAGTTTATTTTCCGTGTCTTCACACTCAGAGGAATGTATACTCCGAATTTCATGACTCTAGCTGCGGTCATTAGATTGGTACTATTTTTATCCCCTTTTTTCATTTTAACCCCAAAAGGTACGAATTTTGAAAAATCCGTGTATTTTACTTATCTATGCAATCATTTCACCGAATTTCATTATTCGCGTTTGGCCGTTTGGTTGGTACCATTTTTATCCCTCTATTCCCATTTTACCCCTTAAAAGTACGAATTTGGAAAAAATACTTTTATATTATGTACCTACTCAATTAGAGGAATGTACATTCCATTTCACCCCCTACAAATAAGAATCACTTTATGGTGCACGTTTGTGCTATAAGGGGAATTCGCATACCAAATATCAAGCAAATATAAACAGAAATATTCAAAAAAACATGCTTAAATACGCTAAAATATTAGGGATTATTATGGGTATTTTTAGTCCTTGTGAGGGAAAAATTGGAAATTCCAACTGATCTACGACTATAATACGCATTTACGGAAAATTTAAACGTTCTAGCTCCTTTCGTTCAGATGCTAGCGTGCTTTCAACAGACGGACAGACGGACGGACGGACGGACGTGCGGACATGGCTAGATCGTCTTAGAATTTTATGACGATCAAGAATATATATACTTTATAGGGTGGCAGGTCGATATTTCAAGGTGTTACAAACGGAATGACAAAGTTAGTATACCCACATCCTGGAGGTGGAGGTTATAAAAAAGAGAAATTTGGGAAAATATTCAGTAGTTTTTTTATAGCACTTTCAAAAAAAAGTTATTTTGCGGACCCTATATATATAAAGTATATATATCCTTGATTGTCATAAAATTCTAAGATGATCGAGCCATGTCTGTCGAAAGCACGCTAGCATCTAAACGAAAGAAGCTAGGACGTCCAAATAAATACAAAATATTTCCATAAATACGTCTTATAGTCGTAGATCGGTTGGGATTGAAACTGGGAGAAATCGGCCCAAAGGGAAACATTTTTCTCTCACAAAGACTAAAAATACCCATAATATTCCCTAATATTTTAGATTATTTAAGCACATTTTTTCAATATGTCTGCTGGTACTTACTTGATATTGGGTATGCGCATTCCCCCTATAACAAAAACGTGCAACATAAAGTGATTTTTATTCGTAGGGGGTAAAAAGGGGCATAAAGGGATAAAAATGGTACCTATCAAACGACAACAGCTAGAAATACGAAATTTTGTGTGAACACTCCTCTAATTGAGTAGATACATAATAAAAGTATTTTTTCAAATTCGTACTTTTAAGGGATAAAATGGAAATAGAGGGATAAAAATGGTACAAACCAAACGACTGCACCTAGAATAATGAAATTCGGTGCAAACATTCCTCTGATTGCGTAGACACGTAAGATAAATGGATTTTTCGAAATTCGTACTTTTTGGGGTTAAAATGGAAAAAGGGATAAAAATAGTACCAACCAAATAACCACAGCTAGAGTCATGAAATTTGGAGTATACATTCCTCTGAATGCGTAGACACTAAAAATAAAAGTTTTTTTTGCAAATTCATGCTACCAAGGGTACAGAGGGATAAAAATAGTACCAAATGATGGAATTTGGTGTGTACATGCGTAGAACACTTAAATAAAGAGTTTTTAAAAATTCGTACTTTTAAGGGGGTAAAATAAAAAGGGGATAAAAATGGTACCAACCAAATGGTCGCAGCTAAAGTCATGGAATTCGGTGTATATATTCCTCTGACTGCATTGACACACAAAACAAAAAGATTTTTCGAAATTTGTATTTTTTACTTTTACGGCAAAAATTAGTTGAATCATGAAGTTAGGTTATTTTGCATTATGTACACTATGTGCACTATGTATGTAAATTTATACTTTTGGAATTAAAATAGAATGGAAATGCACCTAACTGTAGCATCCCCTATCTACCAATATTTATGATATTAAAGCAATTTTAAGTATTTTTAGCACACATTCTCCTAATTAATTTGGCATTTATTTATACCATCATCCTAAGGTGCTAATGAGTATTTGTAGTCCTGTTAAGGAGCAACAGGATAATAGTTTCCGGCGTATATCAGCTAGCTCAGATGTAATATAGATTGTCGGACAGTGATATGATTTAAGTTCAGTAATATTTGTAGAAATAAACTTAAAAAAACACATCAACAATTTCTAAATAGATTTCCATGCAAAAATATGGAAAAAAAGTAAATTTACTACGACTAACATAAGCAAGGGTGCAAGGGTACTTAGTTAATTGTCCTACTTTTAAGGCAGATTTAACAATACTAGGGTAACTTTCTTCAACTAAATTCGAGTATGGATTTCACTCATATTTAGGAAGACTATTATGTGAGTATAAAAGAGGTAGTTGGAATAGTATACGAATATAGAAATTCAGTTCTATATTCCTTTCTACGATTCTTCACTTTCAATATTCCGAACTGAACGCCCATTTTATTAGCTTATTCTGAGGACAATGTTCGTGGAAGCAAAGAAACTGTTATTACATGAACGAAATAATGAAGAAAAATCTGTGCAATTTTTGTGATAGTAACGTGGAAAAGGCTACCTGAATAGCTGACAAGTTATTCGAATTTTCACAATAGTTTATTTCCGTGAAATAAATGATAAAATGTAACTCTTACTATCATTAATCAAAACAGAAGTTTTTGAATTTAGTGAATTTAGGAACCCTTCACTCATTTTGAAATTTAATATTAATTTTATGAAGAATACTCCCCACGAGGATACGCCGAGTAATCTATTTACCAAAAGAGCTCTTCTCTTAATCATATGCCGATAATCTCGGTTATGTATCCACAGCTTGTAAGGTATGGCCAAACAATGAAATGGTTTTAATCGCCACCAAAAATTTCAATAAAGCAACCACAGACGATCGTCGTTAATAGTGCATCTGTTAAAGACTTAAATTGCATTTCACATTTCGTCCTCGGTCTCCTGCTGCTGCTGCTGCTGCGGCTGCTGGTGGTGGTGTTCGAATAATTCATGCCAAAAAACAAAGCAAATTTTATTAACATCTCCATAACATAAATTGTTTTCTTTAATGTAATTTACATTGAACGCACGAACACACATACACGCATACACACATGCATTCACACACAGTCACTCATACAGAGCACATATTCCCCAAACAGTTGAAATGGAAAAGGAAAGCAGCTCAGAGGACGAGCTTGATAGTAATTGCATACAATTTATTTTGTTTGCTTTAAACATTAACATCAACAACGATGCAATCCTTGTGTATCCTCACAAGTATGTAAACTCACACACAGCCACATATACATATATGTGTAATAAGCATATCTGCATGCATACATATACATATATGTATGTACGCTATGTCCGTACATACATATTTATACAGCTAGTCTCTCCTGTCTCTCGTTGTCCTTGTGTTGTTTAATGCTGAATCCCAACATCATCTTATGCTGATGCTGGTGCTGATGTTGATGCTGTTGCTGTTGCACGAGATGCCCTTGTAACTGTTTTGTATTGTGTTTGTTAAATTTACGACAACATACAACTTTTATTTCGCCAGGCACTCACAACACACATACATACGCCTTGACTCGGACCCAGTCTAGTTTATTTTACAGTAGTCTGCCACACAATTATTTTTTCCCGAATTTTTTTCTATTTTTGCGAATTTGTTTTCTGCTGCACCATTTACGTGCAAGTGATTCGAACACGATTTGTAGCCATCATAATTATCTTTAATTGAAGGAAGAACCGGGAGTGGTCTGAGTTATATTTCAAAAAATGGGAGTAAAAAAAAAATAGAAATTTTAGAAAAAAATTAAGAAAAAAATTATTCATAAAAAATGTTTAATATCGTTTTTGAGTTTAGAAATCCAGAATAAAAAAATATATGCTACCCTTCTACAAAATGTTTTTAAACTACACCTTTTTCAATTGTAATTCAAAAGACATCACTTGAAATTCAAAAGACACCAGTTGAAATTCAAAAATTCCTTTTGCAATTCAAAAAATATCAAAAATATCATTCAAAAGACACCAGTTGAAATTCAAAAATTCCTTTTGCAATTCAAAAAATATCACTTGAAATTCAAAAATTCCATTTGAAATTCAAAAAATGTCAATTGAAATTTAAAACTCGTTATTTGTAATTCAAAACTCGTCATTTGTAATTCAAAAGCCGTCATTTGTAATTCAAAAGACATCATTTGAAATTCAAAAGACATCATTTGAACTTAAAAAGACATCATTTGCAATTCAAAAGCCATAATTTGTAATTCAAAACTCGTCATTTGTAATTCAAAAGACATCATTTGAAATTCAAAAGACACCATTTGAAATTCAAAAGTTTTCATTTGAAATTCGAAAATTATTCCACTCGTAATTCAAAAATTATTACATTAGCAATTCAAAAAGGGTAAACAAAATTATTTAAGCAAAATATACATTAGGATGGGTAGCATTTATTTATTTCTGTAAATTTTAATATTCTGCTGTTTAGAAAACATATCTACTCTCATTTAGATTGATAGATAGATGGACATGGCTCAAATAGCACAGATACTTTGTGGAGTGAGGGTATAAAAATAAGAACATTACCCATTGCGAAATTTGTTTCGATTTTAGAATACACACTAGACCGGTCCTTATTTATATGGACAAATTTATTTTCTCGAATATATGTTACGGCAAGCGCTAAAAATATTCGTTTTAGTCCCAAAAAGCATAAAAAAAATTTGACAACGATTGGATAATTTTTAGCCGTGCCCCAAGCACCTTTTTGTTTTTATTATGAGAAATAAGGCAAAAATATATATATTTTTTATTTTATTTACATTTATTTGAAAATTAAGAATAAACTTAAATATTTTTACTAATTACATACTCATAGTAACATTAATATTATTTTAATTTAATAGTGAAGTCTTTTTAAAAGTGGGATAATTCATGTTATATTCTTTAACCACCTGAAAAAGGAATTGTTTCTCCTCTTCGTTGTGGGTTAATTTATTATTATAATCTGTAATGAATTTGGCGCCTCTTTCAGCTGCATCATTCACTACAGATAGGTTTTTACAAATTTGTGATCCGTGAGCGTAGTCAAATCTTTCATTCCAATCCGATGGATCGACTTGCAAAAATTCTTTTGAAATTTCTAAACGATCAAAGAATGCGTGTGTATTGGAATTTACAAAATCGCTTAAATCTTTTTGCGCAAATGTGCCGATATTTGTTGGATTAGTTATTATTCGCTTGCATTTTTCTGTATTTGCTTCAACATTAATTGCCTGAACCATTTTTTTTAATTGCAACACTTACATTAGGATCGAAGAATGAAAGACCGACTGCTTCTTCCGACAAATACCACAAATGATTGCTGATTTTTTGTAGCAAAGCAAGAGCTATATCCCTTTCAGGATAAGCCATAATATTTTTAATTAAATTTAAGTCTTGATTTGGTGCTTCAATTGCTTTAGTGCATCCAAACCAGGCTTTTACATAAATACGAACTACGAACAGACAGACACTACGTATACCGTTTAACTCTTGGTTGGTCATATTGAATTCATTACGAAACAAATACATTTTAAGTGCATAAATACATTTTGACATCCATCGAGCATGAGAAGTTGCACCAGGTATACGAAAGGTGTTAAAATTCAGCACCGTACCACCAAGAAAAGTGACAACTAATTGCAATAATTCTTTGTAGTCGCGTCTGCTATGAGCTTGTTTTAAGTTATCTAGACAGTAATTTAAAATTGTTCCACGTTTTTCAGCAGTCAATACTGTAATAATGTGTTCATCTTCTAAACAACTCTTGTAATTTAATTTGTCAATATTAATCCAGTATTTGCTAAAGCGATTAAAAATTAGCACTTCTGGACCGGCTGTAGTAGCCACTCTAATTTCAAACACTTTACGGATCAACAACTCGTAAATATGGTGTCTGCAGGGAAAATATAATAAATCGCGACCTAGTTTTCCTTCAAGCAGAGCAGCAGCACCGCTTTGAACTCCTGTATTATGAGCAGTTGTGTCGAAGCAGATTATTTGAACTAGATCAAGCATTTCATATTCATTTATTGAATTAAACACGGCATCTGATATTTCTTTTCCACTCGAAGATTTTAACTTTGGAATGCCAAGTAGTTTATCGATACCTTGAGATGAGACTATGATTGGCAAGCGGTCAACTTTTTCCCTGCCACTAATTTCTGGTAACATTGTACCATCCCAGTGCAAAACAAAACTACGTGGAATCTGGAAATAAAAACTCAAGTTTCTTAATTTATACTCAAAACATAAAAAAGAAGCATAGGGAAAACCCACATTACAGTACTTACATCAAAGTTTGCTGCAATGTTTTGTGCTGTTGTTGCACGATGCTTCTGACGCATTCGACGAATTGATGATCTATTTAGTATAATATCTTCGATATCATAGCCCAACGCGTCAGCAGTTGCGCTTAGGATATGAACTGCAGCACCATCAGTGATTTTCCACTTATCCAAAGTTGAAAGCAGTCTTGGTGTAAAAAAATTGTTTTACCTCTGGAGATACCTGATATACCTGGATTTGGATTTGATACAGATGTTGATGTTGATGCTACAACTTCAATATCGTTTTCGTCGTCAATGTCAATCATACCTGTTTTACAACAATAATTCTGATTTGCTTAAAAGATAGAATATTTAATTGTATACCTCTTTGAATCTGTTGTTCATATAACTCTTTTCGTTCATCTTCTTTTATTCGACGCTGGTTTTCTTGTTCTTTCTGGACTGTCTTTCGCCTTTCTTTCTGCATTACAATTTTATCCGTTCCTAGCATACAACCTGGTCTTCCTTTTTCTCGTTGCTTCTTTAAGAACTCTTTGTCTTCTTGTATTTTAATTAATTCAAACGCGTTTGCATGTGCGATATCGAATAAATCATCTAATTTATCTTGAAATTCAGTTTCTTTCCTGTTTTGACATTCTGTTTTTCGACCATGATGCTTTGTAATATCTCTCCACTTGTTGTATAATTTTTCCAGCTTCTCAATGCAGTGTTTTTCATGGTGTGTTGGAATTCGTGCTTTTTGCCAAAACGTGCTGACCTCAGCAACAACTAATCTAGAACTTTCTCTTAAATTTAAGCCAACTATTCTTAAATTATAAAATAAAACTTGTAGCACTTGTTTTCTTCCTGGTAATTTAGCTCCAGTAATTTGGTGGTCCATTACGCCAATTAACATAATGTCATCATCCGATCGAAGTCTTTTGGTTGTCATCGCTTTAGATTTTTAATTTTAAAATGTATTTGTTCGTTTTGGATTTTCTATGAATTTAAAAAATAAAAATATTAATATTTTAGGCAAAAAATATTTATTTTCTTCATACATTTATTTTTACCGGCTAAACTGTTGATTATATAGTTGTTGTTGACTATATATACACATTTTAAAGGAATTCTAATTCTTAATTATTTTTCAATTTATTTAAACAAAATCGGACTAGTGGTTCTCGAGTTATGTCAAAAAAAGAGCACCAAAGGTGATAATTTCCCCTATATGATAGTAACTAACTTTAATGACAAACAATTGTTGGCGGGGGCAACAATCAAGCTCAAATTTTTTTTTGTGTATTTTTAGGTTCAAATAGAGCAGTTTTAGCGCTTGCCCTCATACGAATTCAAAAAAAAAGAAATAAGGACCGGTCTAATACACACCAAGGAAAAGTGATGTTATAGAGATGAGTTTAAATTAAAAGATGAAGATGAAATGGTGAAGGTTATAAACTATATATGAAATTACCGACATTTTACATCATTATAATTATTAGTTGCTTATCATTTTATTAAATCTGTTTTCAAAACTGCAGAATATCCAAATTTGCAGAAAAAATAAATGTTACCCCACCTAATGTATATTTTTCTTAAATAATTTTGTTTACATTTTTGAATTTCAAATGACGAGTTTTGAATTTCAAATGGTGTCTTTTGAATTTCAAATGACGAGTTTTGAATTTCAAATGGTATCTTTTGAATTACAAATGACGAGTTTTGAATTTCAAACGATGAGATTTGAATTTCAATTGGTATTTTTTGAATTTTAAATGGTGTCTTTTGTATTACACTTGAAAATGGTGTAGTGTATTTATTCGTTCATAATTTCTATACAAACTTGTTCCAATTTGTTGGTGCTGCACTGTAGTGCATGCTGGTATCTCATTTCCAACACATATGCAAATGCATTCATTCATGCCTCCATGGCCGAGGGACGGACGGTCGGTCGGACGAACGTTCATTTATCGTAGAGTAGCAACAGGGGAAGGGGCTGTGGCAATGGCACACAGTGCATACATGTTGCTCATGGTGCATTATCTGAAATTACATCCCAATGCGACAGATTATCAAAATGCAAAACAACATTCCATGATGGACATGATGGCATTACAATAAAGGAAATTAAATTTCGTCCCCCTTGCGTGCGTGTGTATTGTGTGAGTGGGTGTTTGGGTGGCTGGTTTGTATGCAAAACAGTTTAACTGGGTAATGCCAACCAACTACGATCATTGCCAGGTTTAATGCCAAGCCGAAAATCTACATCAGTCCACAGCTGCACGTCTGGCATGGGCAATCTTCTGAGGATGGGAGATATCAAACCATTCGGTATTATTTATTACGGAACAATCGAATCAAATACGGCCGACCTTTAGGTAACGATGGTCGCATAAATTATTCTGAATGTTGATAAAAACTTTTGGGTTAAAATATATATATCACACACTTACTCCTCTGACTGTCATAAGTCGAAAAAACGCGATTTTTGATTTAACCCATTCCTTGTCACTGTACTTGCTTGAGTACAGCAAAATTGCCCAATTGCTAACTAAATTTTTCGGCAATTATCATATTGATTGTTTACAAATTGTTGGAATCTTAAGATGGTGTGTTGTATTTCAATGTTTGACATGCATTGACATTAATCCTTAAAAGATAATCTTTATAATAAATAGGGCTGTCTTTCTTTAGGACTCGATAACTAAGATGCGATAACAAAAATCTAAATAAAATGTTAAAATTTCACTCCAAATAAAAATATATTTTTTAAAATTGTCGCCAGCAACAATATGAAAACAAATTTAAAAAAAAAATAATTGTATGTTAAAAATTGTGGACTTAGTCTGGATATTTATCCGGCGTAATTCAAATTTATGGCTTTCGAGGCTAACTTCAAAAAAGTCAACACAAAATATTTTTTTTTGAAGATTTGTTCGATACAAATATTTATATTGTATTTGGCGACAATAAAACCATACGAAGAAATTCAGCAAAGTGTTTTTTGGTATGCATACAAATTGCAGTACTCGCTTGAGCAAATAAGATGCGAAATTAGTAAAAAATATTTAAACATTTTCTGAAATAAGAGATCGATGGAATTAATGGGTCAATGAAACAATTTTAAAATTTTTTATTGAACCTGAACAAAACCACATCGTCGCACTATGGGCCAAAAATGTAGCAAAAAGTCTGTACAACCCTGGATGAAATTTGGATTGAATACAAATAACATGCCCTTGATTAGTATCCCGTTATAAGGACAATGCAGCGTTTTTCAAAAAATGTGTGGGGTCAAATCTCACATATAGTATATATTAAACACGGGTTTGTATTTTTACGTCGTACTGCGATGCTATGGTTGGCAAAAATAGTTCGCCCTAGATATTTTAGTTATTTTATAAGCATGTAATGTAAGTCTCCTAAATGCAAACAAAACCTTAAATCGCCTTATTCAATGGCAGCGAATTAACTAATGTGGCTTAACATTAATTAAGCTGTGTAAGCTAGGTTTTATAAATCATTTTTGTAGAATAAAATATGACACCATATAATGTGTCTAATACAGGGGACTAATAGCATATAATATCGTGAACTGCCTACCGTATTGTTAGAAATGGAAATAAGTTCTGTTTTCACGAAAGGTTTATTTGAGGATATACAATTTATCCATTCATATACATACGATTTTCTATTTATTTATTACACTTTCAACTACATATATATTTATACTATTATATACTATACAAATACAAATACTTTACTATACTATATTATATTATCTACTTTTTTTCTCCTGGTGAAATGTCTTTGACTTTTTTCTTTCGTGAAAACTTTCGGCGTTTTTATTTTTTTATTTTCTCTTATCATTTTAAATACTTATTCCCACCCTATGATAACGGTGTTAGTGTCAAATTAAAGAAATAATGCTTCTATCAGTATTAAAAGCCATTTCAAGTTCACCTCTTAGTTTATTTAATTTATCATATTTTACTTTTTATGAGGGAAATATGAAATGTTTATTAATGCTAAACTAATACAGATAGAAGCTTACAATTAAAGGATTTTTAGCACATATTCCCTTCTTTAATTTGACTCTTACACCGGCAACATAGGGAGTAAATAAGTATTTAAAATAAATTTTGAAAAATTTTATCCTTTGTAATTTTGTAGTCCTTTTAGGGGGCAAAATGATGAGCAAATAATAAACTAAAAACACCACATAACTCCTATTTTACCTATAGTTTCAGACCTTCATCATTTGGTCCAAGTGTAATATGGACTGTCGGACAATGTGATATCCACTTCTATTGTCAAAATTCCAATAGTCAATCACTTATATTCGAAAATAGACGAAATTTTCACTGGTGTTACAGAACACTTTAACGAAGACTCTAAAATTAATTGTAGCAACAACTGCCGACTTTTCTTAGATACAAGAACATAATTTATAAAAAATCAATATTTTATGTCAATAAACAATAATTCAACTTTTAACCACCAAAACAAATGAAAAATTGAAACACTTATATACTCTTTTATTCTACTTAAAATATGCAAAAGTTGCTATGTGTAATTTTTCGAAAAAATATATTGTTGCATTATACGTTTATCCACTAAATAGCTATTGCTTTTGTTGGTGTGAAACTCGCAATAGTGATATGCTTGTCACATTACTATATTTTCTTTAAAATTAAAATTATATGAAGGACATAAAGTTTTTTTTTATAATTATTTATTACCATAAACTCGTCTATAAGTTTCGAGAACCGATGACTGATTTTTAAAAGTAATTTGGATAATTTTGTACACTCGAAATAATTTTTAGTAAAGGAAGACAAAAAGACAGCAGATTTTCTGCTGAAAAAGCGACAGCAAACACTTTTTTTGTTGTTTTTTTGAACAAAATTATTGTCATATCATCAATAGAATATTATATCATGAAGGAAAACTCGTTATCTTGAACTTTTAAGCATACGTATAGAACAGTATGACATACACATAAAAAGAAACATAAAGCGAATCCTATTTTTTAAATTGTTATGATTATTTTAAATATTAATTTAAAATTCCTATTCTTCCCCTTCAGCATCGTTATCATAGCAGCATTTAACAAAAATATGCTTCCAAGTAATTCTTAAAAGAAATAACTCTTTCATATTTATCGTAAATATATTGTGGAGATTATCGCGAAAACTAGGAAATGTTACACTTTTTCTATAAAATATAAGTTTTATACAATATTAACGATTATAATGATAATTTTCTCTGAAATATAATCTATCGTATGTCGTTTGTTTTCTATCGCACCGTTTCAATATGAGTGTATTCGGAAAGACCAACCAACCCCCTATATTTTTTCAGCCCCAATATTTTCTCAGAACACGCCTTCCCTCCTTAAGGTGGCCCCATACAATTGCATATTTGTTGTATTTTTTTATGAAAGAAAGGCCCAAAACTGCCCCGCAATATACCCTAGAGGGGAGGAGTGTAAGACTGACCACCATTAATTTTCCCTCCTCAACATTCTGTATCTTATTTTTATATTTTAATTAACAGCAGTAATTTTTAACAGACTGCAAACTCTTCAGTAGTTTGAATGCTGACGCAAACCTGCAATAAACTGTTGTTATGGCAGAAAAATAACGGACATTTTTTCTTAGCGTGAATCTTTTCATGATTATTTATCAGAGTATACTGATCATAAATGTACGGAGTTCGTTTGACAGCTAGCCCTTTCAAAAGTTCTATTTAATTTAAAAAAACACCCTTTACTATCAAATCGTGTATTCGTGATAGAACTACTTGCCTCGCAATTGAATGGTATACTATAATCTCAAACGCGAGAGCTAATCGATTCGGTTATAAACGCATTGAATTGAGTCGTTATGATTTCATGGATTCTATGTTAACCAATTACTTTTAATTTGTCTATTTATGTTATCAAAAATGGCGACAAAAACATCCATTATCTCGTAGATATGTAAAAGAAACTACTTACATCACATATCTTGGACGAAACAATGCTTATTTACCAACATTCACAGTAACACAAAGGTAATTAATAAAAACCTTCTCCTTTCTGTTTTGGCGTTTACGTCTTTTTGGCAAATAGGGCTCCATATGAAATGATCAAATGAAGGATATAGTGAAATTTGGTCACATTTTATGTTCTTGACTATAGCAAAATGGTTTAAATCTGGTATTTTGCTCTGTTTGTGTCGGTTGGTCAGTTGAAAATACTTACGAGTGACATGACATTTAATAAATGCCTACCAGTTGGAACCCCAAAAGGTATGTATTGAAGAATAACTGTTAAAATATACGATTCCTACAGCGAAAAAAGTCAAATCGGGAGCGACATTTGTGTGGGAGCCACATCTAAATCAAAACCGAGTGCTTCAAATCAAGTAGCGTCCGTCCTTGGTCCACAAAACTCACAGGATTACAAGAATTGAATTGATCGAACGGAAAGACGGAAATGGCTAAATCGATTTAGAAAATCATTCTAAATCGATCGGTATAATAAACGATGGGTTTATCTCTCTTTCTGGCAAATAAACCTGTTACATTTGCAACAATTTATCCGCGCTTATTTCATCACTCCACTTCCACTCATAGTTTTATACTCAAGGAATATTGTCAAACCCTGGTCGTAGATCGCTTAACGAAATTTGCCCAAAAGTTTGTCTCTCGTCAGTACTTAGAATACCGCTAATAATTCATTATATTTAAAACCACTTCCATTATATTTACAATTTTCGAATTGCCGCCAAATCAAACTAAAATTCGTAAATTTATATTTCGTATTATTAAATGACTACCGCACAATGTAAAGAAAATGGGTTTAATTAATAAATATTGTGTTTAAATAGATATTCACTAAATAAAGAACAACATGTGCATATCTGGTATATAGATATTTGTGTTAATGTTCCCACAGCCTACAGGGTTGTTCATCACGGTTGTGACACCATTTCCAGCACTTCTCGTTAAGCTGTCCATTAAGCATGGAACGAAGAGTAACTGTTGCTGTTGCCAATGCCATTACCATTGCCATTGCCTTAAGTAGATGGACACGCAACCTACTATCCTTACGGAAACATTTCACTACTGATATGGCTGGTGTGGCTGGTTAGCACCAGATATGTACAGATGTGTTTAGATCTGCACAAATTGTGCCGGAGCAGAAAGTGGGAGGGCAACGACAGCCGTACATTTTGTTATAACCAAATTGAAATTTTGTTAAATGATTAAATTCAACCTCAAATCCAACCTTAGCATCCGAAAACATCTGAAAGAAATCTGTTAACATTTCCTTCTTCAATCAGAGTTGAAAAGCTCCGTGTGTATGTATGTCGGAGGGTGTGTGCACGAGGAGCATGTCTGCTGCGAGAGTGTCTGGGTGTGTGCGTGCAAGAAATTTCCATTTCAAAGGAAGCAACATCTGAGTTTTGCATCAAACATTGAAATGAAATGAAAGATGAGGCGTCGAGCGGATGTGGGGAGCGATGGAAGACAGGCAACGGAGCCAAGGAAAATAAAAATCAGACATAAACAAATCTGTTTTTGACCTTAAGTTAAATTGGGAAAAGGATTTTACATTTAACAAATTAAGTAAATAGTCTCATTTGTTCATCAACATCATCATATTTGCATAAAGTCCACAATCAAAGTCAAGCACACATCTACTCACACGCATACACATAGAATGTACATGTGTATGTGGTAAACGTGCACACACACACATCCATTTACAGGGATATAAAATAAATAACTTTACTTTACTTTGCATCATATCCAGACATTTTTGAAACAATTCATGGAAATTCTATTAAAACTGATTATCATATTGTAAATTATATCCTTTTGGATTCCAACACCCAACCGAACACACACACGCACACACACACATTCTTCAGTATTTATGTTGAGGTTAGATAGGCAACACACGCACACCCACACACTCACAGATCCTTGGAACGTCTGTTGTAACCTACACCCGTTTATTCAAATGCTAAGATATTTTGTAAATAACTTTAAGGTTTCTGGTTTCTTGTTGGTTGGCATCCTCAAGACAGACAGACCGACAGCCATGGATGGATACAACATATTCATAGATACGAGTATATTCCCTGGGAAAGATACGAGCAACATAACAAATATACGACACCTTGACAGTTTATCAAATGTTTCCATTTCGAGCAACGATGCCGAGCATCGAGGAGGCAACAAGAAAGAAAAAAATCAAAAAGCCATATTCATAAAAGCCATTTCACCAAAAAGGAAGGATATTTCTGCTCAAGATTGCAGATACTTTAAATGATGTCTTAATTTAAACAAGATGAGCACACATGCCAGGCACTGGAGATGTGAAGAGATTTTAAAGATAATTTAGATCGAAACGCAAAGAAAATTCCAATAGTAATTGCTTGTGTAGAAGGTATAGGGTATTATAGGTCATGGGACCGGTTATTTAGTAATAAGAGTTAGTTAGATGTCCATCTATCAGTTAAATGCAAACGGGAGGAGTGACATCTCCACTACTGCCTAATCTTAATGAGATTATCCAATTGAATTTAATTTTTCGGAACAGAAAGTAAATGGATTTTCTCCCACATTTAAATTTTGGGAAGGCAAGAAAATTCTATGCGAACATCAATAATAGCAAAAAACGGTTATTCCTGTAGGCAGATGTCACTTTTCCATCTTTTATATGCATTTTTATTGAAAACTAGCTTTTTGTACCCGGCGTTGCACGGGTTTTCGTCTTCCTTATGTATATAACTTTGTATGCTCGCAATTTTTGTTTTGTATATTTTTACTTCTGTAAATTAGTTTAAATTAATACTTATTTATTTAAATTCATAAGTTACATTTTTAAAATGTAAAAACTTCATGAAAATTTAAATAATGGAAGGGTCTGTCGGAAGTCTCCAGATAGTAAAATAAGAGTTCCACATAATGGTTGTGTATTTGATCTAAAATCTTGAAGTGTCCGATTAAGCGCTTGTAGGGATTTCTTATGTGCCATGGTGCAGTCATCCCACACAATCATCTTGTATGTTTTCAGCATTTTCGGCATGCCTGAACTTTTGCAATATTACAGGTTGGAGAATCAACAAATTCCATAATACATGGTAATTTCAACGCTGAATGTGCCGTTCGTCCTCCATCCAATAATGTAGCAGCAATACCGGGGGAAGCAATATCTAAAGCTATCCCATTTTGAGTGCGGATGTGCGCTAATACCAAAGTGATGAGAAAGGTTATAACTGTGCCCCCTGGTGCATCGAGAAAAAAGGCCGCCGCTGTCATTTGTTACTGCAGTTATAATTTTATCAAAGGCCACAATTTGCAATTAATAGAGTTTTTTTGTTGCGACAAACAAACGCAAGTCTTCAACATTGAATTGCCGTTCTCTTAGCAAATCCCAATCAATAATGTCAACGATAGAACGTTCAGGCACCATCAATCCAAGTTGATTAAGAGTTTTGTTGCTGATGGCTAGGAATATGTCTTAAATTATTATCAGCGTATCGTTGAAAATGTTAATCGCAAATGATATAGAACCGTAACGGTCCGATAATGTTGCAAAATGTCCTCACTCATACCCTCTTTGAATTTTTCCCACATGTCTTTTGGGTTAGATGGCGAGCAAGTTCTTAATATTGTCGCAAACAAAGTTCGTATCTGGAGATGATGACAGCTGACAGAAGCATACATTAATGTGGTCCCCCAGTTTCTGACACGCCTCTCTCAAATGCTCTTAAATTTTAAACTGAAGTGGGTCCTCTCACGTTAACTTATAACATTCCCAAATAATAACATTCTGCGTTGTTTGGGTGTACGGTATAAACACGGCCCAATGCATATGAAGCGTAAACAATTTGATACCCATCTACTGGAACACCTTGTTTGGATCAAGTATGAGGAAACGCGCCAGTTGTTCATACCATGACCTCTTATATTCAAGAACCAAACCCTTACCTGAACGTAGCGGCAGAAAAAAATCGTGTTACTTTATAGTCCCTTTTTGTAGCATGACCTTTTTATAGTAAAGGGTCATCCTCTGTTCGTTACAAAAAAATATTGAAGTGAATCAATGTATTTTGGTATAGTTTTAAAATATAGTGTTTGTGATGCCCATTTGTAGTGCCTTCCCCTATTATAGCCAGAAAACGTCCCCTTTCCACAGGCTAGATACAGTAAAATGTTCAAGAGAATCCGTTATTCGTTACTTGTTTTGTGATAATTTTAATATATAGTTGGTGTGGGCAGTCTCACGTCCATTTGTATGATGACCATTGTATAGTCACCATTCAGAAACTATCCTCTGTTCAGAAGTTAGTCACAATAAAATTGTCAAGAGAATCTGCACTTCGGAACGTGTTTTATGAAAGTTTTAAAATATAGTTTGTGTGGGCGGTGCCACGCCTATTTTTCGTATAATGACCTAGTATATCCTGGAACCATCCCTTGTCCAGAAGTTAGCTGCAGTAAAATTATCGAGCGAATCCACCCATCGGTATGCATGTTGTGATAGTTTTAAAATATTTTTGTGTGGGAGGTACCACCCCCCTTTGTCCTATCGTGACCTAGACTATCCAGTAACCATCCTCTGTCCAAAAGATAGATACAGTAAAATTTTCAGGCGAATCGGTCCACCGGTTTGGCGTCCTATATGGAACATACAGACATACAGACACACATTGATTTTTATATATATAGATGAAATAATTTTTTAATTAAGTCCCTTATGAAATATCAAATCATGAATTATTCAAATTTATGTGAATTATTTGATTAACATCCCAGCAAATTTGATTAACATCCCAGAAGTGGAGAAGATGTTCATATTGTGATCGGAAGTAGTGAAAATTGGTATCATCACCAAAGAATTTAACATGGAATTGTCTTAGGAGGGATGTCATTTATTTTGAAAGACTTAAAAGTTGTCTTAAAGTTTTTCAAAGGAACCCCCTTTTTCACTACACCATTTTCATTTGTAATTCAAAAGACATCACTTCAAATTCAAAAAATATCAATTGAAATTCAAAAATTCCATTTCAAATGCCAAAAATGTCATTTGAAATTCAAAAATTCCAATTGAAATTCAAAAAATGACAATTGAAATTCAAAACTCATCATTTGTAATTCAATAGACATCATTTGAAATTCAAAACTCTTCATTTGTAATTCAAAAACCATCATTTGTAATTCAAAACTCGTCATAAGTAATTCAAAAGATACCATTTAAAATTCAAAAGTTTTCATTTGAAATTCAAAAATTCTTCCTTTGTAATTCAAAAAATTATTCCATTTGCAATTCAAAAAGGGTAACCAAAATTATTTAAGCAAAATAAACATTAGGTTGGGTAGCATTTATTTATTTCTTTTAATTTTAATAATCTGCTGTTTAGAAAACAGACATGGCTCAAATAGCATAGAAAGTCATTGAGAAAGTGTCTTCCACATGGATATTCGGAATAAGTTATATTTTGATATTTGATACAGTTTCTGTAATCACTTTGATCGTACGAAATACAGAGGATTTTGCCACGTACCTCCCACGCAAATCACTCTAACCTATTTAGATTTAAAGATTTTATAACTTCTATACGGACGATCGGAATACTCTGAAATTTGATATTTGGTAATGTTTTCATAGGCTGCAGAATATCCAAATTTTCCAGAAAAAATAAATGCTACCCCACCTAATGTATATTTTTCTTTAATAATTTTGTTTACATTTTTGAATTCCAAATGGAATCTTTTGCATTTCAAATGGAATAATTTTTGAATTTCAAATGAAAACTTTTGAATTAAAAATGACGAGTTTTGAATTTCAAATGGTGTCTTTTGAATTACAAATTACGAGTTTTGAATTTAAATTTATATTCTTTGAATTTCAAATGGTGTCTTTTGAATTACACTTGAAAATGGTGTAGTTTCCATTTCTGTTTTTAAAAATCCGCCTTTACCGGTGGTAGAACAGCGGACCTACTGGTTGCTACTATGGCACTCTAACCATCTCAGCTTTCCTCTGTTGTGAGTGGTGAATAACTAAAGCAAATCATTTTGTTAACAAAATATTTATTTAATATGAATTAATATATAAAGCAAATTAATATTTAATTACACTTAGAAGATAGTGAACTCTATAATGAGTTAAAATTAACTAAAATTTAGAAAAATTGAACTTCGTATATCGCTAAAGCAATATTTCCTCATATCAAGTTAAAACTTTTCCTTGAAAGTAGTACATGCTTTGAACTTGATTCTAGTTCAATTTCCCTCAAACCACATAAATATTTACTCAAACTGAGGAAAAATCCAGTAAGTTTTTTCTCAAACCAAGTACATTTGTACTAAATCTAAGTAACATTTTGCTGAAATTTTCCTAAATCTAAGTAAATTTTTCCTAAATCCAAGTAAATTCTTACTAAATTTAAGTAAAATTTTCCTTAAACTAAGTAAATTTTTACTCAAACCAAATAAATGTTTACTAAATCTAAGTAAAATTTTGCCGAAATTTTCCCAAACAAAGTTAATCTTAACTCAAATCAAGTACATATTTACTTGAACTGATGACAATTTTGCTGATTTTTTCCTCAAAACAAGTAAATTTTTACTTAAACTGAGGAAAATTCTACTTGATACAAGGAAAAATTGAACTTAAAATAAGTTCAATTTAACTAAAAAAATCAAACAAATGATTTTGCTTCAGAGTATGCAAAACTAATTCAAAAAATGACAACATGAAATATTCCTCAAAAGTTTCCTGATACCTCTGCCATAAAGAGAAGAGCTATTACTCCATGATTGCTGCGTAGGCAAGATTGGCGCCTTTGCAGTGGTTGTTTAGAAAAATACTTGAATTATTTCAGAAATAAGTCTCTGCAAACGAACGAGAATTGCTTCTTACATTAATATTTAAGAATATTTCTAAACTATTTAAAGTGATTTTTATAAGTTCATTAAAACTTAAATGTTTGAAGAACTCGGCATAAATTTCAGTATACGCATTAATTTAATTTTAAGAAAAATCACATTTTTTGGTAAAAATTTCCTAAATGGAATTTGTTCCATGCAATAAAATTCTTAATATTTTTCTTACATAAAACCACACAACTATAAATTTACTCAATTGTAAGAATTTTTTATTAGATTCAATGAAATGTTTTTAAGTAAATTTATTACCCTATTTCTAGTAAATGATCTATGACTTTTAAACAATGAAAATTTACTCATACTTAGCAAGCAAAACACGAAACGTGCGTCAGCTGTTTAAACCAGTGTTGCCAAAAAGATAATAGCTAAAAAATCACCCTTTAAAAGTAATAAAAAAAAACAAAAAAGTTTTTTCCGAGCCACGATTCGAATCATAGACCTTCTGGGTGTAAAGCGGACATCTTACCTCTGTGACCCCATCTTAAGAATTCGTTCCCATTCACTTTGAAAATGCTATTCGTAAAATGTTACTTTTTTTGGAAGTTGTTTAAAATAACATTCAAACGTTGTTCAAAAGCGGGAAAAATGCACATTTGGATTTTGAGATGCGATTAATATGTGCTTCCTACTGAAGTACTTTCAATTTTCTTTTTTGCTGGGTTATTATATGTGAATCCTTCTGCAATTGGCAATATGCGGTGTTTCCCCTTTTACTTATCGCCTTATTGGTGTAAAATCGATCTCACATGTCAAACAAGATATGGTTGCTGGCTTCTTCTTTCCCCAGCAGCGAACACGATCACGCCACTAATGTAAGTTGCATAGCAATTGTTGAGGTTTCTCAAAAGGTAGAGTCTAAAAGAGGCTTTGCACTCTGTTGTCTCGAAAAATTCCCAAGAGATTTATTGAAATAAATACATTTAGTACAAACCATTTTTCTTAATCAATATGAAGGCGAATTGCATACACTCGTAACTCTCGTAATGCCAGGAAAGTGGTTTATATTAAATTCATGCTGAAATCAATTATTTTCCCACTGTTAGAGATAACGAATCTTAATTTCAATTCAAAATACAAATTCACATCAATACCTTCAAACCTAAGCGCCACCCCCCAAGAGTTTTAATCACAAACATTATTTCTCTAAGTGTCAATCCTTTATAGCCTGCAATTATGCATTTTGTGGATTCTAAGTCAAAATGGGCATAATGACATTTCCCCATAACACAGTAAGTTTAGTATTTTGAATATTTGAGAATCTTTGTGTTTCTTTGTGCAAATACGTACAAGCATCAGAAGTATATACATATATATTTGTATTTATATAAAGGCGATCGAAGACAAACGCTATTGTCGCGTTTCACTCTTTAAGCTCTTTATATATTGAAATTATGAAACGTCAATAATCTCAATGTGAGTGCGACATGAAAATTTGGCAACGGATTTATGCTTTTGGTTGCGAGAATAATTTTTTTAAATAAATAAAAAAAAAAATGGTCAAGAGAGTTATTGTAAAGGGTGATTTTTTAGCTATTATCTTTTTGGCAACAGCTGACGCACGTTTCGTGTTTTGTTTCACAGTCAAACATCTTCAGTTTGGTATATAATTTAACCATGAATCGTCTTACAAACGAACAACGCTTGCAAATTATTGAATTTTATTATCAAATTGCGTGCTCTGTTAAGAAAGTTCATCGCGCGCTTCCATTTTATGGTCAAGGTCAACATTTGCATGAAATAATCTTCAAACATTAAATTATATGGACCGTACTATTGATTCAAATAAAGATTTCATGCATTTTTCTGACTTTTATGTGTTTTTTTTTTGAAAAACTTTCCTATAACTTTTAAAAAAGCACACTTTAGTTATCCATTTCTTAAATCTTTTTGCGTTTATATACGCAGTCCTCTTTCCAAAATACATAAACTTATTAGAGTCTTCTGAAGACACACAACATCAACAATCAAGATTTTCAAAACTTGTCATATCATTCGAAATTGAATCCAAGCATTCTTGGTTAGGCGCCAAATAAAATCAGCAAAAACGTTGCAATCCAAGGGCATCGCAATAATATTAAATAACTTCAGTTTAATATATTTTGAATTAGTATTGCATTATAGCGTTTATACCCTCCAGTAGGTCTGTCTGTTCATCCGTTTTCTAATCAAAGTCCGATCCTAACAAAAATTGGCACAAGTAAGATTTGCTGGCCAGGGACGAGCGCCATTTAATTTGAAACAGATCGGTGTAGATTTAAATATAACCCCCATAGAAATGACGCTCCCGATTTGACTATTTATGCTCTAGAAAGCATACGTCTTAAATGGGTCCTATGTCATGGACCGATGAGACCCGCTCATCTAGTTTAAATATAACAAGATTGGATAAAATATGTGGTTTCTAGAGTGGAAAAGGTCTACGAGCACCTCCGTAGAGTGATGAAACTTAGCAGCGTGATTTTTCTGAACGGAGATAAGAAAAAAATGAAATTTCATCGAAATTCGCCATGCCCATCACATACCGACCATATAAATCGAAATTAATTTTTCATACAAAATTATTTTGTTTCGGCCCGAATGTCTTGTAATTTTCACAGAGCTTAAAATTAAATACTCTCAATTGTTGTTCTTTCTCAATTGTACATCTACTACCAATCGCTTGGTGATGGATCACCCTGTAGGCATTTGTTTACATTTGTTGCTTGCGGCTCTCAGACATTCTCCCAATATTAAATCAACCTAATTTGTCACCACGAACACATATCCGACATGTGTGAGTATCGTTTTTCAATCATTTTTGGTTTTGGATTTGCATAGCCAAGGTAGGTGGCCCTTTGTTTTAGTGTGTCGCGATTGTCGTGAACAACTAATTAGAATATTACGCACAATACCATTCTGTAGAACAGGTTAGTGGTGTACAAATAGAAAAATATCTAAGTTCATTGTATATTCACTGACTTGAAATTAATAGTAACACTTTTTTTTTTAAATTTATAAAAATCTAAATTAATTGTTTCTGGAAATTCTAAAATAAATAATAAATAAAAAACTATATAAACGTTACCTTAAGGCTCTATTTGACGCTCTCTGAGAGCGGCCTCGTCAACCAAATTACTTTTGACTACATACATTTTACAAGTTCAAATTAATTTTCAAAATTTCTTTTAAATTTCGTCCATAGGCAACGAAAACAAAAAATAAGAATATCTCCACTGCAAGGGAGTTAACACGCAACAATAGCAAAAAATGTCAAAACCAAAAACAACCTTTGCATTGTTGCGAGCGATGCGAGCACATGCATAACATTGAATTGGCAAAGTGAGATTTTTAGTGTGTCGAATTAGTTCGGTGGAATATTTTGCTTATCAGCGCTTCTCATTTGTCATATGTGACCGCTGGTACAAATATGAACCCTGATTTAAGTCAAAGACATACATTCGTTGCGAAAGTTCTGACGAGATGGGGTAGCGCCCATCGACACCACGACTGTGGCAGTCATCCGATCAACCCAATTTTCAGTATAGCCCACAATCCAAACCAAAATGTGACTCTTTGTGGATGCATTGGCTTCTCAATAGCCACGTACGGATGCTCTCAACCTCATATGCGGAAATTTTGCTTATTGACATAGCCACCGAGATAAAAATGAGCTTCATGAAGACAGATCTCTTCTCGAAAAATTTCCACGTAAATTTCTTGCAGTTTGCGTTAAAGACTTACTACTTTGGAAGTAAGTTTTTAATATTTCACAATTTCGTTGGAGCCATTTTACAAATGTCAAACATAAACCTGCCAATGAAAATAAAAACGAATGTAATGAATGTTCAAATTTAAAATTGAAAATTTTTAAATGAGCCACTCTATATATGTATATACCATCACGATTTTTATCAAGGGCAATTTTATTTTTGTATGTCATTGGCAAAAAGTATTTCATTCCGTGCATCAATTACGCGGGTAACACAATTAAATGGAACTCATTTAAACGGGGTGTTCCTCGTGCAACTTATAGTGGAATTTTCCATTGGGTTTTTTTGGATCATCTAAGCCGGCAAATCAATTAAGCGAAAACTACAGCACTTGGTTTCAGGAAACGATTTTTTCTAAATATAATTTTTACTTAATTATTGCATTCAGTTCGAGCGTTTTGCATTGAGTTCAGAGCACTTAAGTACACCAGTGCACATCTACATGTACACAACTCAATATAATACACACTTGACAGGCACTCTTATTTCTTATCGTTTAATAAAATTGCATAATATTGTGCCATTATAATAAATATAATTGACAACAAACACTCTTGTATTTTACGCTTTCAAATGACTGAGAGACAGACGCTCATTGATAGCAGCCAAAGAGCTAAGTAATCACACTAATAATTATTAAGTTTTATTCAATTGAAACTTAGTGAAACTTAACTTTAATAATAACTTGACTTTTTATTCAAATTTCTGGATGGATTGTGATATTGTTCCAATATTTCTGAGACTGGAAGAAATTTCATTCATAATATTAAAGAAGTGATTTCATAAATATTTTTTATAAATTTAGACAATTTTACAGATACCAACAACTATTTCATATAATAATGACATATTGGCAAAATGCGTCTTTTATTATGTGCAATTAATTCGGGGCCAATCTTGAAATTCTCATTTTTTTGCATTGGGGAATTTCGCCTTTCAGTTTATTTGGGTTCTGTTGAAAACTTGATGGCAATATGCAATTTTTCGTACATACATTCAGAAAAATTGCATTCTTAAATCTGAGTAAAATCCGTACTAAAATTTAGTTCGAAAATTTTACTCCAGTTTAGCTAAAATTAACTAAAAATAAACTAAAAAAACTAAAGAGAAGAAAAATTATAGATAGATTTGACTACAATTTCCTTTTTTCAAAACCAGAAAAAATAGTACATTTACTTAAAAACATTTTCTAGTAAAAACTTCTTACAATAGAGTATTATAGGATAATATAGGATAATATAGATATTACAGGAAAATATATATTTTTTTAATATAGCCAAACCAAAACCGTACAAATATTTAAAAAATAAGTTCATAAGTCAAGGCTAACAATACGTTTACATATCGAAATAATACTTAAAATTTATTCAGAAAATACATTCAACCATGATTCAACCAATTTTTGCCGTAAAAGTAAAATGTACGAATTTGGAAAAATCTTTTTATTTTGCGGTCTATGCAGTCAGAGGAATGTATACACAGAATTTCATTATTCTAGGTGCAACCTTTTGGTTGGTACCATTTGTATCCCTTAAAAGTACGAATTTGGAAAAACTACTTTTATATTATATATATATATTCAATTAGAGGAATGTTTTCGATTGATATGTACCATTTTTATCCCTTTTTGCCCCATTTCACCCCCTACGAATAAAAATCGTTTTATGGTGCACGTTTTTGTTATCGGGGGAATACGCATACCAAGGGGGTTAATGGTTGTTATGGGTATTTTTAGCCCTTGTGAGGGAAGAAATTTTCCGTTTTTGGCCGATTTCGCGCAGTTTTAGTCCCAGACTATAAGACACATTTGTAGAAAATTTGGACGTCCTAGCTTCTTTCGTTTAGATGCTAGCGTGCTTTCAACAGACGGACAGACAGACGGACATGGCTCGATCGTCTTAGAATTTATAGGGTCTCAGGTCGATATTTCAAGGTGTTACAAACGGAATGACAAAGTTAGTATACCCCAATCCTGGAGGTGGAGGGTATAAAAAAACGAATAATTTTCTTATGGAAAAATAATCATTTAGGAAGATTTTACTTAAAATGTGTTTAATTAAATTTATGCCAAGTTCTTCATACATTCAAGAATTAATAAACTTATAAAAATACTTCAGTGTGTTTAGAAAAATACATGAATAATAATCTAAGAAGCAATTCTCGTTCGTTTGCCTTGGCGCTATTGGAAGTTCTATGTTCCTCAATTTTACTACATATTTACTTAATCTATTACATAATTTTTTCTGAGTGTACAAATTAATATTACAACTTTTTCTATCATTAAAACATGTATTCAAGTTCACTTGTATTATTGACTCATCTCGTTTATAGCATAATATAGTTCTCTAATTAACATTCCTTTAATATTAAATTTAACTAATCGAGATAATTGTGAATTCAAGAAGATACAAAATACATATAATTTTTGGTTTTTGTGTTTGTTGTAGTTTTCTACTCCGTTTAATTTATATATGTATAATAGGCGTGCAACTTTCCAGCTAAACAGAATTTGTTTGATAAGTTGTCAGCGGTCTCATTATGTAACTTCCGAATTATCGTGTCGTTTAGACGATATGTATAATAGTTTTTTGACATCTATCCATACTAACAAAAACCATTTTAAACGTTCAAATTCAAAATTTTGTTTTCAAACGTGACAATGAACGATACTTGGGACCACAGAAAATCAATATCGTTTCAAATATAGTTCATTATTACTATTTGAAATTGTTTTCGTTTGTATATATCGTCAAAGCGACGCGATAATTTGAAAGTTACATAATTAACCCCCCCCCCAGGATTTTAAAAAATAAAAAAATAATAATTTTGATTGCAAATATGAGCTAACTATTAATTACACCACAAACAATTAATTTTGCTAGGATGACATTTTTGAACAAAAAGTATTTTTGATTCGGTCTATATTTTTATACCATCCACCTCCTGGATGGGGGTATACTAACTTTGTCATTCCGTTTGTAACACCTTGAAATATCGACCTGAGACCCTAAAAATAGAACTACTCTTGATCATCATAAAATTCTAAGACGATCTTGCCATGTCCGTCCGTCTGTTGAAAGCACGCTAGCATCTAAACTAAAGGAGCCAAGATGTCAAAATTTTCCATAAATACGTAGATCGGTTGGGATTGAAACTGGGTGAAATCGGCCTAAAGAGAAAAATGTTTCCCTCACAAGGACTAAAAATACCTATAATATTCCCTAATATTTTAGAGCATATATTTTCAATATGTCTGTTTGTACTTACTTGATATTGTGTATTCGCATTCCCCCTATAACAAAAACGCGATTTTTATTCGAAGAGGGTGAAATGGGACAAAAAGGGATAAAAATGGTACCTATCGAACGACAACAGCTAGAAACACGAAATTCGGTGTGAACACTCCTCTAATTGAGTAGATACATAATAGAAAAATATGTTTTCCAAATCCGTACTTTTAAGGGATAAAATGGGAATAGAGGGATAAAAATGGTACAAACCAAACGTCTGCACCTAGAATAATGAAATTCGGTGAATACATTCCTATGATTCCTAAATTCGTACTTTTTGGGGTTAAAATGGAAAAAAGGGATAAAAATAGAGTTAGAGTCATGAAGTTCGGAATATACATTCCTCTGACTGCGTAGACACGAAAAATAAAAGGTTTTTTACAAATTCGTACTTCCAAGGGATGCAATGGGTACAGAGGGATAAAAATAGTACCAACTAAACTACTTACTAGAATGATGAAATTCGGTGTGTACATCCCTCTAATTGCGTCGACACGTAAATATAAAGATTTTAGAAAGTCGGACGCTTAAGGGGGTAAAATAGGAGAAAGGGGATATAAATGGTACCAACCAAATGCCCGTAGCATAGAATTCGGTGTATACATTCCTCATTGACACGCAAAACAAAAACATTTTTCGAAATTTGTACTTTTTACTTTTACGGCAAAAATTGGTTGAATCATGAAGTTGGGTTATTTTGCACTATGTACGTGAGATAATAGATTTTCAAAATGTATACTTTTGGAATTAGTATAGAATGGAAATACACCCGACTGTAGCACCCACTATCAACCAATATTTATGGTATTAAAGCTTTTTATAGACATAAATATCAAAATATTTATTTTTTGCATTGACTTGAACTATTATTTCGATATAAATGTAGTGTAAACGTATTGCTAGCTTTGCCTTGTAATCGTGGTTTGAAATAATACAAATATTTATTTATAAAATTATTTGTTAAATATTTGTTTTGCTTTGGCTATATTATAAAAATATATTTTCCTGTAATATTACTGCACTTCTACGAAATTCGACAGCCTCTGTGGAATGCAATCCATGGTGGAGGGTGTATAAAGTTCGGCCCGGCCAAACTTAACGCCATGTTTACTTGTTTTAATTAACGTATTATTTAAATATTAAAAATACAAGCTCGAGGCCAATATTATGCCGCTGAAACACCAAGCGTGTAATAAGCGGGAACGCTTAAGGTTTTATAGGAACAACATTTCTTTCTCACAGCTATGCGGGAAATTCGCTAGTTTGTAAATAAAACACGGCAAATGTTCTTATTAATTAAAATACAGTTTTAAATTAATATTATAAAATAGTGAAAGGTAATGGGGTCTCAGTAAAGGGAGTCAAGGTAGAGTGGGTTGAGAGGCATAAGCGATACTTCAACACCTAATGCTGCTTCCCTCTATTAACCAGGCCAGAGGCCAAAAGGTAGCCTAGTGGATATAGGGTCAGACATTTAACATTTTAACTACCGATTACTTTGACTTTGAAAGGTAGAATAACATTCACTTTTATTTTCGGGTTTATGTTTGACATTTGCAAAATGGGACGCTATACTCACGAACAAAATTGGGAAATATTAAAAACTTACTTCCAAATTGTAACAAATTTATGTGGGTAATTTTCGAGAAGAGATCGGCCTTCAGTTCAGTCTTCATGAAGCTCATTTTCATGTCGGTGGCTATGTCAATAAGCAAAATTGCCGCATAGTGTGTTCAGAGAACCCATACGTGTCTATTGAGAAGCCAATTCATCCACAACGAGTCACTGTTTGGTGTGGATTATGAGATTTACTGAAAAATTGAGTTGACCGGATGAGGTACTGCCGAGCCAGTCGTGATAGTCATATGAGTGATATTGTGTTCCATTGTTAAATGGCAATGTTCAACCTTTCTAATAAAATCAGAAATTTAAAAAATAAGTACTTTTTTATACCCGATTCTAATTTAGAACAGATGGGGTGGATCGTCATAATACAAAGAACTTCTATCAACAGTTTACTGAAAGGTTTCACTAAAAATATCACAAACAAAATAAGAATTTCATTCTCTACTCTCTCAGGTTTTAGGTTTTAGGAATTCAATGGCACTTTTCTTAGATTTGTTTTCTACTTTGAAATATTCCAAATTTAATAATTTCTGATATGTTTGTCTAGCTATTGTCGAAAAATATTCTCAGAATACGGCTGTGGTTGCTGTTAGTTCTGCTTCTACAATATTCTTACCCAATTTCCCACTTTCAAATGTACAAAACAAGCATGGTGTCATCGCTAATCTTATCTAGTATTTGGTTTATTGAGAGTTCTAAAATTATGAAAAAAGAAATGCAATAAATTATTTTAAAAACACTGCCTCCCTTACGGTCGTACGGCGTACGATTTGCAGCAGTCATGCGGCGGATCAGGCTGAAACACTGGCTTGTTGTCCGCACCGAGGTAATCCTTGTACATGATCACATTGACACAGTCCCAGCCTAGGCGGTCCTTGATGCGGGCCGAGTAGAAACCTGTGCAGTCGGCTGTCAGCAATTCGTAGCCCTTCTCTTTGGCCAATTCATGGACGCCGTTATAGAGACGGGCGCCAATATTTCTGCCGCGCATTTTAATGTCCACGCACGTTGAAATGATGTGCAGCACCTTCTGGACATTGTAGCGTTTGTAGACGTCGGCATCACGTTCCAAGCGTTCGAAAAATCGCAGCATTTTGCCCCATTTGGTGTTGCCCTCCGCGGCAGCTGCTTTAAGCAAATGGTCGGCTTCGTCGGGACCCTTCGGTCCAGCCATGGTAATTCCCACCAGTTCTTGGGTGTCCTTAATGACCGCCTTCAAACAGGTGCCGTGTTCAATGTTGTTCAAAATGAAATCTACACCGAACATCACCTCGTCCTTGGGTTCACTGCCGCGCGTCAGAGGCTCGTCGGGGAAAAAGTATTTGGCCAACATCTCCAAGACCCTCTCACGATCTTCCGGCTGGATCACTCGTATTTCAATGTCAACGTCGCTCGCTGCAGTGGATGGCGGCATGTCTGCGTTATTTTGTTGCCTTTGTTTTGTGAATTTTTGATAGCAAAAGTTTGAGTAGAACGTTGCGAGCGTTGTGTTGTGGATGGGCGCGTTATTTCTTTCCACTGAACAGTTGTGATTGTCTTTGACACTAACGACGCCCTACATTTGGAATTGTTATCGCCCGTCTCTCTCTCTCTCGAGCACGGAAAACATAAAAATTCTAGAGAGCAGTCGTTCTGAACGTATAGTGCTCGCGACGAGCACTGGACTGCGTGACGCGATTGTTTAGAACAACAATCCAAATTCAAAAATAGCTTTTGTGGCGAATTTACGCTCTGCCTAATTCGACGGCCGGCTGTGTGGCGTTCATTCGATTTTATCACACTTTCTTTCTACGGCGGCTGGCATTTGTTTACTTCCAGATTTGTATACCCTCAGGTCTTTGGGGTCTTTGTACACCGACTTATTTTGAATAATTCATATTGTTGTTTATAAAACAAATAAATTAAATAAAAATATTTTCAATAAAAAATAATAATTTGTTTCAATGGTTCAACTATTGAAATAATTGGTTTTACTAGAGTTTTCTTTCAGAAAACAACAGCTGCTGGTGTATAACAACAACAACAACGCAGTCTGTGAATTTTTGATAAATTGCCTTAACACACATACAATACTCATGTACATTTGTTGTGGTGTCTACCATTTGCATGGTATTGTAGATATTTTACATGGAAATGTAATTCTCGTTCGCATGGTGGGAGAAACTACATATATATTAAACCACTGATTGACGAATATGAGTCGGAACCCAATCAAATACGCTCTTGTCGGCCGCACACACAACAAAAATTACGCCTTTTGTTTCATACACTAACAACATCATTTCTAGTCACTGTTGAGAACAATTTCAAACAAAGAAATAATTCTGTTGAATAAACCCTTCTCCTAAAAATATGCAAAACTTCGAAGATACGGCACAATTTTTAAAATAATAATAAATAAAAAAGTGAACTCTATAGTGGGTTAAAAATAACTGCACTCTAGTAAAATTAACTTACAAAACGCTATTTCCCCATTTCATACTGAAATTGTTTCTCATTCTATTTTTCCTAAAACCAAATTTAATAAAATTTGGCTTGATATAAGGATTAAGGTGAACTTACAATAAGTTCAATTGAACTAAAATTGAGGGAAATGTTCCCAAATAATTCAAATAAATAAATTTGGTTCAAATTTTTCAAAACTTATTTATAAAGTGATAACATGACTTAATTCTCATAAAGCGTTGACCATGATTTCAACGAAGAGATTCAATATTAGCTAGGATAGAGAGGTACAAGAAGGGTCGCGCCTAAAGCGTAAATATATTTTTGGTTTAAAGTGATTATAAAAACATTTTCAAATATCAATTTGCAAATGAATTGATCTACCCGTATGGATGTTATGTCCGTTTTATTGTAATCAAAGTTTATGGCATTTTGTGTGAGAGGTGCAAGAAGGGGTGTGGCAATATCGTCCATATTCCATGCCAATATAACTTCTACAAAAACATTCCCAAATATCGAAATTCATAGTACTCCGATCATCCGTATATGAGTTATAGCAGCTTTAATTTTATGTAGGTTAGGGTGATTTGTGTGGAAGGTGCTAGAAGGGGATTGGCAATTTCGCCCAACTTCGAACTTAAACTAAGTTTGTGAAAAATATTATCATGTGCAAAGTTTGAATCGATTCCTTAACTCCCTTCGAGCGATATGGTGTACACCAGTCAGACGGACGGACATGGCTCGAACATCTTAAAATGTTGTGAAACGGATTTGGTCCAAACATACTTGGGGTCTTAAGTCACTCCTTCAATGCGTTACACTTTGTTCTGTCCCAAATGATATATACCCTCCTACTCTGTAGAGGAGGAAGTTTATGGCTTTTTTTCATTTTATCTTATATGGGAGGTAGGCGTGGTTCTGGGCGGATTTAAACATAAACTGATCATATAGGGGACGTTTGAAAAAATTTCAATGTCCTAGCTCTATTCCTTCTAATTTTTGCTGAAGCTTATATGAAAAGAATTAGAACGGCTTCTAAGATTACAATTCAAATATTTTTTAATAAATATTTTAAAAATTATATTTATTTCCATATAACTTTTTCTTTTATAACTTTCGATTCGTGTGAGATCCCATGAAATTGAAAGTAAACACAGAATGCCACTTCTTAAGAAGAAAGCAATTAAAAATCTGAACCGATCTGACCCATTTTCACCACAGATGCTATTAGTTAAAATATAAGGTGTTGTCCCAAATATGAAGAAAATAATTTTATATACTTGGTTTCTAGAGAAATCGGGAGAAAAATGTCGATGTGAGCTATATATAAATCTGAACCAATCTGACCCATCATCATCTCATATGTTTTTTAGTAAAAATATAAGGTGTTAATCCAATTTTGAAGAATATTGGCTAAAATATGTGTGCCTACAAAGTGAAATCGTGGGCGAAATTCTTATGGGAGTTATATATAAATCTGAACCGATCTTCCCCATTTTCACCAAAGATGTTTTTAGTTGAAATATAAGGTGTTGTCCAAAATTTAAAGAAGATCGGTAAGTAATATATGGTTTCTAGAGAGACAATAGTCAAATCTAAATTTCAACCGATATTACCCGATGTAACTATAGGTGTTTCTAGCTCATTTATAAGGTGTTATGCCAAATTTTAAGAAAATCGGGAGCGACATTTGTATGGGGAGCTATATCTAAATCTGAACCGATTTGCTTCAAATTAAATGGAGTTCGTCCATGATCCACAAAACTTACTGATGTCAATTTTTGTTAAGATCGGACAATAATTGCGACCTGTACTTTGATTACAACAATAGATGGACAGACAGACTCAGAAAGTGATTATAAGCCGATCAGTATAATAAACGATGGGACTAACTACCTTGTCCTTTTGGGTGTTACAAAGAAATAATATGCTAGTGGAGCGTTTATATATTTTTTTGGTAGTCAAAAATGATCTTTTTCCAGTTCTAAAGAGTTCGGTTAGTTGTCATCCATTTTACAATTACTACTCCAACCAATCAAAATCATTTTTTTTGTAAATTATTTTATTTTTCATTATATTCATATTTATTATTTTTTTTGTTTTATTTTGGCTCCAGACAATTTTGCATCTATATTTTATAGAATGCAAATTTATTTACAAATTACATTTATTACTTGGCTGCACGCTACCACTTCATGATTTCCGGCCGATCTTTAATGTCCTGATTTTGTTTAATAAAACAAGCGAACATATTTCTGTCTAAAATTGTTTGATTTCTCCTTTTTCGCATTTGGAATAACTTTTTTACAGCTAAAATATCTTTAATTTTTTCTCCACTATTCTAAACTTCCTACAACTAAACGAGGACAATCCTTCACAAGCGAATGACACATATTTTGCAGCAGACGTGTGGCGCTGGCGGCGTAAAGACCGGCTTGTTGTTGTTGTTGTTATCCGTGTAGTCCTTGTAATAGATGGTGTTCACACAGTCCCAGCCCAGACGTTCCTTGATTCTGGCCGAATAGAAACTGGCACAAGCCGATGCCAACAGCTCGAATCCCATTTTTTTGCCCAAATCATGGACAGCATTATAGAGGCGGGCTCCGACGTTTCTGCCGCGCATCTCCGCCTTTACGCAAGTGGCACTGACATACAGAATCCTGTCGACATTGTATCGTTTAAAGATGTCGGCTTCTTGTTCGGCAGCCGCTATAAACTTAAGAATCGTAGCAAATTTAGTGTCACCGCATTTCGTGGCTTCCGCGTATAACTCTTCCGTCTCGCCGGGTAGTTTGGGCCCCGTAATGGTGAGGCCGACAATTTCATCGGTCTCCTTGAGTACGGCCATGAAACTGCTGCCGTACCTTATGGAGCAGAGCAGAGCATCGGCACCGTAGACAAGCACGTCCTTGGGCTCACAACCGATCGACAAGGGCTCCTCGGCGAAGAAGTACAAGGCCGTGAAGTCCAATACGCGCTGCCAGTCTTCTTCTGTGATGACGCGTATCTCGATGCTGTCGTCCATGCCGGCGTAAGCAACTGAAGATGGCATTTCTGTTTTATTTTGATGTTGATTCACCGATTCCGCGCCAAGTATTGACTGCGAGTTCGAACGTTACCAACTGTGTGTCGCACGATGTCTTATCTCGCACTGAAGATCTGAAGATAAATGCAAGCAGCCAGCCGAATTTGGTTGGAAACAAACTAAAAGAATTAATTAATAACAATTAAATCAAGGTTGTGAAACGGGGACTAGAACACGAATATCGCTACGGTTTGAGAGTGGCTAAATCAATCTTTAAAATGCAAATGAGCGTGCCAACAATCATGGCATAAAACTTTCATATGGAGAGAATAACATTCAAGGTGGCCGTTCTTTCTTTTATCAGAGATGAGCAAAATGTTGAACGATTTAGAGACGGAAAGCCGGAGGAGACAATTATGTCATTCACTCATAATACCCTCCACTAGGGTATTATGCAAAAGGAAACGAGATAGACCCATCGTTTATTATAGAGATGTGCTTATAATGACATTCTGAGTCCAGTTACCAATGTCCGTATGTCTGTCCATCTATTCTTGAAATCAAAGTACAGGTCGCAATTACTGTCCGATTCTAACAACAAGTGTGTTCTGCAGCACAAGGACGGATCCCATTTAAAGCAATTCGGATGAGATTTAGATATAGCACCCATACAAATGTCGATCATGAATTGACTTTTTCCGCTCTAGAAACCACACATTTTACTCGATTTGCTTCAAATTTAGCTCAGTACCTTACAATTAAACTAGAAACATCTGCGGTGAAAACAGGTCAGAGCGGTTCAAATTTATATGTAGCTCCCATGCAAATTTCGCTCTAGAAACTAGATATTTTAAGAGATTTTCTTTAAATTCGGCACAGCACATTATACTCCGACTAGAAACAACTATAGTGAAAATTGCTCAGATCGGTTCAGATTTAGATATAGCTCGAATTTACAAATACAAATTTCGCTCTCGACTTGACAAAAATCAATGCGATATCACTTTTCCCCGAATTCAATTGAAATGTGGAAGATAGTGGGGTTATCATATAGTCGGCCACGCTTGAGTTTAGGCTTTCCTAACATGTTTTTTGATAAATATGTCAAATAGGACTACTCCGCTAACAATTAAACCTAGATGAAAATGAGCTTCATTTGAAAACACTATTTTTCGGTAAAATTATTCATCTCCTGCCAAACAATCTTCAGCCCATTGGGCGAATCGACCGGTACCATAGAGTGTGGATAAGTATTTGAAATATTTTTTGATAAATTGTATTCTTTAGAACTATGTAGTCCTCTAAGGGGCACCAGGATGAGGAAATGAAAAACTGAAAACGTCAATTTGACTCCATTTCATCTATAGTTTCAGACATATATCATCTGGTGCAAGTGTAATATGGACTGTCGCACAGTGTTATATTTATTATTATAACACTTTCTTAATAGTTTTTATTAATTTTTTGTTTACTTTTCCGGCCCAAGCCGAATGGGGTATGAAGCTTTTTCTTTTAGTGTTGCAATATTCGCCGCAAACTAAAGTTCTTTTCTTGTATTTTCGCCGTAGCATATCTTTTAATATTTACTATCTTTCATTATATCTACGATCTTATAATTTCTTAACATTAAATAACCCAATTTTGTGTTATAATACAACGGCTATTGACAACACACACACACACATGCATTTCTTTATAACTTTTCGAATGAGTGGCCGTCCATTGATAACAGAGATACAAGCCGACCGACTTTAAGCCGCCGCCGCCGCAAATTTACGAACGAGCCGCGCCGCCGCCGATTTCATCGACTTATATCGACTTCAACTTCAAAGTCAAATCTTACTAGCAAAACAGACAACCCACTTAAAATTACAAAAGAAAATATAAATGTCGACTTAGACAACCTACTGCTGTGAAATATATTGATCTTTTTTTTAATTTGGTATCCCACTATATGATGACGGCTATAGAAAAAAAGTCGGCAACCCTGGCAACAACTAGACGTGTTTTTTGCAGTGTTCAAATCGCTCTAAATAAATCAGTGTTTTTTGCTATTAAACTCCAAAAGTGGAGAACAACAAGTTGTAAACAAACATAACAAAGCATTTCACACAAGTTAAGCTTAAAAACAATGCCCAAAACAACGTCTCGTCGCAGTATTGCGAGTAATAAAAAAATGCTATGCAATCAGTGCAAAAAGGAGATAAAGGAAGAATGTGATGATTACATACAATGTGATAAATGCAAAAAAGATTATCACTTTGTCTGTTCAGACTTAAATAGAAGAGAGTTTGACAGATTGTTAAAAAATGAGAGCGAACTATACAGCTGTGAAGAGTGCAAAGAGGAAGGAGGAGAAATAAGAAAGGAGTTAAATACGATTAAATCAGAACTAAAGAATCTGCAAAAACTCGATAAACTTGATCAGCTGACGGAATCGATAAATTTCATGTCTGCTAAATTCGATGAAGTTTTTAAAGATGTGGCTGAGAACAAAAAGAAGATAAGTGCGATTGAGAAAGAAAACAAAAAATTAAAAAATGAACTAGAAAATATGAAAACATCAGTAAAAATTCTAAATGATGCTCGCGTTAAAAATGATTGTATCATAAGCGGTTTAAATGTGGAAGGCGATATCAAAGCGGTGGATGCAGTTGTCAACCTGTCTAAAAGTGTTGGAGTTGAATTAGAATCGAGTGCGTTTGAGAATGTGTTTTTTCTTCCAAATAAAAACAAATCCAATGATAAAAAAACCGTGATTGTGAAGTTCAGCTCAAAAGCCAATAAAGATAAATTGATGGCGGCAAAATCTAAATTGAAAGAGACGGAAAGTACGGAGAAAATATATATCAACGATTACCTTAGCAAGGAAACGTTAACTCTTTTGAATTGTGCCAAGTCCCTGAAATCAATTGGATATCAATATATCTATGCAAGAGATGGTAAAGTTTTTTGTAAAAAAACTGAAATATCTAGACAACAAATAATAAGAAGTGAAGAGGATGTCGAACAAATGTTATTGAATGCAACAACAAATAAACATTGGAGTAGAAGGTCCATGGTGTGTAATATAGATGCTGCTGATTCGAGTGATGAAGGAGATGAAAAGGTTACATATGTTTCGCCGTCTTAAATAAAATATTTCTTTTTTTTTAGTTTTTTATATGTTTATGGTTATTTTTTATAATTTCAATGATTAAAAATCAATATTTTGAAAGTTTTTTGCATTTTGAAAATTATATTAAAAACATAAAGTTCAATTATTTGAATGTAATAAGTATTAACATCAGAAGCGTTTCATCTGTTGAAAAATTTAATCAGTTTAAGTCTTTTCTGGCTGGTTTTCCTAAACTGCCAGATATTATTGCGATTCAGGAGACATGGTTCCGAAAAGATTTGACTCAGTTATATTCAATACCTGGGTTCTCATGTGTTCATTGTTGTAGGGAAGATAGTTATGGTGGTACGTCAGTGTATGTAAAAGAAAGCCTTCATTATTCTGTTGACGTTTGTAAAAGTGATAGTTTTCTAGAGGTTGTAACAATTACTTTGGATAATTTTAAAATCAACAACAAACCATTGAAACTAATTTCATTTTATCGGTCACAGAAATGTGATGTTAATGTTTTTATTAGAATGCTTGATGTTCTATTAAACGAACATGCTCATAAGCCTATTATAGTGCTCGGTGATTCTAATATTGATGTTTTTCAGAATCCACACTATAACGAGTTGCGAACGTTGTTTCAGAACTATGATTGTGATAACTCTCACAACTTGGTAACTAGGTCGGTCAGTGGTACATGTATAGATCATGCCTTTAGCAACTTTTCCGAAAGGATTTATGTTGACTCTGTAGAGTGTGACTTATCTGATCACAATATAATTTGCTGTAAGATCAGAAGTAGATTAGTTGTTGCGGATCATATAGAAATTTCTAAGAGCTATTGTGAGTATTCAAAGGCCAGGAATATTCTGAGAAATAATTTACCGTTTGATTGTGCTTTGTTAAATGCTTCGGATCTAACCGATGCTTTGATTAATTGTATGGAAATGGCAATGAACAGTTCAACTATTGTTACAAAAGATAAAAAACATTTACGCTTCGAAATTGCTCCATGGATTAACAAAAATCTTCAGGCACTGATTTTATGGAAGGACAAATTATTGAAGAAAAGACGAAGAGTAAAAGATAAACGTATTGTAAATGATGTGTTGAAGCGAGTAAGTAAAGTCATAAAAACTGCGATTAAAGTATGCAGAGAAAACTATTATTTCGACAATTTAGAAAAAATGGGAAATGATCAGAAAAAGTGTTGGAGATTTATTAATAGTACCCTCGGTAGGTCCAAAGGAAATAATGTTAACCTTAATGATTCACAAGGTTCCAGAATATGCAGTGATGAGATCAAAGTAAACTGTTTTAATAATTATTTTCTTTCCTCCGTATCTGATTTGAAGTCCCAAATTGAAATTCAGCCTCGAGACAATTTTAATTTGCTGAGAACTCTTTCACAATCTAATCACCATTTTAAAATAGATAATGTTAGTATAAATGATGTGAGTAAAGTTATACGAGAAATGGAAGGTAAGAAAAGTCCAGGATATGATAATATATCACCAAAATTTATTAAGGAATGCGCTGAGGAAGTGGTTCCACTTTTGGTGGAAATTTTTAACAAAATGAACAGTAGTTCAATATACCCATACACCTTAAAACTTCATAAAGTTGTTCCAATACCAAAGAAAGTTAATGCTGTTTCCTTAAATGAATACCGACCAATAGCTGTCCTGTCCACAGTTGACAAAATTTTTGAAAAAATACTTTTTGATAAACTATTATTTTATTTGGAGGAAAACAGCTTATTGTTTGATAGTCAATTTGGATTCAGAAGAGGTTGTGGTACAGAAGATGCTGTATTAAATGTTTTGCAGTATATTTGTAAGGGACTAGATGGTGGATTCTGCGGTGTTGCTGGCATATTTTTTGATTTTACAAAAGCTTTTGATCTTGTAGAACATAAAATATTAATTCAAAAATTGGAATATTACGGCATTCAGGGAAAAGAACTTCTACTATTCAAAAATTATTTATTGAATAGAAAACAATATGTTCACCTTAACGATGCACGAAGTAATATTGGCGCAGTAGAATATGGAGTCCCGCAGGGAAGTGGTTTAGGCCCGTTATTATTTTCGATTTATGTGAATGACATGAAGAACCTTGATTTGTCGGGTAAACTATTTATGTTTGCAGACGACGTGTGTTTGTTTTACCCATACAAGCACGATCTGGCTTTACGAACTCACATGGAAAGAGATGCATCGTTGATTTTCGAATTCGCAAGGTTGAATCGATTATTGCTAAATCCAAATAAGACTAAAGTAGTTCGGTTTAGACCCCACCCAGCAAGTAATAATGATAATTTCTCGGTGTACGTCGATGGTAAATCAATTAGTGAGGATCACTCTGTGAAATATTTGGGAGTGACACTGCAAAACAATTTGAACTGGGATATACATATTGCTGATATCAAGAAGAAAATAGCCCCAGCAATCGGTGTATTATATAAATTGAAATACAAGTTAAATGAAAAATCGAAGCTCATGATATTTCAATCGTTAGTACAATCGCATTTGAAATACTTAGCTATTGCCTACGCCAACAATAAGAACAGTAGCTCTTTGAGATCTCTCCAATGCATGCAAAACAAAGCTCTCAAGACGATATATAATTTACCATTGACCTATCCAACGATTTCATTGTATAGGGATGTGGGGAAGACTATACTGCCAATATATGGATTGTATGAGTACCAAGTTGTAATGTTCGTGTTTAAGTGCATTAATAAGATTGGCCATCACACCATATCATTTTTTCAGAACCAAACAAACTTTAACACTAGAAATCGAAATAATTTAAGAGTTCCACGTTGTAGACTTGAAAGGACAAAACAACGTATTGATTATGTGGGTGCTATCACATAAAGGGTGATTTTTTAAGAGCTTGATAACTTTTTTTTTAAAAAAAACGCATAAAATTTGCAAAATCTCATCGGTTCTTTATTTGAAACGTTAGATTGGTCCATGACATTTACTTTTTGAAGATGATTTCATTTAAATGTTGACCGCGGCTGCGTCTTAGGTGGTCCATTCGGAAAGTCCAATTTTGGGCAACTTTTTCGAGCATTTCGGCCGGAATAGCCCGAATTTCTTCGGAAATGTTGTCTTCCAAAGCTGGAATAGTTGCTGGCTTATTTCTGTAGACTTTAGACTTGACGTAGCCCCACAAAAAAATGTCTAAAGGCGTCAAATCGCATGATCTTGGTGGCCAACTTACCGGTCCATTTCTTGAGATGAATTGTTCTCCGAAGTTTTCCCTCAAAATGGCCATAGAATCGCGAGCTGTGTGGCATGTAGCGCCATCTTGTTGAAACCACATGTCAACCAAGTTCAGTTCTTCCATTTTGGGCAAAAAAAAGTTGGATATCATCTCACGGTAGCGCTCACCATTCACAGTTACGTTACGATTCGCATCATCTTTGAAGAAGTACGGTCCAATGATGCCACCAGCCCATAAACCGCACCAAACTGTGACTTTTTCTGGATGCATTGGTAGCTCTTGCAATGCTTCTGGCTGATATTCACTCCAAAATCGACAATTCTGCCTATTTACGTACCCATTGAGCCAAAAATGAGCTTCGTCGCTGAACACAATTTCTTTCTTTCTGAACTTTCTTAACAGAGCACGCATTTTGATAATAAAATTCAATGATTTGCAAGCGTTGCTCGTTAGTAAGTCTATTCATGATGAAATGTCAAAGCATACTGAGCATCTTTCTCTTTGACACCATGTCTGAAATCCCACGTGATCTGTCAAATACTAATGCATGAAAATCCTAACCTCAAAAAAATCACTCTTTATAATGACCTACCATCAGCTTTGAAATCTGTTAACAGAATTTCAACTTTTAAAACTGCATTTAAGAAATTTCTATATAATTCATTTGAAACGCTTCTACCTTCAGTATAAAATTTGAATTTTGTAAGATATTTTTTTTAATTGAATTTGAATTTGTATATAATTGTATATAAATTAGAATAATATATTGCCGGCTTGCCTCAATAATGCCACTATGGCGCTGAGGCCAGGAAAGTTGTTTATATGGAATTTGTACAAATAAAATAAAATAATAAAAAAAAAAAAAAAAAAAAAAAAATGAATGATTGTATTTTGATTTGAAAGCCGCATTTATGTAAGTCAATTCCAGTACGTGTGGCCATTAGAGCGTACCAGGTTACAAGTAAAAAAAAAAAGTTCGCCGTACACCTTCGAATATGAAGTATTATTGAAAGGTAGTTTCAAAAAAATTTTTTTTATTTTTTTATGCCGAACGTAGGGGTCGCGCTTTTACATTTTTCTATATAACTTCTGCATTTATAAACGGATTTTAAAGTGTGATACATCGATGTTTTTGTCCGATTTTTTTGTCTTTGAAGTCATTGAGCTCAAACATGATTCATGATTTTATGCGAGCTTTAATTTTCGATTATTAGAGTGGTACATTAGGGTAGTAGCAACTGAGAAATGATGGGTAAGTACCAGAAGGGGGTGCTTGAGCTCAATGACTTCAAAGACAAAAAAATCGGCCTCGTCGAGACAAAAACATCGATGTATCACACTTTAAAATCCGTTTATAAATACAAGTTATATAGAAAAATGTAAAAGCGCGACCCCTACGTTCGGCATAAAAAAATAAAAATTTTTTTTTTGAAACTACCTTTCAATAATACTTCATATTCGAAGGTGTACGGCGAACTTTTTTTTTGAGGTACGCCCTAGTGGCCATGTGTTCCTATAAATATCAATGAACAACAGCTCCTCTAGTGTGCTTCCTTAGTGTGTCAAAGTAGGTAGAGTTTTATTATTCTTTGGAAGGATTATGATATTCAAGTCTCACATGAAAAGCTGTAATTGCAAAAATATTTATTAAATTCATCCATATTATAAATCTCCCAAAAAATTATTGTATGGGATAAGAATTAGCGTGTCCAACCGCGATTAATCGAATAATTTTTGCAAATATTTCTTCGAATAACAAAAAATCATCATTTTCGAATAACGAATGATTCGAATAAATTGTCCCAAATAGTCGATTAATCGATATTATAAGTTTTGCCTTAAAAACTAATGAAATCGTCGTATGCTTTGTATGATAAATTGATTTTGAATAGCCAGTTTGCTCCATTTGGGTAAAAAACTATGAAACACCAAATATAAAACCGCAATTTTTTCGATTTTTGATTTGTATGCTCCACAGATATTAAAATAACGATTTATCCGACATCATTTAAAAATAGCAAAAACTGGCCAATAGCTTCGGAATTATTTAAAATTTAAAGAATAGTAATTTCATAGAATAGTAAATTCATAGAAAAATTGAGGTTAACACCGCGATAATAAAGTCAGTTCTGTTATAAATCATATGATCCATATTCGAAAAATATCAATGGATAACTTCTGATATTGTGCTCATTTAAGGGAAGATTCTTTATTTTGATAAGATATTAAGATTTTTGTCAGCTTCTAATGAATTTGATAAAGCTGTCAAAAGCCAACGAATCACATCAGCGACTTTTACGCATTATTCCACAAAAACATACACCGAGTAATTAATTTTTCAAACTGATTAATTTTTCAAATTTCTGTTTTTTTGGAATGCTTGAACTTTGTTATTTAATAATCATTCATATGACTACAACGACTGGCTCGACAGTACCTCATCCGATCAACCTTATTTTTCAGTAAAGCCCAAAATCCACACCAAACAGTGACTCGTTGTGGATGAATTGGCTTCTCGATAGCCACGAGTGGGTTCTCTGAACCCCATATGTGTCGATTTTGCTTATTGGCATAGCCACTGAGATGAAAACGAGCTTCATGAAAGCTGAACTGAAGGTCGATCTCTTCTCGAAAATGTTCACTACTTTGGAAGTAAGTTTTTAATATTTCACAATTTTGTTCGAGCGTATAGCGTTCCATTTTGTAAATGTCAAACATAAAATTGAAAATAAAGATAAAAATTACTTTTATTCTACCTTTCAAAGTCAAAGTAATCGATAGTTGAAATTTAAAATGTTTAAAGGTCCACCCTAAGAGAACAGCTTTGAATTGTTGCGAGCGATGTATAACAAAGAATGGATGGATGTGACTTCTACTGCGTCGATTTAGTCACCCAGCAAACAAATTAGAAGTATTTTATTCGCATCTCATAATCCAAATGTACATTTTTCCAGCTTTCGAGGAAGTTCGTTAAACAACTTCCGAAAAAGTCGATAATATGTTAATATTTTATGAATAGCATTTTCACAAGTGAATGGGAACGAATTTTTAGTATGGGGTCCCAGAGGTAAGGTATCCGCTTTGCAGCCAGAAGGCTCTTGGGTTCAAATCGTGACTCGGGGATTTTTTTATAATTATTATTTTTATAAAAAAAACAATGTTTTATTTTGTATAATTTTAACAATCTCAAAATTTTTGCTTAAAAAATACAAATTTATTGTTTATTAATGTACTTCAAATATTTCATTTTTTATTAATTGTTAATACTACATAATATCAGTAAAATTAATTTATTTAATGCTAATTTAATTTAATATTAATTTCCGTTTTATATTAGTTGATGTCAGTTCTAACGAACAAAATGGTTTCCCTTAGTTTTAGTTAGTTTCCAACAGAGGATAGCTGTCGTGAGTGCTGTTCTACTCTCGGTAGCGGCGTATTTTTGAAAACAGCAACTGGTGAAAAAGTGGTTCCCTTTGCAATACTTTAAAGCAACTTTCAAAATAAAGGGCATTCCTCCTATGACAACTCTATGTTAAATTCACTGGTGAAAATCCCAATTTTCACTACTTCCCATTCACAAGATGAACATTTTTTCACTTCTTGGGTGCTCTCTTTTTGCTGGGTACAGTACTGCTCGTCACTCAACAATTCTCATTTCCCCAATGTGACTGCTGGTTCAAGTATGAACAGCAGTTCAAACAACACATTCGTTGAGAAAGTTCTGACGAGATGGTCAGATGGTGGCGATCATCGAAACTGTGGCAACAATTTAAAGTTACACTTTAAAGATGTCATTGATCAATATTTATAACACAGCACTGTGCCAAAATTTTGTCCGGAAAATATGAAATTTGTGGGTTCTAGGTGGCAAGAAGTCAAATCGAAGGGAACACTGGTATGTGGGCTATATCAAACTCATGACCGATGTGATCTACTTTCGCAATTGATATTTCTAAATACAAATCTGACCTTAGTCGGTAGTAATATGTGTCTTCTATAGTGGTTAGTGCCACAAGATAGTATTCTGAAAACTCTATAGTTCTAACATTCTAACAACTACAGATGAGCGTGAATATAACTTGTGGTAAATAAAACACGGTTAATGTTTCTCTTTTTTTAATTTACTTCTTTCAAAAGTTTAAAAAAGGCTTAGCGTCAATGCTCCTTTTATTTATATAGCTTTTGGTATATAAATTTATTAACAAAAAAAATTTTAAATTATTTTACGGCCGTATGGCGTACGTTTTGCAGCAATCATGCGGTGGACCAGGCTGAAACACCGGCTTGTTGTCCGCGCCGAGGTAATCCTTGTACATGGCCACATTGACACAGTCCCAACCTAGGCGGTCCTTGATGCGGGCCGAGTAGAAACCAGTACAATCGCCAGTCAGCAATTCGAAGCCCTTCTCTTTGGCCAATTCACAGAGGGCATTGTAGAGACGGGCGCCAATATTTCTGCCGCGCATTTCAATGTCCACACACGTAGCATTGATGTGCAGCACCTTGTGGACATTGTAGCGTTGGCAGACATCGGCATCACGTTCCACGCGTTCCAGAAATCGCAGCAACGTGCCCCATTTGGTGTTGCCCTCCGCGGCAGCTGCTTTAAGCAGATGGTCGGCTTCATCGGGACCCTTCGGGGCTGCCATTGTAAGTCCCACCAGTTCTTGGGTGTCTTTAGAGGTCGCCATCAAACAGGTGTCATGGTCAATGTTGCACAAGATGAAGTCTTCACCGAATATCAACTCGTTCTTGGGTTCACAGCCGTAACCCAAGGGTTCTTCCGCGAAAAAATTCTTAATCATGAAGTCCAAGACCCTCTCGCGATCTTCCTGCCGGACAACTCGTATTTCGATGCCATCGTCATTCGCCGATGTGGAGGGCATGTCTGCGTTTTTTTACTATCGGTTTCGTGGTCTGTTTTGATAGCAAAAGTTTTACTAGAAAGCGAACGTTGTGTCGTCAATGGGCGAGATATTCTCTTCTACTGAGTGCCGCCCCTTGGTAATCGGTGTTATCTTTCCTCTCTCGATTGGCAAATTATAAAATTTATTATTTTTTTAGCTTTCATGATATGGCGTATTTTTATAGCGTTCGTCGCCTCTGGACTCCGCAGTCAACAAGAACAGATGGGCTACCCTCGACAAGACGGCGGTGTGGCACGTAGCCACACAAGCAACCATTGCTCTTTTACGGGAAAAGTTTCCGGACCGTGTTATCTCTCGAAGAGGTGATCACAATTGGCCACCGAGATCTTGTAATTTAACACCTTGCGACTTCTTCCTTTGAGCCACGTGAAAGATAAGGTCTACGCCAACAGCCCAGCGTCGATTCAATAGGGCATTCATAGGGCAGCCACTTTGCGATTTGGTTATGGAAATTTTCATGAAAAGGATATGGTCCTTTAAGCGTGGTCGTGGTGGCCATTTGACTGATGTTGTTTTTCATTATTAACGGCATACCTTCCTCTTTATTATGAAATAAACATCCGATCATTTATCTAAAAAAAATTGAATTTTTCTTTGAATACCAAAATAACACCTCTTGTTGGAAAACCCTGTACATGTTTACATATTGACACTATTTCCTGCGTTTGGGTCTCAGCTATGAAAAAATATTTTTTCCTAATTTTTTTCCAAAAAAATAATTTTTTTTTGGAAACTGTTCCTAAATCACTGTTTCTATATGAAAGTGAAATAAACAATATTGGTAGACATCGTAATTACCTTTACTTGCATGTATATGATCGGTTCAATATTTCCAAAATGACAGTACGAATAATAGATCTAATCGAAATTTTTGTTAAAATTTAAAAGAAAAAAATTAAAAAAAAAATAAAAGAAATATTTTTGTAAAATTAAAAAAAAAAATTGATTTTATGTCTAAATACAAACAAAAATATTTAAAATATTTTTAATACATCTACGATTTATTTATTACAACTGCTCTATAATTAATGTTGGTTTAATCGAAACTCACAAACGTTTATTATGGATTCAAACTACTTGAAGGATTTTTTTTCATTTTTCAGCCAATTCCATGTTTAATACTTATGCCAACTTTCCAGCAATTGTGGTACTCCCTCACAGTCGAATGGCACATGTCTTGCAACAGACGTGCGGCGCTGGCGGCGTGAAGACCGGCTTGTTGTTGTCGCTGCCATCCGTGTAGTCCTTGTAATAGATGGTGTTCACACAATCCCAACCCAGACGTTCCTTGATCCTGGCCGAATAAAAACTGGCGCAATCCGATGCCAGCAGCTCGAAACCCAATCGGGTGCCCAAATCATGGACAGCATTGTAGAGAAGGGCTCCAATATTTTTGCCGCGCATCTCCGTCTTTACGCAGGTGGCAATGACAAACAACACCTTCTCGACGTTGTAGCGCTTGAAGAGGTCAGCTTCTTTTTCGGCCGTCTCCATAAATTTTAGAATTTTGGCAAATTTAGTTTCACCATTTTTCGTGGCCTCCTTGTATAATTCTTCCGCCAGGCCGGGAATTTTGGGCCCCGTAATGGTAAGACCGAGAATTTCGTCCGTCTCCTTGTCCACAGCCATAAAACTGCTGCGGTGCTGTAGGAAGGAGAGCAGAATATCTGCACCGTAGACAATCTCGTCCCTTGGCTCGCAGCCGATTGACAATGGCTCCTCGGCATAAAAATACAAGGAGGCGAAGTCCAAAACGCGTTCAGCGTCTGCTTCTGTGATAATGCGTACAGCAATGTTGTCATCTATGCGGGGGTAAGAAACTATAGATGACATTTTTTTATTATTGATTCTGCTAACTTTTGACAGCGTTATCGGTCAAACTGCTCGAGGCGATGTCTTATTTAGAACTAATACCAGCATTTAAATGCTGGCAATGAAGTTAAATTTGCACTATCCACATAGTTTTTGCAACGAATCATATCCCTGATCGAATAACACTTCATATCATATCATGACATTATCAGCATATGTTGTTATTTACTTTCTTTTATTAGCTTTCTATAGTTGTATGGGCATTTCCCTGCAAAAAATTAATTTTTTTCTTAGTTTTTGTGTTGTATAAATCTGATTTCCAGCCGCAATTCATTGTTAATAATTATAAAATACAACATTAGATAATATTCATATATGGATTTATCAGGTGGTCCATTTTAAACTTTAGAATCGGCTATAAAAAGTATTGATTATTTTTTCAAATTTCTGGTCTTATTCGAAAGGTTGCCCTTTGTCATTTAATAATGGAACACATCATTCATATGACTACACCGACTGGCTCGGCAGCACCACATCTGATCAACCCTATTTTTCAGTACAGCCCAAAATCCACACCAAACAATGACTCCTTGGTATTGGCATTGGCTTCTATATAAGCAAAATTGCAGCATATGGCAATTTTGCTTATTGGCATGGCCACCGAGATGAAAATGAGCTTCATGAAGGCTGATCTCTTCTCGAAAATTTCCGAAGTACATTTCTTACATTTTGCTTTAAAGACTCACTACTTTGGAAGTAAGCTTTTAATATTTCCCAATTTTGTTTGAGCGTATAGCGTCCCGTTTTCCCAGTGTCAAACATAAATTGCAAAATAAAAATGAATGTTTTTCTACCTTTCAAAGTCAAAATAATCGGTAGTTGAAATTTAAAATTTGAAATGGCCCACCATATACTTGCCGATGTGGCTGCCATGCATTTTGCACACACTTGGCATCTACGAACCAAGTAGATATAGGAAACCACCTCTTTTTGCCACGATATACAATTCTATACGCTGCCAAATATATAAATATTTGTTTTATTCTACGCCAACGCCTGGACGAGTGACTGATATTTTCATACGGACTTTTCTTGACTATCGATTGGTTTCTTCCCAAAAACTACTAAAAAGAATGAAGTAGAAAACTCTGGGAAGTGTTATTATGACTGTTTTTCTTTAAAACTTGATAACTAAGCTTCGCCAACAAAAACTCAAATAAAAAGATAAACTTTCACTCAAAATCAATATCAATGTGTGTTCGAAAAAAAAAATAATTTTATATTAAGAATTTTGGTCTTGGTCTTGATAATTATCCAGCGTATGTCAAACATTATGGTTATCGCGGCTAAGTCCAAAAAAGTCAACGCAAATTATTTTTTGGAAATTTTGGTTTTATATAAATATCAGTGTACAACCCAAAAAAAATATGGATTCTGAAAGAGGAGACCAAAAAAATATACGTGTGTCGGCGTTTTGACAGATCACATCGGAAATTCATATTATAGACGATTAAGGTTTCCCAACTCTGGCCCCTTCTTGCCGCATATCGATGTATAAAACTATGTTTCCTTTACATCTGAGGCATAGGGTATGTTCAGGAACTTTGTATATAATGATATGGCGAATATTTTTGTAGAACATATTAACCCTCTAACTAGCCCTTTGACTTTATTTTAACATATTGTAAAAAAAATACGACCCACCCCCTATATTTTGTCAGCCCCAACATTTTTTCAGAACACACCTACCCCCCATCTGCAAATCTTAAGGCGGACGCCATATATTTTCATATTTTTTATGAAAGAAATGCCCAAAACTGCCCCGCAGTATCTTATTTATATTGTAGTTGGCGACAATGTGAACAAATAATTTTTTATTTTGAGTAAAAAAAATAACTTTTTACTAACATTTTTGTTATCGTAGCTTGCTATCTCGGTATAAAGTAAAACAGCCCTATTATTTTTCTTAAAGGTAACTAGTAAATCAAAAAATTTTTTTTTCAAATCCATGCTTTATGCAAGCAGAATTCTATTGGGCCTAGAAATTCTTTTTTAGTTATCTTTTGTAGAAGGAAAAATTACTGCATTATCAGGAGCAGAAATAATAGATTTTTAATTTGTGGTTTGTATGGGAGGTACCACGCCCCTTTGTCCATTCCCGCTCATATTTGCAGCAGCACTTAAAAAATGCACACCAAACCGACGTACAAAATTTTGTTCAAATACCGTTATCAGGAGCAGAAATAATAGATTTTTAATTTGTGGTTTGTATGGGAGGTACCACGCCCCTTTGTCCAATTGGTCAAATTTTTCCATTTCCTTGTATTGTCATCGAAAATGATTAAGTGTGCAAAATTTGAGCAAAATTGGTTGAGAAAAAAGCTTTCAAAAATTGATTTCAAATTTTGTGGCACACAAACATATATAGAAAGTAACCTTATATAAAGCATGGAAAAAGGTACTTAAAATGCGTCAAAATTTGGGCAACCAACCGATTAAATTTAGTTCGATTCATCGAATAATTGTTTTCAAATATTTGTTCGAATAATGAAATGAGTCAAAAAATCAATTAATCGTTATTATAAGTGTTGCATAAGAATACTGAAATTAACATTATAAATTGATTTAGGAAAATCCATTGGTTGTATTTGGCGATGTTCTATATTTAATCACGGAACTGTGTACAAACTGCTTTGGATAGGTGCAGCCATGATATAAACACTAAATGAATTAAATCATAAATTTGAAAGAAATCCAGAATACATCATAAAATTAATATACGTTTGGATTATTACTAATTGTTATTATTAAAATAGTCTAAAACGCAATTAAATATTTCCACCGACAACATTAAATTTCGACTACATTAAAATATAATAATATATGTCAGAATATAAAAATATATCTCAGAATCGTTCAGAAATAATTTATCACGTATATGTAGAACCAATATGGGAAATGAATTCGAAATTGATTTACACATAAATATGGAAAAGTATTAAAATTTTTCTTGTCTATTTAACTCTTGAACAATTATTCGATTAATCGGTTAATCGAATATCTGTTGAGGCCTTTATTCAATTAATTGCGAATTCTTTGTTTTCGAATGAACGATTAATCGAATATCTTAAAAGCCAGAATAATTGGATACCCTAGTCAAAATGTTAAAAACGGTGACAAAATTACTAGATTTTCTATTTTTTAAACGGTGACATAAACATAGGTTAAAGTGATTATAAAATCATTTTTAAATATCAAATTGCAAATGCTTTTGACTACCCGTATGGATGTTATATCGGTCTTATTGTAACCAAAGTTTCTGCCACTTTGTGTTGGAGGTACCAGAAGGGGTGCGGCAATTTCACCCATATTCCATACGCCCATAACCTCTATAAAAGCATTGCTAAATATAAAATTTCATCATCATCATCAGTATGGAAGCTATAGCAGCTTTAATTTTACGTAGTTTTGCGTGATTTGTGTGAGAGGTACTTGAAGGGGCGTGGCAAAACCCGTTATATTTTAGTACACTTAAATTATAAAAACTTTATCAAATACCCAAATATGAGTGATTCCGAATATCGGAGTAGAAGTTACAAAGGTTTTAATTAAACATAGGAATATGGTCCATTTATGTGGGAGATACCAGAAGGCGGGTGGCAATTTCGCCCATTTTCGAACTTAAACTAAGTTTGGGAAAAATATTACCATGCGCAAAGTTTGAATCGATTCCTGAACTCCTTTCGAGAGTTATCGTGTACACCAGCCAGACGGAGGAACGGACATGGCTCAAACAGCTGAAACAATCGTAAAGCTGATTTGGACCAAACATACTTAGGGTCTGCAGTCACTCCTTCAATGCGTTACACATTTTTTCTGTCCCAAATTATATATACCCTCCTACTCTGTAGAGTGATATACGCCCTTTCTATTCTAAGTCATCGATATATAAAAGCTTTACACGTTATTATTTGTTATTATTTATATTTTATAGTTGTGTTTAAGAAAAGGTATACATACAATCAAAATGAATGTGTTTCCATAGCATTTTCTATTTAGTTTCAATAAAATTCGACGTAGAAAATACTTTGTGGATATATGTAACAATGGAAGTTAATAGACAAGATTTTTTCATACCCAAGAATTTACAAGAGTAGTTCCTAAAACGACCGGTTTTCACGGAAGCTATCATACAATTGTAAAGCGAAACAAAAAAGGTTAAAGTCGGGCGGGGCCATCTATATGATACACTCCACTTTATATGCGAATACAATTCGGTAAAAAAGTGAAAACAGGAAGGATTTTTGTTTGTTTCCTAACCATAGGCTAATATGATCTGACCCAATTTGTCAAATCGAGAAGAATATTTGTATAGGGGCTATATCCAAACATGGAATGAAGTGACCCACTTTCACAATAGGTTCTTCTAGTTCAAGAATAACGTGTTATGAAATTCGGTGAAAACACGTGGTTTCTGGGGCGGAAAAAATTAAGCCGACAGCGAAATTTTGTATGAGACCTATATAAAGGGTGATTTTTTAAGAGCTTGATAACTTTAAAAAAAAAAAAAAACGCATAAAATCTCATCGGTTCTTTATTTGAAACGTTAGATTGGTCCATGACATTTACTTTTTGAAGATAATTTCATTTAAATGTTGACCGCGGCTGCGTCTTAGGTGGTCCATCCGCTTAGTCCAATTTTGGCATTTCCACGTTTTTGAGTAACAGAGACCCAATTGGTGCGAACGGCGACGAATCGAAAATTGGTGGTCATCATTAACACTGGCCGATACAGCTGCGATATTTTCTTCAGTTCGCACTCTACGTAAGCGTGTTGGTGGTTTAATGTCCAACAATGTAAATTTGGTGCGAAATTTAGTCACAATAGCCCGAATAGCCGCTTCAGTGGGTCGATTAAACTGACCATAAAATGGAAGCGCGCAATGAACTTTCTTAACAGAGCACGCATTAAATATGTGGTTTCTAGAGCGGAAAAAGTGAAATCGGGAACGAAATTTTAATGGGAGCAATATATAAATCTGAACCGATCTAACACATTTTCACCACATGTGTTTCTTGTTGAAATATAAGATGTTTTGCAAATTTTGAAGAAAATCTGATAAAATACGTGGTTTGTAGAGCAGAAAAAGTAAAATTGGGAGTGATAGTCATATGGGGGCTATATCTATATATATAAAATTCTGATCTGAATCTTCAAATTAAATAGCGTTCGTCCTTATCCCGCAAATCTTCGATGTGGAAAGTTTCATTTTGTTCTGGCTACAATTGCGATCTGAACTTTGATTACAAGAATAGATAGACAGACGGACAGACGGACATTGCTAAATCGATTCAAAAACTGATACTAAGTCTATCGGCATAAATAACAATGGGTGTATCTCTCTTCCTTTTGGGTGTTACAAACAAATAATACTCACGTGGAGAGTATAAAAACGCTTCAATGCTTAAATGGGTATGTAGAAGGTACACTCTCTCAATTATGTGGTGGAGGCTGTAAAAACATCAACTCAATTTATTTTTTAAAATCATCTCACCTATTCTCCGTTGACTACTATGAGTTGACTGTGTGAAACGTCTTGCGGATTAATTACCATTGGGGTTGAGTTCGCTTTTGCACGTCACTCCCGCGACTTTGGCAAACGCAAAAACTCGCTTTGTTTGATTCTGTTTTACTTATGACTCAATTCAACTGGTTTTGATGACTGAAACTACGAATAAAATATGTTTTTGAAAGTAATACATTCGAGTGCCAGCTATTTGGAGCAAGTTTTTTTAGTTTTTTAATTTATTTTTAGTAAATCGCAAAAAAATTATTGATTGAAGTCTTTGGGGTTTTGATAAACTTTTTCAAATATATGTCTGATCTTGAAAAAAAGTCGCCCCGAGCTAACTGAATTAAATCATTATTTATTACAAGCAATGTTTCTTCAACATAAATGACTAAGTTGGAAACGTTACATGCAAGTATTTACATATTTGGGGACATTTTTGATATATATACGCTATGTTTAGGTCCATACCCAGCAAATTCATAATAGTAAAAAAATTCAACATAAGAGTCTAAACCCCATTAAACACGCTGGCGGCAGAAGTGAGAAAATTCGCTAGCGTCCAAACCAAATAATGAGAGAGCGGCCAGCGGCCAGAATTGTCACTTTTTGTTGTTTGTCGGTTAACTTTTTGTGATCGATATTTAAACACATTTATATATTTAAAAAATGTCATGACGTTTAGTGAAAATTATTGACGTTTTAACAATAGCGTGTTCTGCAAATTGTTATTAAACATTATTTTATTTTATTCGCCTTAAAAAGTGCAAAAAACGTCTAAATTTTTTGAAATTTCCAGTAACCGTGCCATATGTTTCGTATTTATCCACGTTTCTATGTTAATACCACTGTTCATTTTTTACAAAAATATGGTAACGCTATTCCAAAAATGATAGAGAATTTGAGAATTGGAGAAGAGCGTCGCTGAGAAATTAAAATAAATTCTATTCTGGCGGGGAGCCGTCAGCCGCAGTGGCCAGCGTCGGCGGTTGTTCTTCTACCCATAAGAAATATATGCGAAAACCAGTGCCGCCGCCGCCAGCGTGTTTGATTGGGTTTAGACTCTAATGTTCAAAGTAATAAAAAACACAACGACCGGTTTCTCGTTTTATGTTTAGATTTCACTCAATGGCCTCCATCCATATTCTCTGCGGCCCATAATAAATTGACTTACAAATTGTTGGCAACTTAGTTCTTATTATGACAGACCGTCTCTCACAAACGAACTACATATGTTTTGCAGCACTCATGTGGCTTGGGTGGCTTGAAGACCTGCTGGCCGTCCTCGTCCAAGTAGTCCTTGTAATAAACTGTGTTCACGCACTCCCAGCCCAGACGCTCTTGCATTCTGGCCGAATACAAGCTGGTACAATCCGATGCCAATAACTCGAATCCCAACTGTTTGCCCAAATCATAAACGGCCTTACAGAGGAGCGCACCCACACTTTTGCCCCGCATCTCAGTCTTCACGCACACCGTTAGTAGGCACAGTACCTTCTGGACATTGTAGCGTTCGCAGAGATTGACCTCAAGTTCTAGACTCGTCAAAAATTTATTAATCTTAACCCCGGTGTTATCGGCCCTTTTTGGAGCTTCCGTAGATTTATCTTGAGCTTTCTCGGCACTCTTGGGCGTGCCTATAGCCACGCCAACAAGTTCATCAGTCTCTTCGAGAACTGCCATCATACAAGTGCCACGTTCAATGAAGAAGATAAGAGCACCTTTGGGGAATTCCTGCTCTTCTCCGGGCGGCCGGCAACTGGACAATGGCTCGTCACGGGAGAAATACAGATTCATGAAGTCCGAAACACGTTGATAGTCTGCCATGGCAGCAGCACGAATCCGAATGTTGTCACACTTGGTGAAATCTGAGCTTGCGTATAGCATTTTTTTCTTGTTAATGATTGTCGCGAATTCCGCTTCGTTCCCAATTAATCTCGAACGCTTGAGGCGGTGTTTGCTACTGTTGGGATAGAACAAACTTGTCGTTTATATCACTCGTTGCGCGATCCGATGATCAAAATGAAACTAAAATTGACACAGAATGGAGCTCAGCAGCGCAAACGAATAAATGGTGTTTAATGATGTGTGGGGAAGTACACGGATTTGTGTGTGTGTGTATTTAAGAGTATTCACAGATACAAATGCAGCCAAACAAATTAAACGACATGTTTCGCGTCGTTGTTAAATGGGAATTAGCTCAGAACCTGTAACGTTTCTAGTTCGTAATTCAATACCATCAATTCCGGCTCCGTCAGCTTGCAATGGTCACAGCTGGCGAATTTAATATGGGCTTGTGGGCGGAAGTAATGCTTGCAAATACTGCATCAATATCGTTATACCCTCCACTAGGGTATTATGTCGTTGTGCATTTGTTTGTAACACCCAAGAGAAAACGAGATAGACCCGTCGTTTATTATACAGATCGGATTAGAATCACTTTCTGAGTCGATTTAGCAAAGTCCGTTTGTCTGTCTCTACGGCCGTGTATCTGTCCGTCCGTCCATATATTTCTTGTAATCAAAGTACAGGTCGCAATTATTGTCCGATCCTAGCAAAAATTAACACAAGTAAGTTTTGCGGGCCAAGAACGAACGTTATGTAATTTGAAGCAAATCGGTTCAGATTTATATATAGTACCCATACAAATGTCGCTCCCGATTTGACTTTTTCCGCTATAGAAACCAGATAGTTTAACCGATCTTCTTCAAAATTGACAGAACTCCTTATATTTCAACTAGAAACATCTATGGTGAAAGTGGGTAAGATCGGTTCAGATTTAGATATAGCACCAATACAAATTTCGCCCTGGATTTGAATTTTTCCACATATAGGGTGAACCATTTAATACTTTAAATTAGAATCGGCTATAAAAAAGAACCGATTATTTTTTTCAAATTTCTGGTTTTATTGGAAAGGTTGAACTTTGTCATTTAATAATATCATTCCTATGACTACCAATCAACCAAATTTTTAGTACAGCCCCAAAAATCCTCACCAAACAGTGACTCGTTGTGGATGCATTGGCTTCTAAATGTCACGTGTGGTTTCTCTGAACCCCATATGCGGCAATTTAGCTTATTGACATAGCCACCGAGATGAAAATGAGCTTCATGAAGGCTGAACTGAAGGTCGATCAGTTCAATTTTTAAATTTTAAGTGACTCACCCTATATAACGTACCTACATTAAAATCGTTCCCTATTTCAGTTTTCCCCCGAATTCAATTGTAATGAGGTAGAAAGTGGAGGGTATAATATAGTCTGCCTTTATCTCCAATAATTCACAACAGTGTCACTATGAGATCACTAATAGCTAGGCTCGCCTGAGCTCAATGCGACATACCACTCAAATTTATGATCTATGTTCGACTCTTTTATTAGGGTTTGTATTTTCCCGTACTTTTTATTTCCCGGGAAACGGAAATTATTTTTTCAATTCCCCGGGATCCCGGGAAATCGGAAAATCAACATATTTTTTATCATGAGTTAAGCTTACTTTTTCCAATGAAACATTCACATTTTGTTAAAGTAAAATAAATATTTATTTCACAATGTGAGATCAATTCAAACGTATTTTCAAGTTTCAAAATTAATTAAATGTATTTTATTGGTAAATGTGGACGCGACGGAGAACGATCGTTCACATTCAACAGATGTAGGCTTAATAGTCAGTAGAGCATTATATAAAATATTTAAGTTGTCTGTTCTTTGACTTGTAGCTTCTAAAACTTTAAATTCTTTTTTAGACAGCTCTCTTGACTTCTTTTTAATACAATATTACTACTTGCGTTTTCTACAGCATTGTTTAAAATATTTGCAAACGACTATCTTAATTTATTTTTTTCGTTCGGATATAAGCCCAAAATCTACTTTCTATGGATTTTAATTTTTTTCATGTGGATCTCATTTCGCCTGTTAAACTCCAAGATCCAAAAATTTGGATTTTGGGTGTATATCTGAACGCAGCATAGCAACACTTCTACTACACGTGGGTATACTAAGTTTGTCATTCCGTTTGTAACACCTTGAAATATCGACTTGAGATCCTATAAAGTACATATATACTCTATCATCATAAAATTCTAAGACGATCTAGCCATGTCCGTCCGCCTGTTGAAAGCACGCAAATATCTAAACGAAATGTGCTAGGACGCCCAGCCCAAATTTGGCATTAATGTGTTTTATAGTTGGGATTGAAAGTGGGCAAAATCGGGAATTTTTTCCCTCGCGAGGACTGAAAATACCCCCACCCCTAATACTTAGATTATTTAAGAATGTTTCTTGAATACGTCTGCTTATATTACTTGATATTTGGAATACGCATTCCTCTGACAACATAAACGTTAACCATAAAGTGATTCTTATTTTAGGGGGAAAAGGGATAAAAATGGTACCTATCAAACGGCAACAGCTATATACACGAAATTCGGCGTGTACATTGAATAAATACATAATATAAAGGATTTTTCAATAGACATAGAGGGATACAAATAGTAACAGACAAATGTCAGCACCTAGAATAATGAAATTCGGTATATACACTCCTCTGATAGACACACAATAAAAAGATTTTTTCAAATGTCATGCTTTCAAGGGATAAAATGGGGATAAAATTGGTATCAATCAATCGTCTGCAGCTAGAGCGATGAAGTTAGGTGTGTACATCACTATTATGTCGACACATATCAAAAGGGATTTTTCGAAATTCGTACTTTTAAGGGGCTACAATGGGAAAATGGATAAAAATGGTACCAGATAGAATCATAAAATGCAGCGCACGCATTCCTTTGATTGAATAGACGGGGAAAATAGAAAGATTTTTTAAAAGGATACTTTCGAAATTCGTACTTTCATAGAGGGATAAAGATAGTACTAGGTAAAAGGCTACAGCTAGAATGATGAAATTTGGTGTGTACATCCCTCTAATTGTGTAGGCACCTAAATTAAGAGATTTTCGAAAGTCGTACTTTTAAGGGAAAAGGGGGTTAAAATGGTATTAACCAAATGGCCGTGGCTAGAGTCTCGGAATTCGGTGTATACATTCATCTGACTGCATAAACTCGCAACATTAAAATGATTTTCCCAAATTCGTACTTGTTTACTTTAATGTGTATAATCGTGAGAGATAATGGAATGGATGCATGCTTTTGGCATTAAAACAGGATGGAAGTATAACCAAACAAATATCTGTAGCTGAAAATGCGCCCACTATCCCCCAATATTTAAGATATTCAAGTTTTCTGAAGTTTGCTGCCTTATATTTACTTTTTGAATTGACTTGATGTATTATTTCAATATATAGTATAAACATATTGGTAGCCTTGCTTTATAAGCGTGGTTTAAAATAATTAAAATTTATATTTATTTACAAAATTATTTTTTTCATTATTTTTATTCGTTTTGGTTTAGTTTTATTAAAAAATCGAATATCGACTTCCTCTGTGGAATGCAATACATGGTGGTGGGTTTATGACGGCCGAACTTACCTCCGTTTTTACTTGTTTCAGTTTCACGGTTCGAGTGCTGCTGATATTCTTCGCCATTCTCTGGTATAGTATAAAATCTTTTGTCTTATCTTCGGCCAATAATGGTTCTTGGCACTTTATTCATTTATATATAGCTATACAAAAGTTTACAAACAAATAAAAAAGTTAATTAAAAAAATAATAATCTCTCACAAACGTATGGCATACGATTTACAAGCTTCGTGTGGCAGAGGTGGCGTGAAAACTTGTTTGCCCTCCTCGTCAGTATAATCCTTGTAACAGACCGTATTCACACAATCCCAACCCAGGCGCTCTTTGATTCTCGACGAATAGAAACTGGTACAATCCGATGTCAGCAACTCGAATCCCATGCATTTGCCCATTTCGTGGACAGCATTATAGAGACGGGCACCCACGTTTTTGCCGCGCATCTCCGTCTTTACACAGGTGGCAATCACATACAGTACCTTTTGGACATTGTAGCGCTTAAAGAGATCGGCATCATGCTCTATACTCGACATAAGCCGCAGAATCTTAACCAGTTTGCTTTCGCCGCCTTCCAAAGCTGCCTTGTAGACATCATCGATTGATGTGGGTCCCTTAGGTCCGGTAATTATGAGCCCGACCAGTTCATCTGTGTCTTTAACAACTGCCATCAGACTTGTGCCATGGGCAATGTAGGAGAGTAGGATGTCATCGCCATACACCATCTCGTCCTTGGGCTCACAACCGATCGTCAATGGCTCGTCACGATAAAAATACTGTGTCATGAAGTCCAACACCCGTTGTTGATCTTCCATAGTGATGACACGTACCTCGATGCTATCATCTTTGCTGGGATATGAAGCTACGGGTGGCATTTTCAAGTTGTTTTCTTTTCGCGTTTTGCTTTGCTACTGAAGAAAATAGTTCTCTTTTCACTTTTCGTGTTCTTATCAGCTCAGCTTTCTCAGTCGTGGATACAGACTATTTGTATATTGAACTGGGTCGCGACACATGCAACGAAAAATTATTATCACTTAAACTATTGTTCGGATAAATTGCTTGGAAAAATTAATTTTTTGTGCAGAGACTATCTGTTATTTTTCCTCTCAAGAATACAAAATGTATCAGTACTAAACTTTGTATTGTTATTTATAATATGTTATAAGTCAGTCTAGCGTATAAATTGTTGTTGTTACTGTCAAACTAATGTTTGGTTTAGTGAAAAATAATAATAATAAATAAAAATTCGTTGATATACATCACATACGAATTTGAATACACATTCCAGTCACCATCGGCAGGTGACATAAAAATAATGAAAAACACAGCAAAATTCATGCATAAATTATTTGTGTTGGAAATCGCCATGCAAAAATACGTTTAGCCGTGACCCACTCTAATGTATTTCTGCACACCACAGCTGGACTACATAGATGACGTATTTGTTTAGAACACAGTAGAAAAGCTATTATCAAAGCAAAAACAATAATTTGTATACACTCAACTCATAGTGGTCATTTTGCACAGAATACAATCGAAAATTTATATTTGAAGTGCTTATCTCACTGTCTCACAAAGGGTCCATATTCCTATGTTAAATAAAACCAATTAACAATTAGCTATATCTTTGTATATGCTAAAGTTCGTATAAGCATTTTAAGCGTGCAAGATATGGCGGGTTTTGAAACGCCCCTTGTAGTACCTCCCACAACAATCACCCTAACCTTCCTAAAATTAAAATTATTTATAAAAAAAAAGTTGGTTTACTGACTGACTTACTCAATGATTAGCGCCCAGACTAAACGGCTGAAAACCGGGTCATGCGATTCTCAGGGTAGTTCCCAAATATAACGGAAAGGTTCACTAAGAAAAGTTTTTATACCCTCCACCTCCTGGATGGGGATATACTAACTTTGTCATTCCGTTTGTAACACCTTGGAATATGGACCTGAGACCCTATAAGCTATATATATTATTGATCGTCATAAAATTCTAAGATGATCTAGCCATGTCCGTCCCTCCGTATGTCCGTCTGTTGAAAGCACATAAACGAAAGGAGTTAGGACGTCCAAATTTACCATAAATTCGAATTTCGTACTTTTTGTTGTTAAAATGGAAAAAGGGGATACATTTTTTTTCAAGCAAATAAACGCAGCTAGAGACATGAAATTCGGAGTATACATTCCTCCGACTGCGTAGACACGAAATATGAAAAGATTTTTCCGATTTCGTACTTTCAAGCGATACAAAAGGAACAGGGGGACAAAAATGCTACCAACTAAAGGGCTACAGCTAATAGAATGATGAAATTCGGTGTATACATCCATCTAATTGCGTAGACACGTAAAAAAGAGATTTTAGAAAGTCGTACTTTTAAGGGAGTTAAATGGGACAAATGGGATAGAAATTGTACTAACCAAATCGCCGCATAAAATTCGATATCGAATTCGATTTTTTCAAATTCGTACTTCATTTTTAAATTTTTACCAGGAAAAGTGATAAAACTAGCGAATCAAAAAATTAGTTTATCTTGCACTATGTACTTGAGAGATAATGTGTTTGAAAAAATTGTATTTTTGGAGTTAAAACAGGATAGAAATACAACCAAACTGCTGTAGCTAAAAATGCACCCACTATTCCCCAACATTTAGGGTACTTAAGCATTTTGAATAGTGCTGCCTGATATATACTTTTTGAGCCGAATTGAAGTTTTATTTCGCTATATGTATAGTATAAACGTTCTGGTAACATTGCCTTATTGGCCATTGGCTAACCTTCAAAAGATTGTCAAATATTGAAATGATTGCCAAATGCACAATTATGTACCGATTGCATAGTTGATAGGATTGCTATTTGGCAAATATTTCCAGGTACTTACATGTTTGTATATCTCAATTAATTTAAGAGATATAATTCATAATTCTTGCCGAGGTTGTTTCTGACTTCTAACTTTGCGCTATCATTATCACGACAATAAATTACAGCGGTCACATTTTTCAAGGTGACAGCTAAAAACTTGGAAACATTTTGTAAAAAAAAATTAGAAGGAATCAATACCTCCTAAATGATGCCTAAATGATGAATATCGGACGATAAATGACGTCACTGACTCCATATTTGTGAAATAATTTAATACAGGAGATGGATTTTCAGAGCCAAAATGTTTAAACTCTTTTTACAAAAATGAGCGCTGAGACGTCAGTTTCCTTCCGATGTTCATCATTATCGAAAGGTATTGACTGCAGCTTTTTATTTTTTTATAAAATACTGATGCCAAATAAGAAAAAGTTTTCAGTTGTCACTATGAAAGTAACGAAAAAATTACTATAAAGATACAATAATTCGACCAATAAGTTACTCTGAATCCAAAGAGGCGACAATATTATTTGGCTTGCCAATTTAATTTTTATTCTATTATTCTTCTTTATGTCTATATATTTCTTCTATATTATTCTTCTTTATGTCTATATAAAGGGAAACGATATAGACATATCGTTTATTATACAGATCGTCTTCGAATCATTCGGTCGATTTAGCATTGCCCGTCTGTCCGTCTACCCATCTATTGTTGCAATCAAAGTACAGGCCACATTTATTGTCCGATCATAACAAAAATTGGCACAAGTAAGTTTTGTATATCAATCACAACACGTTATAATCCAACTAGAAACACCTATGCAGAAAGTGGGTTCATGTTTAGATATTGCCCCATAAAAAAGTCACTCCCGATTTAGCTTTTTTGCCAAACACAAATTAATTAAAAGAATTTGACACAGGGCGTTATATTTTATCTGGCAATATACATTATTAGAATGGGTCACAATGGTCCAAGATTAGGACCAATACAAAAACCCTCCCGGGTTTACCTTTTTAACGAATTGAATAGCAATGGGGTAGAAAGTGGAGGGTATCATATAGTACGGCGTTAAACTTTCCATAATTGTTAATTATTTCGTAAATTTTATTAAAAAAATCCATAGCACCTACAACGAGCTGATGTGGATATAAGATCAATTTGATGGAAAAAAAGTAAAAAAAATGTTATACAGCTGCGTTCATATTTCACTCAAAATGTTCGTTTTCTGGATTTTGTATTTTTTTCATATGAAGTCAAACTGGATACATATCCGAACGCAGCATATAACACTATGGAGAATATGGACCAATGTTTGTTTTAACGAACAACCGAAACTCACATTCTGAATCAATTTAATTATGCTCGACTGTCTATTATTTACTTTCCCATAAGAACTACTCCTTTAGGTGATAGCAGTTGTGGTTAATCTCCAACAGAGATAAGATGACAGACGCTGCATGGAAGCTATTTAATAACAAACAAAAAATAATCGCTTATCACGAAATTACTCGATTTTTAAATTTATCAACAGAGTATTATTGACTTATACATGCTTTATCTGTTTCACGTTAAATTTATTTGAAACTATGAAACATCAAATTGAAATTGTTATAAAAAATTGTCTGGATTAATTGTTTACTAAATTCCACACAAATTAGTCCAACATGAGATACAAATGCGTTTTGATATTAACGAATTATAGTACATAACACTGTTCGACAGTCCATATTAGACTTGAAGCAGATGACATATGTCTGAAACTATAGGTGAAATGGAGTGTTTTAGGGTTTTTCTTTTCTTCATCCTTATTAAAAAGTTCCAAAGGATATAATTTTTCAAAAATTATTTTAAATTCAAACCCTATGATACCGTTACAAATGCCAAACTGAAGAAGAGAAGATGTGCTAAAAATGCAACAAATAACAAGCTTCTATGTGCATTAGTTTAGCATTAACAGCCATTTCAAATATTCCCTCTTAAAAGTAAAATATGAATAAACTGTTAATGCTGTTAATAAATATTTGAAGTATTTTTAACAGATGTTCACCTCTTTATTTTGACTTCATAATATTTATGATTTTGTCTTAACCTCAGTGCAAATTTTCATTAAAAAGTCGTCAAGGAAACATTTCATAAAATGTATGAAACATGTTTCATAAAGCACAAATCAATGAAAAGTGTCGTAGAATTTATGAACCATTTCTTAAAAACTATAAAATGCAGTTCTTCACTCGATGAACTTTTGTCATACAAGTTCATTTTTTCATAATATGATTTATGAAAATTTGCATAGATTTTATGAAGAAACTTCATTAATTTTATGAAAGCGTTTCATAAATAGTAACAATTTATACTGATGTTTCCAATAATCAATAGCCAATCAACACATACCATCATTGCGAGAGTCTTTGCAATGAATATGTATTTGACCTAAATCAGGGTTCATACTGATGTCGGAGTTAACAGTGGACAAATAAGAATTGCTAGCAGTCAACCGAATAAAGTCGACACACTAAAAATGTAGTTGTAAGTTATGAAACATTTCATAAAAACTATGAAATCCTTCATTAGCAGAACCCAAAATTAGCAAAAAGGCAAAGTGAGATCTTTATTGTTGCAGCTAAAAGTTGACTGCGCAGTTTCGATGGGCGCTAACACATCCCGTCAGAACTTTCGCAACGAATGTATGTCTTTGACTTAAATCAGGGTTCATATTAGTACCTGCGGTCACATATGAGAAATGAGAAGTGCTGATAAACAAAATATTCCACCGAACTAAGTCGACACACTAAAAATCTCACTTTGCCAATTCAATGTTATGCATGTGCTCGCCACAATGCAAAGACTGTTATTGTACACTTCACCACTACCTTTGGTCTTAAACCAAAATAAATGACAATACATACAACATAACAGACCAACTATACATACAAACAACATCCTTCATTATATTTATGAAGTCATTTCATAACACAAACATCTTATTGGTTATGACATATTTCATAATCTTTAAGAATAGTTTCTTTAACACAATGAAAATTTTCTTTGATCTTTTGAACCAAATTTTCACTAACTTAACAAATTTTTTATGAAATGTTTTTGAAAAAATTGTATGAAACATTTCATTTTATTTATGAAATTTTCAGAGATATTAATAAAGAATTCACTAAATTTATGAAAAACCTTTTATGAAATCGCTTCATAAATATTATGAAGTAAAATTCTTTCAGTGTACGATTTGATTAAGTACTCAAAATAATTTTTGTAAAATATTATATCCTTTGGTTTTTTGCAGCTCTGTGAGGAAATGAATAACTAAAAACGGCAATTAACTCCGTTTTGCCTATACACTGAAAGAATTTTCCTTCATAATATTTATGAAGCGATTTTCATAAATTTAGTGAATTTTTTCTTAATATTTATGAAAATTTCATAAATAAAATGTTTCATAGATTTTTTTAACATTTAATATTCATAAAAAAATTGTTAAGTTAGTGAAAATTAGTTTCATAAGATCAAAGAAAGATTTCATTGTATTAAAAAAACAATTCTTAAAGATTATGAAATATGTCATAACCAATAAAATATTTGTGTTATGAAATGTCTCTATAAATAAAACGAAGGATGTCATAGTTTTTATGAAATGTTTCATAACTTACAACTACATTTTTAGTGTGTCGACTTTATTCGGTTGAATGCTAGCAATTCTTATTTGTCCTCTGTTAACTCTCTGAACTCTGACATCAGTATGTACCCTGATTTAGGTCAAGGGCATATTCATTGCAAAGACTGATGGTGTGTGTTGATTGGTTAGTCAACCTTTTCATAACATTATTTATTAATTTATTATTTCTTTATAAAATCTAAGAAAATGTTTATAAATCATATTATGACAAATTATGAACTTGTATGACAAAAGTTCATCGAATGAAGAACTGCATTTCATAATTTCTAAGAAATGTTTCATAAATTCTATGACACTTTTCATCATGAGGTTTTAGTTTTTTCGTTTGTATATTTTTGGTCTGTAATCAATATTTGATTTGAACTGGGATATTGTCCTGGCTCAAGACCATTTTGCATCTATATTTAATAGAATGCAAATTTATTTACAAATGTCATGGTGACATTTATTACTTGGCTGCAGACTACCACGATCATGATTTCGACCATGTCAAAAGTCTTTTCAAGTGGCTTCGCAGCGACTTTTCAACATCACACCCGGCCTCTATAAGGAGATGATTCTCACAAACGAACGAGAAGCACAACTCACATGCCGAATTTGCGTTTAAAAAATCGCACCAAGTAATAAAACACACATGCCATCTTACAAGCATCTCATTGAGTTGCATATGTAAGTATGTGTATATGCAGGTATAGTTACCCAGCAATACTTCTGCCGTGCCAACGCTCATTTGTTTCAGTTTTTTTCGTTTGTATTTTTTGGTCTGTAATCAATATTTGATTTGAACTGGGATATTGTCCTGGCTCAAGACCATTTGGCATCTATATTTAATAGAATGCAAATTTATTTACAAATGTCATGGTGACATTTATTACTTGGCTGCAGACTACCACGATCATAATTTCGACCATGTCAAAAGTCTTTTCCAGTGGCTTGATGGTTAAGACAAAATCATAAATAGTATGAAGATAATTCATTCAGTGTAGTTTCATACGCATATTAACCGGTTCCAGTGTAACCACTTTTTTAAGATTGTCGTACGGTGTACTCCTTGTCCCAATAATAGAAATGTCCTCATCTAGGGTTAAATAACATCGTTTGTATGATTTGGTCATATTTCTTGCATGACCTCCTGAAATTCACTATACGGCTTGATGGCGAACTTTACGCCGTTTTTACTCGCTCACCTTTGGTTCTAATAGTTATAATCGTACAATCGTCCATGGCCTATATTTTCCTTAGAAAAAACAAAACACACTATCTTATCGGTCATTAAATCGCAGTGTTGACAGTTTATTGCTCAATAAATCTACAGCTATTTATACTCGTATACACACATTGAAACCATACAAACTATTCACAAACGAACTGCATATGTTTTGCAACATTCATGTGGCCGAGGTGGATTAAAGACCGGCTTGCCGTCCTCATCCAAGTAATCCTTGTAGTAGACGGTGTTCACACATTGCCAACCTAGGCTGGCTTGGATTCTGGCCGAATAGAAACTGGTACAATCCGATGTCAATAATTCAAATCCCAACTCTTTCCCCATGTCGTAGACAGCCTTACAGAGTCGAGCACCAACTTGTTTGCCGCGCATCTCCGCCTTCACACACATGGCGATGAGGTGCAGAATCTTATGGACATTGAAAAGTTCATACAGGTCAACGCCATTTTCAACACTCCTGAGAAATTTATCAATCTTAGTGCCTGCTTTGTCGTCCCTTTTCGGGGGTTCATCAGGTGTATGTTCAACATCCTGGATATGCTTGGGTTCGCATAAAGCTAGTCCGGCCAGTTCATTGGTCTCTCTGACGACTGCCATCAGACAAGTGCCATGTTCAATAAAGGAGAGAATGGCATCCTGGGGGAATGCCAGCTCCTCGTGGGGTTCGTGACCGATCGACAAGGGCTCGTCTCGACAAAAATATAGATCCATGAATTCCGAGACCCGCTGACAGTCCTCCACCGTGACAGCACGTATCTGGATAGTGTCAGCTTCACTGAGTTGCGGGGTTGCAGTTGACATTTTTTTTCTTTTTCGATCAATGTAAGCGTCAACGTAGTGTATGTCTGCGATAGGCGTCGTATGCTACTACTGAAGATGTTCTCGCGTGGAACGTTTGCGAAAACCAACAATTGCAACAGATTTCAGATTCTTATCGGAACTCTCTCTCTCTCTCGCTCATTCTCTCTGTGTGGCAAATCATGTAGACGTTTACGAACGTAAGCTTTGTCAACATAAACATTTTTATGACATATGTGTTTATCCGGGAAGGAAAGATGGAACACAACTATAATTGTATATAAACATTATTAACGTTATCATATACCAAAATATAGATAATTTCGAAAATCCGTGTGGAAGTTTCATTTAACATAGAAATATGGACCAATTGTGTGGGAGGTAAATTAAGTTTGGGAAAAATATTACCATGTGCAGAGTTTGAATAAATTCCTTAACTTCTTTCGACAATTATTGTGCTCACCAGCTAGCCAGACGGACGGACTGACGGACTAGGCTCAAACAGCTTAAAGTGTTCGGAGGCGGATTTGGTCCAAACATGCTTAGGGTTACGCTTCTTCTGTCCCAAATGGTATATAATCTCCTACTCTGTAGAGTCAGGGTATAAAAATTTAATGAAATATTTCATTTTATTGATGTATTTTTCATACATATTAAGAAAAAAGTCACTAATTTATAAAAAAACCTTTTAAGAAATCGCCATAGAACTTTTTCATTTTCTCAATTTCGAGTTCTGCGTGAAATTTCAAGATATTCGCACCAAAATAAATAAATTTGTATGAAAAATTAGTTTTGAGTTTTTTTAACTGCGTTCAGAGCCAAGTTTCATCACTCATTCTTATAATTTTTTATAATTTTTCTTATAATTTTTGCACTCAAATGTATGAAGCCTTGCCACTGTGCGACGCCCTATACTTTATGAAGATGTTCATCTATTTGATGCACACTCTTGGTATTTGAAATACAAATTTTAGAACCCGGTAACCGTGTAAATATGTGGCAATTTTACCCTTTCACTGTTGGTACACCTACTTGAATTGGGAAAGCTGATGAAGAGCCCATGTACGAATTGGAGTCTATAGCGTTAATATTATAAATTGGGGGATGGGGACGATTTGTATGGGGGCTAGTTTCACCCAAAAACACAATCTTTTAAAAATATTACATCGTCTGACAATTTTACATTTATTTTATTGGACCTAAGCTAGACTGTATACATGTGAAGCTAGAGATCGTATGTAGAAAGACTGTGTTCTCAATATTTGCATTTGGCGATCATTTCTCTTTTTTACAGGATTTTTAATTTCCAAAGGATATATATGAGTCATTCCATGTCAAGCGGTACGGTTTTTGACCACGATAGCTGCGATTGTTTTGAAAGTTTGTGTATGTATTCTTCTCATAGAAATATTGTAAACATATTTTTGAAAAAAAAAAAACAGTGAAAAACATTTGCAGAAGGTGTGTTCATTCAATCGCCTGTAACTCCTGAAATACTTCACCGATTTTAATGTGATATACCTCGTTTTGAAGGTAATTTCAATTACTTTTAAAATATTGAAGTGCTATGTTACAGCAGGGTTAGATTTTTAAAATTTTTCCCATTTTTAATTCTTTTATTTTGATTTTCGAAATGAATACTCATTACATTACATTTTGTTGAAATTTTAAAGCAGTATGCTTAGTCCTATTTTTAAGCGACTGTGTGAGTTTGAAAGTAGTTCTTACGCTTTTTTTTCGATTTATTTTTTACAAAATCAATTAGAATCACAGTGAAAAGTCATCAAAATTATAATTTTTCATTAGTTCATTAACACACGGTATAAAAGCAATGAAGAATACAAGAAAAAATTGGTTATGGAAAAACATTTTTTTTTATTTTTTTCCTGATGGTGCCATCTCACACTGCGAAAAAATTAAAAAAAAAATAATTTTTCCACAACCATTTTTTTCTCGGATTTTTCATTGTTTTATAACTCGTGAAAAAAAATTTCACATTTTTTTCCAAAAATACGTATACAATATTTTATATATATATGAGAAGAATACATACACAAACTTTAAAAACAGCATCTATCGAGGTCAAAAACCGTACCGCTTAACATGGAATGACTCATATATATTTAAATAATTTATTTTGATACTTTAACAAATATTCATACAAAGGCGAAATGGATATCAAATAAAAGAGTGAAATATCTGTTAAAAATACTTTAAATATAGTGTTTCTATCTGTATTAATTTAGTATTTACAACAGTTTCCATTATTAATAAACTAAATATATTCATCTTTTACATGGAGGCATGGAGTTTTTAGTATTTTTAACAGACATTCTTAGCTTTCATTTGATACCCATATCGCCTATGTATGGTTTTCGAAAGTGTGAAAATAAATTATTAAAACAAATACATCATTTGAGAATTAAAAGTCTTGTAAAAAGGTTAAAAGTAGGGTTTGCATTTTCCCGTACTTTTCATTTCCCGGGGCACGGAAATTATTCTTTCGATTTCCCGGGATCCCGGGATCCCGAGACAGAACGAGAAATCGTCAACATTTTGTTTTCTATATAAAAACTTATTTTTTCCGAATAAAACATTCGAACTTTAAAAAAGTAAATTATTATATTCCTGTATTACAAACATTTGGCGTGGAACAAACTTATAATTCCCTATTCCACGAAGTGATGTGGAGTATGAAATGTAGGAGGTTTTTTGAAATATTAAATTGTTTAAAGCAGACAACCCATTTAAAGACTCATAAGATAGTATATTTCTAATTTTATTGGGAAAATGAATAGAGAACGATATAATCGAGAGTTGTATTGTTAGTAAATCGTTAATTATCAGTTCCCTTTCCTGTAGCTTCGAAACCTATATATTTTTTAATTTATTATTTATTACATTATTACATATATTTTTTTAATTTATTAGTAAAATTGTGTACGATTTCTCCACAGATATTAGTTAGTTTATCAAGACTTTTTTCATAAAGATATCAAAAATTTTGAAATTGAATTATCTCAAAATATTAATAACGTCATTGTAGCCCTCTATTCTGATATATTCATTTTATATTAATTATATTAAATTGCCATATTCAAGTTAGAAGATTTATATCGCCTAGATGACACATACATATCTAATTACAAGTGATCTTTTTAAATTATTTTGTACATTTTTAAATTTTATTGAGAAAAAGTGGCGAAAAAATGTGCGATAAATAGGTAAAACTTGGTGCCGCGGAAATCCCGTACAAATTTCCCGGGATACGGGAAACTGAAAATATGCAAATTCCCTAATTAAAAGATCACCAGATGAAAAACTAAGCACACATATTACCTCTAATTTCATGTCTTGTTCAGATTCAAAAAGATCCAAAGATCATAATGACGAGATTCCTTCGTGGTCTATAAGAATGACGGGAAGGCGATACACCTCAGCTGTTAATGCTGTTGACTCACGTTCAAATTTGAAAAGAAATACCTGAAGGTGGGTCCAAACATTTGATATGAAACTAACTTTTAATGCCGTAATACAGATGAGATGCAATTTTATAACCATCTGAAAATGAAAAACTGAAACCTGTTAAAAATAATGCTTTATGGGTTTTTGTTTAGGATGTATTAAATTTATTTAGGAAGTTATGGTCGATTATACGATTTTTTTTTCGATATTACATGCGTCCAATGACCACCGCACTTTATAATCTTCCATTTAAGTAAGCCAGTAAGTAAGGAGATTATCGTGTTAGTGTGCAGAGGCCTTGTTATCATCTGTTTGTTAGCACCAAAATCGTCACATACGTCATTTCGTTTTCATATGAACAGCTCTTATCAACAGTTCCTCCATGACTATTGCAACAACATATAATATGTGCATGTACACTAGCGTGGCCCACGATTATAATGAACATTTAAAACTACATCCTATTAAGCAGGCAGAATTTTAGCCCTATATTGTGAGAAAACGGAAAAATGTCAATATCTATAGAGTATAAATCTTATTGTAGTCTACCTGAAGCGAAATCCTTTGATAATCCTTTCTTCTAAGCATTGTATATATGTACCAATGAAGGACACACGCATATACCAGCTATATTTAAAGTTATGTCTATTGCCTTGCAATGGCATGTATTATTCGAAATTTATAAAATAGACCCTCATTCAAAATCTAATGCAGTTCTGGACCACCCCAATGTCCACTTTAATTTATAATTGTCGACTGATAATGGTGGCGCAGTAGAAATTAGTCTCTATCAACAGATATATATTTTCAGTATCTGACCAAACGGCGTGCCATCACCACGACATCCGCTAAAGAATCTCCCCGAAGAAGTGCAACGAATATGACGGACAAAAATTCCAACGACGATATCGAGCTTAGAGTCGTCAAAGAGGAAGATCGCCAGCGAGTGTTGGAACTCCTGCACAAGTACTTTTTCCCCGATGAACCATTGACTGGCAGTACTCAGCCCAAGGAAACGGTCCAAGTGGAAGAAGTCGACTTTGTTTTGTCCAACATTCAACATGGCACCTGCATCATGGCGGTCCACAAGCAAACGGATAAACTAGTTGGCGTGTGCATGGCAGGACCACAGGGACCCAACGAAGCGGATAATCTATTCGAAGCAGCCGCCAAGGAAGGTGACACCAAGTGGGGCAAGATTTTGAAGTTCCTCGCCTGCATAGAACGGGACGCTGAGGTGTGCAAACGTTACAATATCCAGAAAATACTCTACATCATTGCCACGTGTGTGGATCCCGCGATGCGCGGTCAAAATATTGGCGCCCGTCTCTACAATGCTGTCCGGGATATGGGCAAAGCTAAAGGATTTGAATTGCTGCGGGCAGACTGCAGCAGTTTCTATTCGGCAAGAATTAAAGATCAGCTGGGCTGGGATTGTGTTAACACGGTTTATTACAAGGACTACGTGGATGAACACAAGAAGCCGGTATTTAGTCCACCACCTCCGCATGAATTCTGTAAATCGTATGCCTTGCGGCTGTGAAGTATAAATTAGGTGTAATTTCTAATTATAATGTGTGTGTGTGCATGTGTATTCAAATATCAATAAAGTTCTCCAAAATAATACAATTAATTGTGATTAGATTAGATTGCATTGCATTTGAGTTACTTGATACTAAAGTGTTGGACTCAATGATTATAACGATTCAGCCATGATATGGACAAGACTTGAAATCGTGCTATTTGGCTATCGATGCATTGCTGAGGGTTATCTTTCGATACACATGCTTTTGTGAGTGTTCAAAACTTGTTCTATATTTATAGAGAAGCCATGTTGATATTTTTGTCAACATGTGGTCGGAATATATACTTTGTATTTCGAAAAATGTAGTGTCCACATTTTATATTTATAGAAATATACGTCTAATGATTGTATTTATATAAAAAATCTTCCTCATTGCAGCTGTGCAAAATTGTGCTGGTCGATATATATGACAATTGGCAAGACCCTCTATTTTTTCAAATTAATTCCCCTGATTAACGCCTAGTGGCGTTGCAGCGCATTGCGTTGGCGGAAGGAAGATAAGGTTTTGGAAGGAGGAAAGAATATCATAATTAGCGGGGAAGATATCTGCTGGAAACCATTTCCGCAAGTGAAAAAATGGGTGGACGACAACAAATAGGTCGGCGTTCCTGGAAAGTCGCGTATATATACCAAAAGTTCTCACGGGCGGTATAAGATCATACATATACGAAGAGTAAACGACTTGAAAATACGAAAAAAATCAATCAGTTTGAGTAAATATTTTGCTCAGGTTTAGTAAAAAATTATTTGGTTTTAGGGAAAATTTACTTTTTTGATGGAAAATATCAGCAACATATTCCTCAGCTTTAATAAATCTTTACTTGGTTGGAGGAAAATTTTATTTTATTTAAATTTTCCTCATTTTGAATAAATATTTACTTGGTTTGAAGACAATTGAACTAGAATCAAGCTCAAATCATTATTAGGAAATATTGATTTAATTTTCCTAAATTTTAGTTCATTTTAAATCATTGTAGCGTTCACTTTTTTGAGAGTATCGACAGAACAACGACACACATCCCACATTACGACACACAATGGTTCAGAATCAAAATCCGTCGACCACCATTCAATAACTTAACAAAGTTTAAATTAGACAAGGACCCAATGATTATTTTGAAATATAAAAATTGAAAATCGGCCAATCGGATATATTTTAGAAATTAACCCAAATTTGGCTACTTTTCGATTTTAAAGAAATTAAAAAAATATATTGTTTATTTTTATGTAAAATAATAATTTACGTTTTTGTTCATAATCCGCAGAAAAGTTTTAATTTGGTCGTGTTCCAGATTTTGAATTCTCTTTTTTCGACTTTGTCGAACTGTTTTTCTCACATTTTACGAGATTTTGCATTTATTTTATTAGTAATTGTTGTTTATTAACTTTATTATGGCGCTAAAACTGTGTAAATAAAGAAAATGCATTGAATTTGAATACTATTGAAGATAATTAAATTGATATTCATGTATACGAATAATTAAACAACCTCAATGCGTACTCATGAATGAGTTGCAGTTTGGGTTTGGAGTCCGGGAATTCCCGTCCAAATTTTTTCGGGAATTCCCGGGAAATTTAATTTTTTATATTATTTACTATATTAAAAACAATTTTATTGAGCATTTTTAACACTAATAAATGAGCAATTGTAGATATATTTCAAATATTTACATTACTGACAATGACCATTTGCTTATATCACAAACAATACCTTTTAAATTCTATAAGTCGGCATTTTTTTTCGAAAACCAGATGGGGGAGTACACACTTTTTGTTAGGATATTTGCAGGATCTTTATCGTAATGACAATTATATGGCATAGCGCCAATAATTAACGCATCGTGCTATCTGATTTAACTTTCAATTTCTAGTTTTCCCAAAATCGACGAAATAAAAGGTGAAAATCTTCTCAAAGAAGAATTTACTTTATATGTGAAACCAGTAAGAAATGGTCTAAAAATAGGAATAAAATTAAAATTGTTCTACTGGAAACTTTCAACAGAATATGAATAAAAATATGAGCTATGATATATTTAACCTTTTTTTCCTTAACAATTTTTTAATTTTGAATTTAGTGTAGGTGTCAGTCACTTGTCCTTGTGATTTAAATGTGCAATATTATGACTCTTTCAATTCTGACGATTTCTCTAGAGTAAAATATTTGTAAAATGAGAATAAATTCTAAAATATTTCGACAAATATACTAAATACTAAATATTGTAATTTTAAACCATATTTGACATACCTAAAATAAATTATTTTCTCCCGGGAATGAAACTTTCCATTCCCATTTTCACGGGAAACCCTAACCCTAGTTGCAGTACTACATGTGTTCAATTTACTTTTATTATTGATTTTGAGACATTTTTTACAGGATTATTGCTGATTTTTAGTGCAAGAAAATAAAAAATGATAAAAATGTATTTTTGGGAAAATTACCCTTTTATTTTTTCTCAGCAAAGAGCTACATCTGTGTTACAGCTTACATTAAATTCGAAAAAAACATGTGGAATTCATTAATATTTTTTTAAAATAAAATAGCACTAAAATCAATAAAAATTTGGTCTTTGTACTGGGTCATATTGTAACTTTTTTAAATGGTTTGACAAGGTCAAGCCAGATCTCTTACTACTACTGCGGGGCAGTTTTGGGCCTTTTTTCATAGGTATGGGACTGAAGAAATATTGGGGGTTGGTCATACATTTGACTCCACTAGGGGCAGTGAAGCAAAAATTATAAAAATATAGTTTTTGTATGGCAGTCCCCTTAAGAAGTGGAGCTAGAGGACAGGTATGTTTGTGGAAATGTAGGGGAGAGAAAATTGTTGGGGACCAGTCCTATATGTCTCCCCTCTAGGTGTAACTCGGAGGCAGTTTTGGGCCTTTCTCAAAATAATATAAAAATGTTCGGGTCACCTTAAGGGTTGAAGACAGAAGGTAGGTATGAAAAAATATTGGGGGTCGTTCATACACTCATAGGAGCCTCTTGCGTCAGTAAGAGGGTGAGAGTAAATTTTATAAAAATTTAATTTTTGTCGTTTCTAAGTGGTAGATCACGTGGGATGGTAGTATGAAAGGTGGGCTGACGTATGAATTTATAAAGAATGTTGATTTTGTTAGGAGTGAGAGTTGTGTGCTTCTTGGCCAGCGATTGGCTGGTTTTGTAACGCTTTAAGGAGTTGGGATAGAGGTATGTATGTTTAGGAAGAAAATTAATGTGAGTCGGTCTCTAGCCCCTCTGGGCGCGACTCCTACACAGTTTTTGTGATTTTTGTGTATTTTTACCGCTTTTCCCTCACCGTTGACTCCGATGAGCGTCCACTTACACTCACCACACTACCTCCACTTTTTTGACTCTATCATATCGAAATCGAAAATTCGTGCACTATTCCACACCTCCAGAATTTTTCTTTTCAAAATTATACAGATATGTAAGGCATTATAAAGTTGTCAGTTAAGAAAACAATTAAATATTAAAAATAATAAAATAATAATGCACAACTTCTAGAGAATTTAAATCAACCCTTTCGATTGAAAGTTATTTAATTCAAGTGCTTATCTGATAACTATAATCCAAACTTATCTTTTTCAATCTTATGAAAATCTTAAATTCTTGCCCCATTTGGTGTCGCCCCCCCCCCTTGGCTGCTTCTTTGAACAGATGGGTCGCTTCATCGGGTTCCTGAGGTCCCGCTATACACACGCCAACTAACGCACGGGATTGTTTTTGCCGGTGCCATGCTGAATGTTGGATAAAATAAATTCTTCTTCGGCCTGGAAGTTATCTTTGGGTTCTGTACTGCCGTCAAGGGTTCATCGGGGAAATAGGACTTTCGCAGCAAGTCTTGGATTTGTTGACGATCTCGCTCCGTGACAACTCTCAACTGGATATCAGCGTCGATATCTTGGCTGGTGCTTTTGGCGGTCATATTGTTTTGGCTGTTCATAGTCACACCCGATACTAAGTGCCTGTAACTTGAGCTAATTTTTGGTTGCCACCTTATCAGTCTACATTTCTAATTTCTTGTCATGCTAGCTGTTCTAGTAGTTTGCTAAATGGAGATAAGCAAATGGAAAAATACGCGTTTTCAAGGCTCTTTATCAGTAAGCAACCATAGAAGTGAGAGTCAAACATAATTCCAAAAAAAATGAAATCAGCAACAAATTATAATCGGTCAAGGGCAGACCAGACACATTTTAGTCTGTAAACTAGACTAGACCCTGTAAACACTGGGGGACTTCATTTCGTTTTCAACAGCCACAGCTGGAACTTTGGATTGATTTGTTGTCAACTAATTTTTATAAAGGGAAATCGGTGAGAATGAAGATAAATTGTTCACTTTTTCAAAGAATACGATGTCACGAATTGTTTCGGGACTATCTTATCATCCGTTCACACTTCTCATTCGCCTTCACTTTGGCACTCATCTCTCATCATCTGGACTCAGTGTTAGGACTATCTTCGAATATTTTTGGCAAGAACATTCCAAGGATTTGGGTGTTTTTAACTGACCATGTTAGTCCTCATTAAAAAACAAACTTTGCAGTTTCCGGCGAAACATTGAACAGTGATTTCCCTCTCTATCTATCTGCCTTTGCTAAATCAATACTTTTTTCCACATGCCGTCCCCATAAATCTACGAAATGTTAATGAACATTATTTCAAGCCTTTTTGGGGCGACGAGTTCATTTTGCAGCCTTTTCGCAAAACGTTCTCGCTCGAAACATTTAAATATTCCGGACACGCAGCGAATGAATCCATCTGTGAATACAGCACGTTTGCCAATCAATAATAGAACGTATACGTCACAATGTAATGATGATGACAAGAGTGTGCGTGTATGTGTGACTTTGTCTGTGGCTTTTTGGATGTGTGCATTAGGGCGTACCTCAAAAAAAAAGTTCGCCGTACACCTTCGAATATGAAGTATTATTGAAAGGTAGTTTCAAAAAAAAAATTTTTATTTTTTTATGCCGAACGTAGGGGTCGCGCTTTTACATTTTTCTATATAACTTGTATTTATAAACGGATTTTAAAGTGTGATACATCGATGTTTTTGTCTCGACGAGGCCGATTTTTTTGTCTTTGAAGTCATTGAGCTCAAGCACCCCCTTCTGGTACTTACCCATCATTTCTCAGTTGCTACTACCCTAATGTACCACTCTAATAATCGAAAATTAAAGCTCGCATAAAATCATGAATCATGTTTGAGCTCAATGACTTCAAAGACAAAAAAATCGGACAAAAACATCGATGTATCACACTTTAAAATCCGTTTATAAATGCAGAAGTTATATAGAAAAATGTAAAAGCGCGACCCCTACGTTCGGCATAAAAAAATAAAAAAAATTTTTTTGAAACTACCTTTCAATAATACTTCATATTCGAAGGTGTACGGCGAACTTTTTTTTTTTTACTTGTAACCTGGTACGCTCTAGTGTGCATACATGGATGTATATTTGTGTGTGTGTGTGGTTGGTGCCAAATGATGGTTTATTTATATAATCAGTTTATAGACTGCAATGCTGCTGCTGTCAGTCTGTCATTGTGATAAAGGCCAAATGCATTCACACACATACAGACAAAAGCGCGCACAGCAACAACAAATACAATGCTCATCACCCATACCGAGACAGCTAAAGTCACACATTGATTGTAAGCTCTCACACACACACACTCATACATAAGTACATATTTATCCAACAGTTGTTATTATTGAGCATTCACACGTTCAACAGACCGGAAGTATGGATGTTCATTAGGGTGGCTCACAAAGAAAAACAAAAGTATAAGATCCTTGATTTCTTCCCAAAATATTTTTCCTTCAAGATAATTTCACTGACCACTGACAGTGTAAAAAAGAAGAAGGAATGTTCATGAATGGGCAAAAACGGTTTAGAATTATGTTGGGGAGCAAACATGGGCTATGCTGACATTCACAGTAAAGACGAGACAATCGTTAACCCTTTGTAGACCGCAGTCAAACACAAGTTTTCCTAAAAGCAATCCCAAAAAATCTCAGTTTAACAATTTACTTCAAAATATATATAAGTGTAATAATTAAATTGTTAAGACTTCTATTTTTATCACTTTTCTTTTTTTTCTTGTCATATCATATTTATTTTGTTAATTTAATTAAATTTAATTTAATTTTGTTAATTGTTAGCTTAATTTCTTATCACTATTGATCCAACCATTATGAACTATAGGGTCGTTGGTCATTTAAAACTTTAAATTAAAATCAGCTATAAAAAAGTACTGATTCTTCCTTCAAATTTCAACCCAATTCTTCAGTACAGCCCAAAATATAGCCAAACAGTGACTCGTTGTGGATGCACTGGATTCTCAATAGTCACACGTGGGTTCTCTGAGCTCCATAAGCGGCAATTTTGCATAGCCACCGAGAGGAAAATGAGCTTCAGAAGGCTGAACTGAAGGCCAATCTCTTCTCGAAAATTGTCCACGTAAATTTCTTACTCTATGAGTTAAAGACTCACTACTTTGTAAGTAAGTTTTTAATATTTTCCCAACGTCATCGTCCCACTTTGCAAATGTCAAACATAAACCTGAAAATAAAAATAAGTATTATTGTACCTTTTAAGTTCAAAGTAATCGGTAGTTCAAATTTAAAATTTTAAATGGCCCATCCTATACATACTTCAATATGCCTACACTTGAATAATAAGATTTTATAATTCTTCTTGTGTGACAAATAAATAAATAAGTTGGAATTGAGAAAATACAAATAGAAATTGAAAAAAAAATTGAAATTCAATTTACATGACAAAATATAAATTGAAAGTCGGAAATGTATATTGAAATTGAGAAAAACAAATTGAAATTGAGAAATGCAAGTTGAGAATATACAATTTGATATTGAGAAATAAACAATTGAAAATGAGAATATATGTATATAGTAATTTCAATTTAGATTTCTGTATATCAATTTATTTATTCTCAATTTTCGTTTTTGAATTTTAATTTGCATTTTCTCAATTTCAAATTTTATTTCTGAATTTCAATTTACATTTCTACATTTCATTTCCGAATTTTAATTTGCATTTTCTGAATTTCAAGTTGTTCTTCCTCAATTTCTATTTGCATTTCTGAATTTCTCTGAGAAAATAATTTCTCTGAGAAAATACAAATGAAAATTGAAATTGATAAATGCAAATCTAATTTTAGAAAATAAAAATTTAAATTCAGAAATTGAAATTTAGAATATACAGTTTGATAATGTGAAATAAACAATTCAAAATGAGAAAATATAAATTAATTTCAATTTAGATTTCAAATTGTTTATTTTCAATTTTTATTTCTAATTTTCAACTTGTATTTCTAAATTTGTATTTTTTCTCTATTTCAGTTTACATTTCTGAATTTTAACTTGTATTTTCTAAATTTTCATTTCTCAATTTCAACTGAAAATGACGAAGAAATAGAAAATTGCGTCGCTCACGATACAATCTCTCCCCATAATAAATTAAGTATGATGTATTTCTTACAGTAAGATGTGGTTCAAATCCAGAATTGTATACCAGATTTGCAGTTTTGATTGCAAAATTTTTAAAATTCCGTTTGTCCTTTCAACAAACCTTTCGATATGCCGTGTGAAAACTTCTGATTCTTTTTTGCTCCCACAGATTTTATATCCCAGTTTTGGTCAGACATAAAATATTACATTAAAATTTCCTAATAGAACTTCAGGCAGATGAATCCCTATTAGCCTACAGTAAATGATAATGTGAAAGATTTCAGTCTTCAATATATATACATATACGGCCGACAACAGCATTGTAACACCAAGCACTCTATACAAAATCGCCACTGATGATGTATCCCCACACAGGATAATGAAATACGTATATGACCTATGTGTGTATAGTTAAGTGAGAACCATTCACTCCTTTCTCCTTTACCAAACTAAAAATTGTCATTGTAAGAAGTAATAAGCGTGATCGAAATATCTGGAATTTTACTGTAATACATTCAAAACTCATTGGATTGGATTGAAGTCAATTTCATTCAATGTATTTTTCAAAATCAGAATTTTTAAAGATTCAACGTTTGGTTATCTGCTAGAATAAATATTTTGCGAATATTGAAAAGTTAATTTTGTGTTTAAGATGACAGCACCGACGAAGTCGAAGCACTCTATTGTACGTACGTAGGTATCAGTGATGTGATTGGATGGCAGCACATACAAATTTAAATAATGAACAATTTGTAATGAAATGTATGACGGCGAAGGTTGCAGTTTCACTTTTTTCGTTTAAATAGAAATGTAAAGGTGTAAAAAGTGATTATCAACGGTGTGCATGATTTAATAATAATGATATTCATTAATCGAAATTGCAATAATCAAATTAAAAAAAAAAGTAAAAAGGGCGTCCAGTTTGGCCGAGATGAATCTTACATACTCTGCACCAGGGAGTGTATTCCATAGAATTGTAATCTCATACAAAACAATATTCAATATGGTAACTCAACAACAAGTTTGTGGTTACAATCAATGTTTTTAGACAAATCTCAAACGTTTTGATAATTGTAATTTAAAAGAATATGATATACAACAATTTAATTTGGTAAATTTATACGCTTTATGGCAGAAAATCGAAAATGCTAACATTGAGATCTATCAGATATTATTTTACCTAAAATGTCTGATATATTATGAAACCTATATGTACCTATATTTTCCCAAACTTGCATGTATTTTTAGTAATATGCTTTTATTAAAAATATATAAGAAATGAGTTGACAATATAATCAATTTATTAGGACCAGATCCATATACTATACACGTTTTATAGCCCTATCGACCTATCTCAGAATAGGTACATTTATAGCAATTTCCACCAACATATATTTTTGAACAAATGGACGGGCCATCTTTTCATTGTAGATGTTGCTTATGTTTATGGGTCACTCTGAAAATATGAAAAAAGTAAATGTATAATATATTGAATTTAGAAAATTTATAGCTGGTTTCATCCGCTTATAATAAATCAATAATTGACCAAAAACTTATGTTATCGCCACATTAAACAGAATAATAATCGCTAACAGAAAGTAATGGAAGTTGTAGCAGTAATTCAGATATTTAAATTTGTAATTTATTGGTAAAATCTAAACATACATAGATCTATGAAACATGTTCAGTATATTGTTCGATCTTTTCCATAACATGTGCGTCGAGTATTAGAATTTATATTCAAAATGGCGCCTTAAGGCACTACTTGACGCTACCGTGAGAGAAGCCAAGTAAACAAATTAGAATATATATTCACAAAGTATTTAAAAAGAGCATGTATTTTTTAAAAGAATATCTTCAACTTAATGAAAACAAAGTAAGGAAAGGCTAAAGACTAATTGAGTAAATACATACTTGTGTGGAAGAATATTTCCAAAGATTTACGTAAGCAAAAATCCGATTTTTTTATATGAAACAAATTTCATTTAGGAAATCGTAACTATAAAATCTGTTTTTCCAGAAATTAAGTTAATACTTTTACTGATATTCATGCCGAGTTCTTCATACATTTAAATATTAATGAACTTATAAAGAATCGTTTCAAATTGTTTAGGTAATTCTTGTAAAGGGTGATTTTTTAGCTATTATCTTTTTGGCAACACTGGTTTAAACAGCTGACGCACGTTTCGTGTTTTGTTTCACTGCCAAACATCTTCAGTTTGGTCTATAAATTAACCATGAATCTTCTTAAAAACGAACAACGCTTGCAAATTTTTGAATTTTATTATCAAAATGCGTGCTCTGTTAAGAAAGTTCATCGCGCGCTTCCATTTTATGGTCAGTTTAATCCACCCACTGAAGCGGCTATTCGGGCTATTGTGACTAAATTTCGCACCAAATTTACATTGTTGGACATTAAACCACCAGCACGCTTACGTAGAGTGCGAACTGAAGAAAATATCGCAGCTGTATCGGCCAGTGTTAATGATGACCATCAATTATCGATTCGTCGCCGTTCGCAGCAATTGGGCCTCTGTTACTCAAAAACGTGGAAATGCCAAAATTGGACTAAGCGGATGGACCATTTGAGGCGCAGTCCAGGTCAACATTTGCATGAAATAATCTTCAAACATTAAATTATATGGACCGTACTATCGATTCAAATAAAGATTTCATGCATTTTTCTGAATTTTATGTGTTTTTTTTTTTGAAAAACTTTCCTATAGTTTTTAAAATCACCCTTTACTATACAAATTGTATATCCCTATCGACCTATCTCAGAATAGGTACATTAGTGGATTTATGTAGATGTAGATGTTTTTTATGTTTAAGGGTCATTCTGAAAATATGAAAAAAGTTGCGGCTGTAATTCAGATATTTAAAAAAGTCCAATAACTTCTCGAGGAAACCAAAGTTTTTTGAATTATTTGTATTTTTAAACATAAACTTGTAATATATGGGTAAGATCTAAGCATAGATCTACATGTCCAGTATATTGTTCGATCTTTTCCATAACATGTGCGTCGGGTATTAGAATTTATATTCAAGATGGCACCGATTAGAATTTATATTCACAAACTTTTTAAAAGGAGAACGTATTTTTTAAAAGAATATCTTCAATTTAATAAAAACCAAGTATGGAAAGGCTGAAGGCTAATTGAGTAAATGCTTACTTATGTGGAAGAATATTTCAAAGGATTTACGTAAGCAAAAATCCGAAATTGTTTATATGAAACAAATTTCATTTAGGAAATTCAGAAATTAAGTTAATACGTTTACTGATATTTATGCCGAGTTCTTCATACATTTAAATATTTATGTTGTCATTTTTGTTCAGTTTTCAATACTCTGAAGCAAAATCATGTTTATATGTATTGGGGAATAATTTCCTCAGTTTCACTTCATTTGAACTTTTTTAAGTTCATTTTTTTTACGTATCTTCAGTTTAAGTAAAAATGTACTTGGTTTGAGGAAAAAATCAGCAAAATTGTCCTCAGTTTAAATAGTTACTTAAAAAGTAAAAAAATTACTTAGTTTTAGGAAAATTTCATCAAAATTTTACTTAGAATTAGTAAAAATGTACGGTTTAAGAAAAAACATACTGCAATTTTCCTCAGTTTGAGTAAATATTTACTTGGTTTGAAGAAAATTTAAATAGAAACAAGTTCAAAGCATTTACTACTTTCAAGGAAAATTTTGAACTTGATATGTGGAAATATTGCTTTAGCGATATATAAAGTTAAATTTTCCTAACTTTTAGTTCATTTTAACTAATTATTCTAGGGTCACCTTTTTCTGAGTGTATGTTGTGAATTTCACATAAACAGTGGTTCAGCAACAGTCTCAAAAAAAAAAACAATTAAGGAAAGGCTAAAATCGGACAGGGCCGACTATATGATACACTCCACTTTCTATCGGAATATAATTCAATTCAGTAAAAAAGTGAAAACGGGAACAATTTTTATGTTTCCTAATCATAGGCTAATATGACCCGGTCCAATTTGTCAAATCGGGAAGAATATTTGTATCGGGGCTATATCCAAACATGGAATGAAGTGACTAACTTTCACAATAAGTTCTTCCAGTTCACGTATAACGTGTTATACTCAATTTGAAGAAATTCGGTGAAAATACGCGGTTTCTGGGCGGAAAAAGTCAATCCGGGAGCGAAATTTGTATGGGAGTTATATATAAATCTGAACCGATCTAACACATTTTTACCACAGGTGTTTCCAGTTGAAATTTAAGGTGTTTTGCGAATTTTGAAGAAAATCTATTGAAATGTGTGGTATCTAGAATGAAAAGGGTCAAATCGGGAGTGAAATTCGTATGGGGGCTACACCTAAATCTGAACCGAATTTCTTCAAATAAAACGACGTTCGTCCTTGTCCCGAAAAATTTATTGTGCAAAGTTTCGTTTGGCTCTGGCTACAATCGCGACCTGTATCGTGATTACAAGAATAGATGGACAGACTGACAGACGGACGGACGGACAGACATTACTAAATCGACTCAGAAAGTGATTCTAAGCCGATCGGTATAATTAACAATGGGTCTTTCTCCCTTCCTTTTGGGTGTTACAAACAAATGCACAAAGACATGCTACTTTCGTGGAGTGTATAATGAGAAAAGTTGAAGAAGAGTCATAACTTCATAACTTCATTTATCAATAGATTTCTTCAACTATATGAGATTATTACAAAATAAAACCAAATATTATATTATTTAATTTAAAAAGGCTTTTTCGCGCTATTTACCCACAAAATTTGTAAAAACGCATTTTGCGTTTTTGTGTCAATAGTAAATAGCTGCAGTCAGTACCTATATAATGGTGCCTAAATGATGAAAATCGGACGGAAATTGATGCCGCAGAGGTTATTATTGTAAAAAGAGTATCCAATTCGAAAGGTATCGATTCCTTCTACTTATTTTTCATAGTACCTCTTACAAAATGTTTCTAAGAAATATGAGTTTTTTGCTGTCACCTTGAAAACCCACAACAAATAAATATAAACGTCCGATAATAACACCAATGAGTTATTCTAAGACAAGAATAGACATTTTTAAAGTGCTTCCAAGGTCTATTAATTCAGAAAAAAAATGACAAAAATGCAACATGATTTTTAGAGGAGCGTTTACCTCACAGATGGCTTGGCCCATTGACGAAATATTTTGCACGGATCATCATTAAATAATCCAATCTTCTATCTAATCTACCCAAAAATATTCAAGTAGGAACATGGCTCTCTTTATGTCATTCTCCCATCGTTTAGTGCTAGGAGCGATAAGTGATATCTTCCCACTTTAATGTTTTGATATGTACAAACTCATCACTACGTTTCTATGTCAACAATAAAATAATAAATTGAAAAAATAATCGGACACGATTTCTCTTCTTTTTCTCTTCGTAATCAATCACAAACGTTTCTCTTAAAATTACCAGTGAAAAATTTCTCTCCCTCTTTCTCTGTCTCTCTCTATTTCTGTTAATATCGTCATGTGCTGCCTCACCAATACGACGCTATTTGTACGTTCAGTATCAAACACGATCGCGTCACTTAAGTACGTTCTGTGCGTTCATCGACTTCAACAGCAATTCATCCAGTACCACCAGTCACAGCGTCATCAATTTGCTAACCAGCTGTTAAAATTTCCCTCCAAAAGTATGGCGTCGAATGCTTCCAGTCAAACCGTTGATGACATTCGGATATGTGTTATGAAACCGCAAGATCACCAACGTGTTTTGGATTTTCTACGTATTCACTACTACCTCGAGGAGCCGCTGACAGTGGGCACAGAACCGAAGCAACAAGACAAGGCAGATGAAGAATTCAATATGTCCAACATTGAACACGGCACCTGCCTCATGGCGGTGCACAAGCCGACCGATGCTGTTGTCGGCGCCGTTTTAGCTGGACCCAAAGGCCCCCATGAGGCTGAGCATTTGTTTGAAGCTGCTGCCGAAGAGGGTTCCACGAAGTGGGGCACCATCCTACAGTTCTTGGCGTGTGTAGAGCGAGACGCTAATGTGTGCAAACGTTATGGCGTGGAAAATATTCTACATGCCCATGTTGTTGGTGTAGACACAAAAATGCGGGGCAAGAATATCGGTGGTCGTCTTATGAATGAACTGAAAGCGTTGGGGAAACAACTGAAATATGAACTCTTGGCGACAGACTGCACCAGTTACTATTCCGCACAGATGTGTGAACGTCTGGGTTGGGAATGTATTAATACTGCCTACTACAAAGATTATGTCGACGAGAACAAGAAGCCAATTATACATTCGGAGCCACCACATGAATGTTGCAAGACATTCGCTGTGCGACTGTGAAGAGCTGATTGTTATTTGCTGATATTCAGTATTAAGGAGAGTCGCGGCGAAATAAATTTAAATTTAACTAAATATCTTAAATATAGTGTTGCATTACTGGAACTGGTCTAAGCCTGTTTGCATACAAGTTGTTCATTGAATTGCAGTGGCTTATGGGAAATTGCTATGATTGATTGGATGTAAAAATATTGAACTTTTTGATAATTACACTATGCAACATAAAATAAAAATTTGATATTTTGTGTGTATTCAGGCATACTGATTCATAAAATCAAAAAAAACGGATTTTTTATGGATATATGTTTTTAATTTTTGTACTAAAATCATGTCACAATAATAGAGGTAGAAGCAATTGCCCAACAACAACTAAAATTCAGATACAACCCTGTGTATTTGAGCATTTTGATTGTCAATTCACATTCATATAATCAGGGCCGTGCGTAGGATTTTGACCTGGGGGATGGTTTTCAACTAATCCTACAAAAAGTAAAGGTTTAAAAGTACATTTCAGACAAATTATTTAAAAAGTATTTAGAAATTCTTTATTTTATAGCTATAAAAGTGTTGAAAGATTGTAAAAATATTTATTCGAATCCTCTCTGGTGGTGGAACCCACAACACTCCCCCCTCTTCACATGAACCTGCAACTATAAATTTGACAATCAAAATATTGAAATGAAAAAAATTAAATCAGCTGTTGGACCGACACTACCTTGTTATTGTGCCATGTACAAAAATGTAAATTTTTGACGAAGGTAACTTTGATATTTTAACTCTCATTTTGGAAATATAGGTCCGATCAGGGGGTGTGATATGTGATATATGTTCGATTAAAGGTAATTATATTGGCTACAACTTTTTATCAATTTCCATATGGAGACAGTGGTATAGCAACGGTCATTAAAAATTGATTTTTTTTCCACAAAATAAATATTTTTGTTGGCTAGAAAAAATCATAAAACATTCAAAAAAAATGGAAAAAATTATTTAAATATTATTTTATCTAATTTGTATTTACAAATTTTCTCGTGCTATTTATAAAAAATAAGAAATCATAAAAAAAAAATGTTGCGTCTACAAAGAACGTCCATAGTTCTTATACAGCTAGACATTATTTCTTGAGTTAGAATATTAGCTATTAAAATATAAAACAAAACTATTTTTCCGATTTTTATTTTATTTTTTGTCATCAAAATTTAAAAAAAAATATTTTATCGCAATTTTTTGACACTGTTCCTAAACCACTGTTTCTTTGCGAAAGTGAAATTTGTGTAGCCATCACAATTACCATTAATTGAGAATATAAGTGGGTGTTATCGGACCTATATTTTCAAAATTACAGTACAAACCTTTAAATATATCCATAAAAATATCAATTGTATACACTAGGGCGAATCGAAAATACGTATACGGACACTTTTACTTACAATTTTCCGACTTTTCCCAATTTGTCTCATTTTTAAATATTTCTGCCTTCAAAAACGGCTCCTTTGTCCGATTTTGGCGTCCGAAAAGTGTAAAAAAGTTGTTGAAGATAGCTAAAAACAACCAATTGTTGCATTAGATATCGAGACCAACCAATTCTTTTGAATTGCACAGATCGTATGGGCGATTTTCATGAATACGAAAATATTGTTCTGTGGAAGAACTGTTAAAATGTATCGAAATACTTTCTGGAATATTTCTGGAGGACTTTTCAATGAAATCGATCTGAAATCTACTCAAACATCGCAAAATGGTCTGACTTTTTCAATCCTTTCTACGCCTTGTCGTAGCAATGTCGGATAGAACGCTGACTGAACATGCAAATATAATCAACGTGTAGCCGACATTTTTACGCATAACAATTATTAGATTGATTTATTCTGATTTACAATAGTATTTCATATTATCACACACACTCATCGAGGTATTCGAACATTATTCGTGTGGTCGAACTTCTGCCTTAAGGAGGTCGTAGCTGTGTATCAAAGTGTACTTTTAAAGGTTGCCGTGGACCCGAAGTACCGACTCTCAAGGTTATGCATCCATCCACCTATAGGGTGGATAGTACTGATTATTTTTTCACATTTCTGGTTTTATTGGAAAGGTTGAACTTTATTATTTAATGATGAAACACAATATCATTCTTATGACTGGCTAGGCAGTTCCTCATCCGATCAACCCAATTTTTTAGTCCAATGATGCCGCCAGCCCAAAATCCACACCAAACAGTGACTCGTTGCGGATGCATTGGCTTCTCAATAGTCACGTGTGGGTTTTCTGAACCCAATATGCGGCAAATTTGTTTGTTGACATAGCCACCGAGATGAAAATGAGCTTCATGAAGGCTGAACTGAAGGTCGATCTCTACTCGAAAATTTTCCACGTAAATTTCTTACAGTTTGCATTAAAGACTCACTACTTTGGAAATAAGTTTTTAATATTTCCCAGTATTGTTCGAGCGTATAGCGTCCCATTTTGCAAATATCAAACATAAATCTGAAAATAAAAATGAATTTTATTTTACTTTTCAAAGTCAAATTAATCGGTAGCTCAAATTTAAAATTGTATATGGCCCTCCCTATATTACATCAACAAATATTTATTAAACAATTTATTTTTCAAAAAATCTGAATTTCCTACGAAACGGTTCAGAAAATGAAGTGAATTGGTTTTGATCTGCCTGTGTCAAACTTCGTTGAGAAACGTCGAATAAAGCCTTTAAAAATTGGTTCAGAATTCTTTGACCCTCGAACAGTTTAATTACCCACCTAATTTATTTTCATTGTTGTCGTTACATATGTACATATGTATGTACTACAACGTTGCTATGTAATCTACAAAGTAAACAAATAAAAGAAAACAATAAATTTCAAAATTGCTGATCCGTCATCTCCTAATAATGAAAAAAATCGAAGCTCGCAGAGCCACAAGTGTGATAACATTCTCGCTCGCTCACACCATACGCTGTATGTAGCTCACGAGAACGCCGATAGGCCTGCTTTCAGTATCAAACACGATCGCATCGCTTAAAGACGTTTTGTAAGGGCTACGGCTTCGGCTGTGAAGGCAGCAGACAACAACGACCTCAATAGGTTATAATTTCCTTGCAAAAGTATGCCAACCAATGTTGACGACATTCGGATATGCGTTATCCAACCGCAGGATCATCAACGTGTTTTGGATTTTCTGCGTCTTCATTATTACCGCGAGGAGCCGTTGACAGTCGGCACCGAACCGAAGCAACAAGCCAAAGCGGATGAGGAAGTCAATATGTCGAGTATTGCTGACGGTACCTGCCTCATGGCGCTGAACATACAGAGCGATGCTATTGTGGGTGCAGTTTTAGCGGGACGCAAAGGACCCGATGAAGCTGAACAATTATTCCAAGCTGCTGCCGCTGAGGGTCCCACTAAATGGGGCATCATTCTGCAGTTCGTGGCCTGTGTGGAAAGAGACGCTGATGTATACACACGTTATGGTGTGGAAAAGGTCTTACATGCCCATGTCTTGGGGGTAGATGCTGAGCAGCGGGGCAAGAATATCGGTGGCCGTCTGATGAATGAGCTGAAGGCGTTGGGAAAACAACTGAAATATGAACTTTTGACGACAGACTGCAGCAGCTACTATTCGGCCCAGATGTGCGAACGTCTGGGCTGGGAATGTGTGAATACTGTCTATTACAAGGAGTATGTCGATGAGAACCAGAAGCCAATTATACGTTCTGAGCCACCACACGACTGCTGCAAGACCTACGCGGTACGACTGTGAAGTGGTTGCTGGGAAGTTGTAAAACATTAATTTCACTTGGCATTATGACAATAAATTTTAGCATTTAAGCACAAATATAGAAAAATGCTTATTTATATAAAAATCCCTAAGAAAGCGAGAAAAACAAGTAAAAACAAAAAATCAAAAATTCGTTGCCATTGAGAAGAAGGCTAGAGTTTGAATTGTTTTAAAACGAAACCATTCAAGATTATGAATATGAAATCTATCAAATTTTTAAAAATATTTTTGAACAAAAAAAGCACAATTCCTAAAGCAGGGAAAATAAATCCCATAAATGTGATTTTTTATTTTTATTTCCAGGTTTATGTTAGACATTTGCAAAATGGGACGCTATACGCTCGAACAAAGTTGGGAAATATTAAAAACTTACTTCGAAAGTAGTGAGTCTTTGATGCAAAATCCCCGCTATCGCGAATAAAATTTCCCTGTGAAGAAATTGTTCCCTTAAATTTCCAATCGCTATTTATGCTGATTTTTTTCATGTTTCTTCGCTTTGGATTTGATCGCCTAATATCTAAAACAACGCAAATAAGAGAACTCTATTCCCGATTTATATTCATATTGCCATCCTACGCCGATAGGGAAATAAAAAATTCCACGTGAACAAATTACCCTTTTATTCGCGATAATGGTGATTGTGAGAAATTTACGTGGAAAATTTTCTAGGGCTCTACTGAAAAATCGAACCAGTCGTGGTAGTCATATAAATTATATTGTGTTCCATTATTAAATGGCAAAGTTCAACCTTTCCAATAAAAACAGACATAATCGGTTCTTTTTTATAGCCGACTCTAATTTAATGTTTTAAATGGCCGACCCTGTATATTGACTTTATATGAGATGTGTAGTTATTGGACCACGCTAATCGGTCCTTTTTATACCCCCCCCCCCCCTCCTGCAGGATGGGGGTATACTAACGTTGTCATTCCGTTTGTAACACCTTGAAGTATCGTCCTGAGACCCTATGAAGTATGAATATTATTGATCGTCATAAAATTCTAAGATGATCTAGTCATGTCCGTGCGTCTGTTGAAAGCACACTAGCATCTAAACGTGCACTTTAAAGTGGTTTTTATTCGTACAATGGTACAAAAAGGGATAAAAATGGTATTTATCAAACGACAACAGCTATAAATACGAAATTCGGTGTGTACATTCTTCTAATTGAGTGTAATGTAATGTAAAAGTATTTTTTCCAAACTCGTACTTTTAAGGGGTAATATGGGAATAGAGGGATAAAAATGGTACCAAGCAAACGACTGCACCTCAAATAATGAAGTTGAGTGTATACATTCCTCTGATTGCGTAGACACATAAAATAAACGTATTTTTCCAAATTCGAACTTTTTGTGGTTAAACTGAAAAAAGGGATAAAAATAGTAGCAAACAAATGACCGCAGCTAGAGTCATGACATTCGGAGTATACATTCCTCAGACTGCATAGACACACAAAAATAAAACGATTTTTACAAATTCGTACTTTTTACTTTTACGGCCAAAATTGTTTGAATCAGGTTATTTTGCACTATGTACGTTAGGCTGGGTTGCGGTCCCCATACAAATGGAAAAACAAGTTCCTGTCACCCCACGAAAATAAAGTTTTTATTGTTTAATGATGATTTGCAAAATATTTCGTTCCTAAACGCTGCTGAAAATAACCCTAAAAATCATTTTTTCGGGTGTATTTTTTTTCCCATTTTTTTTCTGAGATAATAGACCCCTGAAATCACTTTACACATAAATTTTGATTCTTGTCTTAGAGTAACTTATTGGTCGAATTATTGCACGTTTATAGTATTTTTTGTGGATTTTCTACTGTGACTAGTGACAACTTTTTCGTATTTGGTGGTAGTATTTTATAAACAATAAATAGCTGCAGTCAATACCTTTCGAATGATGCCTAAATGATGAACATTGGAATGAAATTGACGCCGCAGCGTCAATACTTTTGTAAAAAGTATTTAAACATTTTGGCTTTGAAAACCATCGCCAACTTTAAATTATTTCACAAAAATGGAGCCAGTAACGTCATTTTTCGTCCGATTTTTCATTACACTTCTTACGAAATGTTCCAAGAAATATGAGTTTTTAGCTATCACCTTGAAAACCTACAAAAAAACAATATAAGCGGTCAATAATACTACCAATGAGTTATTCTAATACAAGAATAAAACTAATTCAGAAAAATGATTGGAAAAAATGCAACAGAAACATTTTCAAGGGCGTTTAGCTCACAGATGGCTTGGCCCAGTAACGAAATATTTTGTAGATCAACGTTAAACTATCCAATTTTTATTTCTGGGGGGTGACCGCTGCATTTTATTTTCATGACCCATGCTAATGTACGTGAGATAATGGATTTTCAAAATTTTTACTTTTGTTTACAAATAGATTGGAAATACAGCCAACTGTAGCGCCCACAATATACCAATATTTATGGTATTTAAGATTTTTTGAAAATATAAAAATAAGAATATATTGAATTGACTTGAAGTATTATTTCGATATATATAGTGTAAATGTATTGGTAGCCTTGTCTTAACAGAGTGGTTTGAAACAATAAAAAATTTGTATTTATTTGTAAATTTTTTTTTTTTCAATATTTTTATTTGTTTTAGTTTGGCTATATTAAAACAAATTTCCTGTAAGGTTACTGCACTTCTACGAAAATCAACAGCTTCTGTGGAATGCAATCCATGGTGGCCAGGCCGAACTTAACTCCGTTTTTACTTGTTTATTTTTATAAATGTTATCTCTAGCAAATGTGCAAACATACAATATCTAAATCTATATTTTTGAATTTTATGCCAGTTTTGGTTTGGTTTTTCTAAAATACTTTGGCGTATACCAATGTTTGAACATTGTTTTATTATATTTTTATTAGAAAATAACTGATTTGATTTTTCGATTATAACCAAAATGAATGACCTCTACCATACATTGTAATTACAAATGATATTCAGCCAGGAGAATATCCAAGTATTTATATCAAATTGTGAATTGTCTTCTAAAAAAGGGTTTTTTCGATAGACGAATATCATAGATTGCATTTCGGAGGTAGGTACATGGTATAACTAGTAAACACTAACTACTTCAGTTCTAATAATATTTTAAATTCATATAAGAAAACTAACATTTACCCTGTTTCAGTTTAAGCTCTGATATATAAGCATTCGCTACTCGTTAGAAGGTGTTACTACTCTTTTTGTGCGTAATATCACAAAGTCGTATGAAGAAAGTAGTAGACAAAATCTAACGTAGGGGAATAAATAAAGGAATACCATTTCACCGTAGGCCGCACACCAAGAAAAGGTGGAAACTGAGAAGGAGAACATTTGTAATTAAACAAAAATGTTTAAAACAAGCGTATGTTCTTAATTTATTACAATTAAAATTATAATGATTTTTTTACAATAAGGGCATAAGCACCCTTAGTCCGGGTAAGGAAGTTTTTTATATTCTGCTTATTAAGCAAGATAGTTTTAAGCATTTTCATACAAACATTTTGAATTTCACGTTTCCTTATTTATCGCTGCGTAAAGTAAACATGACAATTAATTCAAAAAAACAAAACGCAAATTTTGCAATAACATATTTTTTGATGTGAGTTTTATGTATAAAGATGTATTATAACCCACATAACATGTTAAAATATTTTATTTATTTATTTATTATGAATTACAATACAAAGTAAATTTATATTCTAATTTTGGGTCCAGGGATTGAGCCGGGGTGACTAAGACCATTGTAGCTAGTTATTGCAGCGACAGACCAGAGCCTCTGGTGGGAATCGAACCCACAACCCCCACGCTGATATATATTTAAATACTTTTTTTTACCTTTTAATTAGATGTACATATTTAAATAATATTTATATATAGCACATATACAAGTTAGTCTAAATGTCTTACACTCAAATTGGCATTTTTATCTAAAATTGTCTACGTGTTTTGATTCAGAGCAGTTAGCAACACTGCTAACACTCAGTGATATTTTAATTTTCGTTCGGACGGTTGTGATTTTTCTCGTGCTGAAATAAATAAATGATTGAGAAGTTATATTTGTGTTAAGAAACCTGTTGATGTCGGAGTTGCAAAATTAATGGTGATTTCCTTAAATGGATACGTTTCTTTAGAATAAAAAGTTGCGCGCAAACGTGCGGGTATAAAAATATAAAATATAATATTTCACATGTTTTTCTTGGTTTAATTTCATTTAATTGAACCTCTCTGAGTGCGCCATTTACAAAAGGTAAACAGAGATCAGCTGTTTCGTGTCGTGTCGCTCATTCGGTTATTTGTGAGAGTGTTTTTGAGAGAAAAGTTGTAGTTGTTATTTGCTGAAACGGTTCGGCACCATCATAAACGTCGGTAACATCATAAAACAGAAGTGAAAGAGATTTTTGTATTTTTTCAGCTTTAGAAGAACAAAATACAAACACATTTAAGAAAATATCATCTAAGTAAATAAAAAAGGTAAGTAAAGTTTTTTGTATACAAATTATTGAAGTGTTTTGTAACGCTTATTTAAAAAAATTGAAGGTCAAATCAAAATTTTAATATAAAAACCTATTGTTTGCCGACCTTCTTACTCCCAAAATTATTGTACAAATATTAAAGATTATTTCGACGAGAATTGGAATTTTAATAAAAAATTATCCACTGTCCTATGATAAAAAGTAAGAAACATACTGATACACCACGACCAAAAATGCAAATAAATCAAACAATTGCAAAAATAGGGCCGGGGTAACAAAAATTTTAATAAAGATTCGATTTTTTACTCAAAATAAAAAAATCACTTTGTCGCCGACTACAATATATATATATATATATATATATATATATATATCAAAACTAATTAGAAAAATATTTTGTGTTGGCTTTTTTAGACTTGACCTCGATAACAATAAATTTGACTTACACTGGATAATTATGCATTTCATAAATTGCTGTTGGCATTTCTTTGATATTGTTGTGGCCACAATTAAAAAAGTTATTTTGATAGAAATTTTAGTTATCCAGTCTTAAAGAAAAAAACGGCTACAATTATAATAAAATATAATTGAAATTAAATTATCAAAAACTGATTTGAACTGGGATATTGTCCTGGCTGGCAAAAACTATCTGTGTAAAATTTAATTTCAATTGCAAGGCAATCACCTATAAATTTTTTTTAATTTTTTGGAAGGACTTTTTTTTAAATAAATATTTCCCTTTTTATTTTTTTACACTCCACGAGAGTATTGTGTCTTTGTACATTTGTTTGTAACGCCCAAAAGGAAGGGAGATAGACCCATTGTTAATTATACCGATGGACTTATAATCACATTTTTAATCGATTTATTCTTGTAATCACGCTACAGGTCGCAATAGCCAGAACTAAATGAAACTTTACACAACGAAGTTTTTGGTACAAGGACGAACGCTATTTAATTTGAAGAAAATCGGTTCAGATATAGATATAGCCCCCATACGAATTTCACTCGTGATTTGACTCTTTTCACTCTAGATACCACATAGTACAACAGATTTTCTACTATCTAAACTATTTCAACTAAAAACTCCTGTGGTAAAAATGTGTTAGATCGGTTCAGATTTATATATAGCTCCCGATTTGACCTTTTCCGCTCTAGAAACCACATATTGTATCAGATTGTCTTCAGACTTGGCAAAATATCTTTTTTTTTAAACAAGGAACACCTATGGTGAAAATAGGTCAGATCGGTTCACATTTATATATAGCTCCCACACAAATTTCACTACCGATTTCACTTTTTCCACTCTATAAACCACATCTTTTAATAGATCTTCTTCAAATCTTTCAAAATATCTTATATTACAAGAAGAAGAAGCACACATGGTGAAAGTGGGTCAGATAGGCTCAGATTTACGTATAGCTCCCATTCAAATTTCACGGATAGAACTTCTCCGCCCCAGAAACCACGAATTTTCACCGAAAGTAAGCATAAGACGTTATATTTGAACTGGAAGCACTTATTGTGAAAGTTAGTCACTTTATTCCATATTCGGATATATCCACGATACAAATATACTTTTCGATTTGACAAATTGGACCAGGTCATATTATTTTTTAGTTTTTCTTCTTTTTTCTCTAGAATTAAAAAATCCATAATAAAAAACTCAAGGACTAAAACCACAAAAGAGCACCATATTCCCCCGCAATTAAAATTAAACAGACCCTGGCATTTTTTCCTTTCGTTACGTTGCACTTCACTTCAATTTAAATTTCTCTGCCCAGCGTTTAAGGTGCAAATTCATTGTGGCAAGTATTTGATTTATAAGCGTAAAATAGTTTTACACCTGAATTATAGCAATTTTCGGTACACGGAAATTAAGTTTATTTTGTTGTTTTAATGAGTCTATGAATGTTGCCCGAGAGTGCCGAGTGGAGCAGTTTTCGCGCAAAATAAATGCAACTGCAGTTGTAGCGGCGGCACAAAAAAAGCAGAAAACTGCAGAGTACTTTTGTTGGTAACAACAAAAATTTATAAACGAGGTAAAATATGCAAAAACTTTTTTGTACGACACACACACATACACACTCACTGGAAAATAACTACAATAAAGGACGACACAAAGGATGTAGTGAAGGAGCGCGAGCGGCCAGCCAAACCACCATGAAAAAAAGCAACAGCAACAGTTAGAGTGGAATGTTGTGCAAGTGCATAGTCGGGAGCAGAAAAGTGGCCCTACGATGATTACACGACTACGAATACAATTTTTATTTAAATTGCCACATAAATTTAAGAAAAAATGCTTCACATTCAATATGAAATTGTTTTAAACTGAATACAAACAGACACTTAAACCTACATCCACACAGAGAGAACAGAACAGACAAATCCACACAAGCAGGCCGCCCGACTCCTGAAAATATGCAATTTTCTGTTAACGCTGGGACCATATGAATGCAGGAGTGGGGATATGTGTGGCTGTGTAGTTAAGTGGTTCTCTCATCATTATCAACACGAAAACGCCGAAGGAAAAAATATTTATTGTGCGCGATAAATAATGCGGCAACCAATTTTTAAATTAAACACCAACCGACAGGAGGTGTACACCAACGCCACCTCCACCGTCAACGTAACACGGCAACAGCAACAGACCCGAAATTCTCAAAAAATAAAATAAAACAAAATAAGAGAAACTGGCTTTTCGGAGGTAGTGAAATATTCTTTTTTTCCTGATAAAAAAGATTTAAAATAAAAATAGTGTGGCAATCGGATGAAACGAATTCAATGTACAGACAACAGACAAATATTCTCCATATCATTTGGAAAAAATGCCGATATAAGGATTAGAGTTTCTTGTTTCCTGGAAAAGCGGAAACGATTTCAGCTTTTCTCGCGAAATTCTGTTGAATATAAAAATATATTTTTTATAGTTGATTATTTATTTTATTATTGGACCTAATATTTTATTGAAAATTAAGCGCGAGGCCGATGCTGTCTATTTTTTATTTAATTTTGCATTTTATTCTCTGGTGTCTTCAGTTATATTTTTCTTAGTTTATATATTACAAAACGAAAGCAAATTGAAAAACATATTTATAAAGAGTGATTTTTAAAAGCTATAGGGAAGTTTTTCAAAAAAAAAAACAAAAAACACATAAAATTCAGAAAAATTCATGAAATCTTTATTTGAATCGATAGTACGGTCATCATTAACACTGGCCGATACAGCTGCGATATTTTCTTCAGTTCGCACTCTCACTCAGCGTGTTGTTTAATGTCCAACAATGTTAATTTTGGTGCGAAATTTAGTTACAATAGCCCCAATAGCCGCTTCAGTGGGTCGATTAAACTGATCATAAAATGAAAGCGTGCGATGAACATTCTTCACAGAGCACGCATTTTGATAATAAAATTCAATAATTTGCAAGCGTTGTTCGTTTGTAAGACGATTCATGGTTAAAATATAGACCAAACTGAAGATGTTGGACAGTGAAACAAAACACGAAACGTGCGTCAGCTGTTTAAACCAGTGTTGTCAAAAAGATAATAGCTAAAAAATCACCCTTTATTACAAAACAGGTTTTTTATTAATGGATCATGTCTCCGGAATGACAACCGCCAAATCTAAATTTCTCTACTAGATGTTAGCACACTTTAAAGAACTATTATTCTTAGTGTTTTGTATTCAAATGTGTGCCTTACGCATCAAATATGGGACAAAATATTCCAATTCTTCTATTCGAGTAGAGTAAATTTTATTCTCCACATATTATCCCCTTGATAGTTCCAAAGAAATTCCTCTAGTTGAATATTGCTGAAGTATTCTTACAAACTAACGACAGAAATTCAATAAATCAGCAGTTTTTTTCATAATTATCCTCCAAATGAAACTCCAAAGCAAACCTTTCCTAGCAAACATCACAAATTGTATATAAATTCTGAATGTATTTAAATATAATCTGAAGACTACCAATGCACACTGGTGCCAAATCAATTTTTTTTGTGGCATATAATTGCAAAATATAGATACAATCTTGTAAGTTAGCTAATTGGGTAAACATAACATACTTAAAAAATAAAAGTATATAAAATAAACTCAATATACCCAACAAGCAAAGTAATACGAAAACGATTCGAAATCGTTTAGCAGAAAAATAATATTTTGCGGCAACAATCATATTCGTATTGCGGAAGTTATTGCGGAAGAAGTTTGTGCGGCCAGGGCGATACGCAATACATCCGGATGATAAATCGGCGGTAAACATCCGGAAGAAATCTGCATGATATCGCCATAATATCACCTGGAAGATAAAAACGGGATATCGCCAGATAACCACCTAGAAGACAAAAACGCAATTTTCCATATTTCAAAATTAATAATTACATAAAGTGATTAATAAAGAAATACAATAACATCATAAATGATCAGTAAACATAAAACAACTATGAATTAGAATTTAAATAGATGGACATCAGAGAAAAATGATACAGATAGCAAGCTTATATTATACCACTGCTGTGGTATCTTACCTTATGTTCTTTATTATTTCGGTCTTTCGCATCTTAAAAATGTTTCTGGTTAATCAATTGGACGTTTTTGCTCTTGGGTTTGAAAAAGAATCACAGCATATATCTGAAAATAAAACAAATAAAATGCATATAATATTTATATTATATTATATATATAACTAGCAAAAACCCGATACTTTATTTCAGTGTAAATCGCTTGAAAAAACGCTTTATGTTGTGCAACTACGTATTCACACCAAATTCTCGATTACAGATACTACGTAGCTGGAGGAATTTATACACCGCACTGACTTTTGTCCCCCTTGTACAAATTAAACAAAAAAATTATATTGTTCCATAAATTTATACATAGTCAATAGATTAATTTAAGTAGGCACACAAATTGAAACAATTTTCTTAAAAAAATATCATAAGAGTAGAAAATTGTTTGGCCGTTTCTTTCTGTTATAATAATACCCTCACTCTACGGAATATATATAAGCATTTGGAATATAAAAAAATGTAACTCAGAGTTGTTTAATAGGCTGTTTCCACTACGGTCGCTTCCACGTCCGCGTCCAATAATCAATGAACGCGCGTTAAAGCCTATACAAAAATCATAGGCAGTTAGGTATGGGAAAAAGTCGCGTTCATATTGGACGCGTTTTCCGATAAGTCACGTTTACTATAAATTCGATTATTTTTGCAATCGAAACCCACCCATACCTATTAATGGCAACATCGCAAATTGCACATCCCTATTAAAACAGCTGTTTATCAGCATAAACATAAACAGGCACAGCCAAAATGCAAAAAACAAATGACCAGATGCTTCATGCATTGTACAAAAAATTTGCAGCGCTGCTGCTACTGCACATTTCCATTTGGCGCAATACCATTTGATCCTCATTTTCCACTGCGGTTAGCAAAATAATATCATTTAACTCCATGATAATGTCACAACAAAAAAATATTAAACTTTTCGCATCGCAAAAAAAAACAAATAAACGCAAACAGCTGTTTGAACGCAAACGTGGACGCAAAACACAATGGAAACACCATTAAAAATTTTCGATAAATCGTTGACGCGGACGTGGAAGCGACCGTAGTGGAAACAGCCTATAAGACCCTAAGTATGTCCAAAATACCTTCCACGTCCGTCTGTATGTCTAGATTTCTGGTGCACACGTAGTAGTATTATAGTATTATTATTTCCAGACATAGTTTAAATTTGGAGATGGATGAAATGGTACCATATAGTCCATATTCCTAGTAAAATATACGGAACCTATTATATATTGATATTTGGGAAAAGTTTTTTATAATCACTTTGAGCGTACGAAATATGTCAGATTTGGTTACGCCCCTTCTTGTACCTCCCACACAAATCACCATTACGTAAAATTAAACCTTTTATAACTTCTATAGGGATGATGGGAATACTCTGAAATTTGATCTTTGCCAATATTTTCACATATGCTTCCTCCATATATTGGCATAAGCTTTGGTAAAAAAAAATGATATAACTTCCATACGGATTGTCGATATCAGTTGCAATTTTAAATTTAAAAATGTTTTTATAATCTATGTAGTCCTACAAAATATGTGTAGGCTTGATCTTTATTTTTCAGCTTTAATGTTTATATATTTACAAAATATTCATGTAAATATGTATATTAATTACAGAAATAAAAGTAAATATGTCTTTAGTGAGATATTTAATATCTAGAATAATTATTTAGTCTTTAGTGAAACTTTTCTTAAAATAACTAAGCGGTCTTTAGTGAGACTTGTTGATGGTTTGCAATATATAATGAGACTGTCCGATACTTCTCCTGTCGTTCGAAGTTCTGTCAACGTCAAACTTTCAGAAGCTGTACATCGAAAGTTCTACTCACTTTCCTCTCAGAAGTTTCTCTGCCCGTAATACTATGCAAAGTCATTGTCTTATCCTCTCTCGCTCTATGTCTCTCTTCCAACCGATATCTAAATATGTCCAGAAACTTCCTGTGTTGTCAAGTCTATGGAGTCCGTTACCCTGTATTGTATGTAGAGACTGATTCCTACATATGTATGCTTTTGTTACAACCTTTGTCAACTAAATCCTTTACATATAACTTCTATACCAGTGCATGACTTGAAATCAGAACTTTATTTCGACTATAATGTTCGCATGGAACGGAAAAGTACGAATTTCGAAAAATTCGTTCATTTTACATTTCTTAGTATTTTGAGGGACACATTTTATGATTCCAGCTCCATCCGTTTGATTGGTACCATTTTTATCTCTTTGTACCCGATGTCACCCCCAGAAAGTTCGAATTTTAAACAATATTTTATTGGACGCGTTGAAGGTATAAGAATAATTTGCGTACTAATTTCAGATTCTAGGTCCAGCCGTTTGGTCAATGCTGTGGTACCATTTTTTATCCCTTCTTACCCCATTTTATCCCTTAAAAGTACGAATTTCGAAAAACTCACTTCATACCTGATCACTACGCTGTAAGAGAAATGTACACACCAAATTTCATGATTCTAGCTTCAGCCGTGTTGTTTGTATCATTTTTGTCCCTTTTTGGCCCATTTAACCCCCCAAAAGTACGAATTTTTCAAAATTGGGATGCCTTCATGTCGCAAGAGGAATGCCCATACCAAATTTCAAGATTCTAGGCCCAGCGGTTTGGTCATTGCGGTGGTACCCACGGTTTAGAAAATAAAGGTTACGCAAAGAAGTGTGCAACTTTTTTCCTCTCTCTGCGCATGACGTCACAGTTTCAGTTTTGCCTATTAGAACGTTGCTAACAATACGAAAACAATGGAATTATAAACGAAATTCGTTATTTTTAGTTAGTTGTTAGTTTATAGTTTTATTTATTTAGATTTCGTGACATTTGTTGTGTTTTAGTATTACACTATATTTATTTATTTGCTACTTCATTTTGCAATGCATCAACAAAATAAGAAAAGAAACACGGATTTCCAATGAAACAGAGATTTACTTTTATTATTTCCGAAACATACATACGAAACAACAAAAACAATATCGCCAATATTTCTGCAAAATGATACAATGGTGATACGAAAAAAACAATATTTTGATAAATTTCTTCAAAATAATAAATGGAAGATATTGCCGCAATATCTTCGTGGTGATATATCATCCAAATGTGTGTAGGTTAGAACCAACATAATTGTCTTGGTAAAGGGTGGTCAAAAGCTAAATTTTATGGAAGCTTCAAAGAAAGAAGCTTAATTCGCTTTGGAGAAATGGGTTTTTCTTGAAAATTATTATAAAAGCTAAATATAGCATATTCCACTTGACACTGCAATTTAACCCATATGAGGACAACTGTTTAATGCAGACATTTGAGCAACAGTTTTTTCTGGGCGTTATTTTTAATATCTCAGCAAATAATATAAAATTTCTCCATGTGTACAGAATAAGTGAATGATATGATATATGACATTTTAAACGTGACTTCAATATCTGCAAGATAAGATATCTATGAGTCTCGCACACAAAACTGATTCAGCGCTATGATAAAATATATTAACAACGACTAAAATAAAATTGTGTGAGTTTGCCGAAAAATGCTGACGAAATATTAATTCCACCATAAACTATGCACTCAGGCGAACACTTTCACATTTACATACTGAGTCAAGTTCAGCCCTACATATAAATTTTTGTCCACAAAATTTATAGGTCATGTTCATTACGAATTTGTTTTGTGATTCGTAATGAACTTAACAACACTTAAGTATACCGACAAGACCAATAATCACAAAATGTTAAATATAATTTTTCAACTACTTACAACGGCGTTCAAACTCCATAATATTGTTTTCTTTTCACACGTAGATTTTAATTAATTGATAAAACGGCTTAAGACATGAATATATTTTTGGAAAGAGGGCTTCAAAATAAGAACATGTTATCGATAACACGCTTAGTTATCGAGTTATCTGAGGTTAAAATTTAGAAAAATCGAAACGTGGTCAAAATAAAAAACGAAAAATTTAAATAAAAATATGGAAATTGTTACCGAGTTACCGAAATCAAAGATAAAGTTTAGAAGAATCGAAATTTAAAAATTTGTTTTTTTTTTTGTGTGTACTTTACGGAAGTTCCTACTGTAACGAGACTAAATTACAAGACAGCCACAAACAAATGCGCACACATATACAGAAATATCATACACAAGAATAGGAAAGACGGATTGTAGTTGACAAAAACTTGTGAAAGTGGAAGGATCGTTTGTTTGTATATTGATTGTTATTCTTATGTATATTTGTTTAGTGTAACGCCCCTGAGGATGATCGACGAAGTCGTTCGAAATATCGGGAACAAAATTGAAAAATAAAATAATAAACAAACAAAATCTTGTTTTCATTTACTTGAGACCTTAAGCCGGACAATAATACAAACCAACTTCTTTAAATATCAAACTGTAAATGATTTTGACTGCCCGTACGAATGTTATGTTTATTGTAATCAAATTGTATGTCACTTTATGTGGGAGGTATCAGAAGGGGTGTGACAATTTCACCCATATTCCATGCGAATGTAACCACTAAAAAAGCATTGCTAAATATCAAATATCACACTAATTCGATCATCAGTATAGAAGTTATAACAGCTTTAATTTTACGTAGTTTTGCGTGATTTGTGTGGGAGGTACTGGAAGGGCGTGGTAAAATCCAACATATTTAGTACACTTAAAGCGATTATAAAAATATCACCAAATACCAAAATAAAGCTGATTCCGAATATCCGTGTGGAAGTTATATGGGTTTTAATTTAACATTGGAATATGGGCTATATCTGTGGTAAGTACCAGAAGGGGCGAACTTAAACTAAGTTTGGAAAAAATATTACAATGTGCAAAATTTGAATCGATTCCTTAACTCCTTTCGAGAGTGTCTTGTACTCCAGCCAGACGGACGGACGGACGGACATGGCTCAAACACCTTAAAAAGTCGTGAAACGGATTTGGTCCAAACATACATAGGGTCTTATGTCACTACTTCAATGCGTTACACTTATAATTATATTATAAGTCCCAAATGATATATACCCTCCTACTCTGTAGAGTTAGGTATAATTATCCATGAAATGGTCTTATCTCATTTTTTTCGATTTTGTGATATACGCGAAGATAACTTTGGAGCGACTGCTTATAGTTGAAAATTAAATTCTAGCACTTCATGGAATTGTTAATATTCCGACACATACTCCGTATATAGTAAGAAATTACATATATCGAGGGCTTATATTCAATAACCTCTATCTACAAAAACACAATTTTTCAGGAAAGCCAAAAAACTGTTTTATTCGCAAATTAGCAACAATTTTAATGAACTCATCTTCCACAATATTAACAAAATGTGTCTTACAAACACCCTAACTAAATTTTTTTTTGAAATTCGAGTTATTTTAGCTTCTTTGGTAGATAGAGGGTATTGACTCACAAATGAAATCATTGCGTAGGAAAATAATATGTAGATAGAGGGTATTGCCTTATTTTAAAATTAAGTTTGTTTTACGGTTTTTGTATGGGGATCCACAAAAAGGTGGGAGATAGGGGGTAGATATGTTCACAAGAAATGTTGGGGATGGAAAAATGGCAGGACCTGTTCTAACATTTGCACCCTACACAGAAAAAAAAAACTTGTGTAATTATAATTTTGTAGTGAAAGCTATATTAAAGGATTATAATACATTTTCAGAATTTTTACTGCGCCTGGCTGAGATTATCATAGAAATAGTGATACTCCTCTGGAATTACCACCTTTAGATCCTGTAAATGTTTCCATTTGTTTTGCTGGATTGGGAGTCGACCGGTATGCAATAGCTTTGGTTCTATGTGACCTTCATATTGCTTGATTGTAATAGGTAGTTCAGTGTAATTATGATCAAAATTCACTTTAAACTGAATGCTACCACTTGGCGAATATAAGAGAGATCTTAGTTGGGATACTGTCGGATCATTTTGTGCTCGACCAGGTCTAATACTTGAAAATCGAATAAGGTTAGTATCCTAATAGTTTTTAAAAAAACTATAATCTAAATATAATGCATCAAATGGCTTTTTATTGATTTTATTGTTGATTTTGACTGTTTTGCTTTTAATCTTTTGGAATAAAATCTGACATATGTCGATTCGATTTTAATTCGAGGGGAAGTGGTAAATTTCAAATCAGTACTATTAATTTAACTAAAAAATAGCCTGAAATTAAATAAAACGAAACAATTATATAATGTAGATAGAGGGTTTTGCCTTTATAAAATTCATAAACAAGTATCTTTGTAGATAGACAAATGATAAAATACAGCATATATAGTACTAAAAATAGGTTTTTTCAATTGAAATTTTTACAGTAGATGCAGATGGGGTCAGTGATGAGTTTGGCATAAAAAAAAATTCGTCAAAATGTAGATAGAGGTTATTGAATATAAGCCCTCGATATATTTTGTCTCTGATGGACAAAAAATACCAAGATTTAAACTTATTTGCCTGTTTATTGAGAACATTTGTAAATTTAAATTTTGGATATAGTTCAATTACACTGTGGACCAATTATAAAGGATGATTTTTTAAAAGCTATAGGAAAGTTTTTCAAAAAGAAAAAAACACATAAAATTCAGAAAAATGCATGAAATCTTTATTTGAATCGATAGTACGGTCCATATAATTTAATGTTTGAAGATTATTTCATGCAAATGTTGACCTTGACTGCGCCTCAAATGGTCCATCCGCTTAGTCCAATTTTGTCATTTCCACGTTTTTGAGTAATAGATGCCCAATTGCTGCGAACGGCGACGAATCGATAATTGATGGTCATCATTAACACTGGCCGATACAGCTGCGATATTTTCTTCAGTTCGCACTCTACGTAAGCGTGTTGGTGGTTTAATGTCCAATAATGTAAACTTGGTGCGAAATTTAGTCACAATAGCCCGAATAGCCGCTTCAGTGGGTCGATTAAACTGACCATAAAATGGAAGAAGCGCGCGATGAACTTTCTTAACAGAGCACGCATTTTGATAGTAAAATTCAATAATTTGCAAGCGTTGTTCGTTTGTAAGACGATTCCCGGTTAAATTGTAGATCAAACTGAAGATGTTTGACAGTGAAACAAAACACGAAACGTGCGTCAGCTGTTTAAACCAGTGTTGCCAAAAAGATAATAGCTAAAAAATCACCCTTTATCTACAGCATTCTTATGGCCAGTGACTTATAGTGAAATTTGTCATAGAGTATTTCTTCAATTCACAGCATCCCCCCTAAAATACAGTTTTGTGGGATAGTATAGCACTAATTCGGATAATAATACGAAATTAATGCTAAAATGAATTTTAAGTTTTGACTTATTTGTAACATTTATGCTGAGTTTGGCTTATAGTAGATTGTTATGGCAAATATTTTTGTATAACAGGGGTCTTCTATGTTGAAGAGCTAGAGAGTTAGACTGTTCCACAAAAATGTTCCTCGTAGTGTTTTAAGTAATATTGCTAAATACATCCCATACTTAAAATGTAAGGGTCACAAGGCTTCCTACGCCGATTCATCGTAAGAACGTCTAAAAGGGGTGAATACCCACCTAAAATTACTACCATATACGTAAACTTTCAAAACGAATAGGGGCGTTCTTTAATATTCTAAATTAGAATCGGCTCAAGTTCTGGCTCTGGTTATTTATTTCAAACTTCTGGTTTTATTTGAAAGGTTGAACTTTGTCATTTAATAATGGAACACAATATCATTTATATGACTATCAGGACTGGCTCGGCAATACACATCCGATCAAACCAATATTTCAGTACAGCCCAAAATCTACACCAAACGGTGACTCGTTGTGGATGCATTGGCTTCTCAATAGTCACGCGTCGATTCTCTGAACCCCATATGCGGCAATATTTGCTTATTGACAGAGCCACCGAGATGAAAATGTGCTTCATGAAGGTTGGACTGAAGGTCGATCTCTTCTCGAAAATTTTCCATATAAATTTCTTACAGTTTGTGTAGCAAAGACTCACTACTTTCGAAGTAAGTTTTTAATATTTCCCAATTTTGTTCGAACGTATAGCGTCGCATTTTGCAATTGTCAATTCTTTATTAGAACCTTTTTATTTTCGAAAAAGTCATTGTGTTCGACAGTTTAATAATAATATCATATTTTTCATTTGAAAGCATGGATTTTTTAATTGAATTAAATTTTTCTCTCTGATTCTAAGGGCATCTAGACTTGTTCTCCAGCCTATTAAAAACATCTGACCGAAACTATATATATATTATAAAGGGTCCCCCAAATAACTTTTTTTTGAAAATGCTATAAAAAAAACTACTGAATATTTTCTCAAATTTCTTTTTTTATTTGAAAGTACAATCCTTCCGGTTAATAATGGAAAATAATTTCATTGAAATGGCTGCCTTGGACACCCCACAAATAATAGTCCAATGGTTGAATAGTTGAAAAAAAACGTTAGATGGCGGAAAATAAACTCTAGTCCTTTCCGAACACAATCCGGTATTAAACTGAGACCAATTTGTTAATACACCGGAAATACCTTGATAATGTCCACAGCGAAGAGACAGATAAGGGATGCAAATTCAGACGATAACATTGTGGTGGCTCTCTTTTCCCCCGAAATATTTATTTCCATTTTGCGGAGGTCATAAATGCAATGGATCATTGGAGGGCAGCTTTCATTGATGTTGTCTCTTGCCACTGTCCCTGTTGTTATTTAATATTTCGACAATAAATTCATGGCAGTTGCAATGCATTCACTCGTTTCACTTTAATTTTCTTATCTGGAGGCCGCTGTTGTTGGATGTTAACTAGGGGGGGCGCAGTGGAGCTGCTACCATTTATTATATTTCGGTTTTTGTTTTTCTCTTGCGGTAATTTGTGTTTTCCTCTCTCTCTCTCTCTCTGTCTATTTTTTATGTTTATTGTATTTCCTGTTTTTTGCGGAAGGGTGGCACCACTGCAAATTAACTGACTTCCGCTGCATGACAGTCAATGCGGTGCATTTGGTGCTGTTTCTCCGGGGGGTGTGTGTCTGTGAGTACGTTTTGGGCTATATATTCACTTAGTTTTGGTTGTTGTTTTTTATTCGTTATAATTTGTGATGGTTTATGCCAACAACAACAACAAAAAGTAGGTTGTTGGCAGTTAAGTATAGCGCCTGAGTTCGAGAGCGTAGTTGGGGGAAGTCATCTTGGAAACAATCTTTTACTGATTTTCTTCTTATACAAATTACACTGTGATGTATCATCAGCTGATTTTACTGTTTAATAGGTTGTCCTCAACGAAGAGATTCCCCCGGTAGTGAGTGCACCCCAAATGTGCAACGTCTTTGTTTGCAATGAAAATTGGTTAAGCCATGATGCCAATTAAATCGTTTATCTGTTGCAGCGAAAGGAAACGGAGTTATGCCACAGCGCAAACACACCCACCCACACAGATGTCTTTTTTTTTAATTGCAAGCCTACTATGCGTGTCTGTGGATGGAGGAGCGTGGGCATGGGTGTGTGAGTGCGGCATGCGACAATGATCATTGCGGCCGTAAATATCACACATTGCGGGTGGTCGCAAAACTGCGGGTGATTACCACTTTTTAACAGCCATGATTTCCTCAACTGCTGCTTTATTTTACGTTTTTGTGTTTTTTTTGGTTGTTGTTAGCTTTCCTTCCAGTTGCCGCTCTGTCATTGTTGGTTTTGTTTTATTTCCTTCGATTCTTTTGGCTTGTCGTTTTTTGCTCACTCCTTTTGCCAACACCCAAAGTCATTAATTTTTGTTTTATACTCGTATCGCACGACGGCGACGACAACGACAGCCACAGTCTCAGCGACAAAAGAAATAATTGAAACGCTTCAGCAATTGGCGTATAAAGCCCAGCAGCACCAGCTCCGGCCTCCATCTCGGAATTAAATTGTTGCAATTGTGGGTTCCCTTTTGAGGGGGAGGGTAGGGCGACATCCTACATTCTTGCAATGTTCGCACAATATTTTGCCAAATAAAGGTATATCCGGGTATCTATGCATGTATGTGTGCATATGTGTGTCTTTCTGTGTGTGTGTGTATGTGTCTGTGTTTGTGCAACGAAGAGAAAATGTTGAATAACACTCGATTACTCGAATTAACGAAAATTGAAAATAAATTTTGTGTTGGCGACAATTTTTATGCGAATTTTTGGCTCGAGTTACCAGAAAAAGAAGAACTCAAAATGAATGTTTTTAATCCGTATAAAGCTTAACACAGATGTAAAAACCTACTGTGTCGATATGTGTGTGTATTTGTCTGGCTGTAGGAGTGTGTAAGCGCTTGTGTGTGTGTGTGTGTAAAGTAATGCTTATCGCCGCCAATACCGAAGCGAATGAAGGCTGCTGGGTGGCATCCCGCAGAGTTGTGTTGGCTGTTGAATTGTTTTTGGTTCTGGTTCTGGTTGGTCCCACCAGAGAGAAGATCGTGTAGTTTCAGTCACAGCGTGGGAGAAACCAAATATACTGCAGTGATTTCACCGATGCCACTGCATTTCAATAAAACCTTTCCTCAGCTCATACACGCAGCTACATTTGGAAATGTACCAGTTGACAGTGGTTTAAAGGAGGCGTGATTTTGTGAACAGGATTACAAATTTCAAGCGTAAACGTTTGAGTGTCATTAGATGCGAAAAATGTAGACATCCATATTCGTAAATTCAAAATGGGGTAAAATTGGTCCCGACCAATCATAAAATGAACATTGCTCGGACTATATAGACGCGCGACATAAAGTAATTTTTAGAAATCTGTACCACTGGGTGGGCCATTCAAAATTTTAAATTAGAATCGGTTATAAAAAATTACTGATTATTTTTTCAAATTTCTGGTTTTATTGGAAATATTGAACTTTGGACCTCATCCGATCCGATTTTTTACTAAATCTACACCAAACAGTGACTCGTTGTGGATGCATTGGCATATGCGGCAATTTTGCGTATTGACATAGCTACCAATTTGAAAATGGGCTTCATCTGAAAACACGAAAATGTTCCACGTAAATTTCTTACAGTGTGCGTTAAAGACTCATTACTATGGGAGTAAGTTTTAAATATATCCAAATTTTGTTCGAGCGTACCTGAAAGGAAAAAGTTATACATTCCAAAGTCAAAGTAATCGGTAGTTCAAATTTAAAATGTTACATGGCCCACCCTATATTAGGGGAAAAAAAGTGGCGAAAGAAGATACAAATGGTACCAACCAAACGACTGCATCCAGAGTAATAATTTCTAATTTTTTGGTTAAATAGCACGAAAGCTCGCCTTACATTATAATAGTTACATTTTATAATAGCTGGCATCTGAGCGAAGAAGATAGCAATGCCTTCTTGAAATCTATGGATAAAAGGGGAAGTTATGGCCAGCAATATTTTTTTATTTTTACGGATTTTTCCGAATAAAAAAAATAAAAATTTTCTCAAATTGTTTTAGTTTTTTCGTTTGTATTTTTTCTGGTCTGTACTCAATGGCTCAAGACCATTTTGCATCCATATTTAATAGAGTGCAAATTTATTTACAAATGACATGGTGACATTTACTACTTGGCTGTAAAAACTAAAACAAATAAGCTTTGGCACGGCAGAGTATTGCTGGGTAACTATACCTGCATATACACATAAATACTTACATATGCAACTCAATGAGATGCTTGTATGATGGCATGTGTACTTTATTACTTGGTGCGATTTTTAAAACGCAAATTCGGCAAGTGAGTTGTGCTTCTCGTTCGTTTGTGAGAATCATCTCCTTATAGAGGCCGGGTTTGATGTTGAAAAGACTTTTGACATGGTCGAAATCACGATCGTGGTAGTTTGCAGTAATAAATAAATGTAAATGTCACCATGCCATTTGTAAATAAATTTGCACTCTATTAAATATACATAGATGCACTCTGGTCTTGAGCCAGGACAATATCCCAGTTCAAATCAAATTTTCTCAAATTTTAGAAGACTGTTGTTGTTTCTATTGGAACTACCGATTACTTTGTCTTTGAAAGGAAGAAAAACATTTATTTTTTTATTTTCATATTTTTGTTTGACATTTGCAAAGCGGAACCCATTGGGAAATATTAAAAACTTACTTCCAAAGTAGTGTAAGAAACTTACGTGGAAAATTTTCGAGAAGTTCAGCCTTCATGAAGCTCATTTTCATCTCGGTAGCTATGTCAATAATCAAAATTGCAGCATATGGGGTTCAGAGAACGCACACGTGACAATTGAGATGTCAATGCATCTACAACGAGTCACAGTTTGTGTTTTTAGGTTGTACCGGAAAAATGGGTTGATCGGATGAGGTACTGCTAAGCCAGTCGTGGTCGTCATATGAATGATATTATGTGCCATTATTACATGACAAAGTTCAACCTTTCCAAAAAAACCAGAAATTTGAATAAATAATCAGTACTTATATATACCGATTTTCATTATTGTAAATTCAGCTGTTTGATTGATGATTTAATCCCTTTTCTCACCGTTTCCGCATATAAGTAGAAATTTCCTTGATCCCGAATTTCATTATTCTAGCTGCAGCCATTTATTCGGTACCAATATAATCCCATTTCCACATATCCTTCCTTAATTTTGAAAATCACTTTATTTTACGTGTCTACCCAATTAGAGGAGTGTACACACCGAATTTCGAGCTTCTAGCTGTCGTCGTTTGATAGGTACCATTTTTATCCCTTTTTACCCAATTTCACCCCTACCAATAAGAATAGCTTTATGGAGCACGTTTGTCAAGTATATGAGCAGAAATATTCAAAAACTTACTTAAATGCTCGAAATATTAGGAGTCCTTGTTAGGGGAAAAAATTTTCCTCAGGACCGATTTCGAACATTTTCAATATCAACGGATTTACAAATATTAGTTTAAATGCGAGCGTGCTTTCTACAGATGGTCAGACATGGCTAGATCTTCTTAGATTTTTTTGACTATCATGAATATATATACTTTATAGGGTCTCCGGTCGATATTTCAAGGTGTTACAAGCGGAATCACATAAGGAAGATGGGCAAATTTCAGGGAACATGTTTATTGGAGAGCGCCCACAAAGTCGAGTTGGTAGCGTGCTCGGCTATCAGCGTGGGGGTTGTGGGTACGATTCCCACCAGAGGCTCTGGTCTGTCGCTGCAATAAGTAGCTACAATGGTCTTAGTAACCCAGGCTCAATCCCTACCCAAAATTAGAATATAAATTTACTTTGTATTGTAATTCGTAATAAATAAATAAATGTTTATTGGAATTATTTCGTATAATTTTCGAAATATATATTTTTTTTTAATTTTAGCTGCAGAAATTTCCAAACAAATGAATGTTGTTAAAGTATTTTCATTCCTCAAGGAAATAGACAATTTTCGACAAGTGCCCACAAGGCACCACTGTTCAGCTTAAGCAATGCGAACTGACTGACTGCTGCACCATTTCGGGTGACTGCCATTTCGGTGGCTGATGCTGCTGCTGTTGTTGTCGAACAGAAGGGAGGCTAGGCTGTACAACATATTCGACTTCTGTCAGAGATTTATGGCATTTGTAGTACACTTGGCACTAGTTTGCAATTTCTTTACCAATACTTTTCCCTTCGTTTTCCAAAGTACGCCTGTGTTTGTTCTAGTGTGTGTGTGTGTGTCTGTGTGTGCGTTGTGTGTTGGGTGTGTGTTCGCATGGGTTTGTCCCTCTACTTGGATTTGCTATGCTTCAGCTATACCGTTGAGCTGGTATTTCTTTGCATTCAATACCAACTTAAAGGTGGTAACATTCGTTATGTATGCGCACGTTTTACGCTTTCAAGTCAAGCCATTGACTGAAGAAGGACAACCAACAACAACAACAACGGCAACCAGCAGCCACCAGCAGCAATAATGAGCATCACCTCATCCGAAAAAATGTGGAGTGGCCCTCAAGCACCAACACAGTAGTTATTTGGTGTCCCCCCCGTACTACCCCTCCCGCTAAAATGCTCCGTTTTTGAAACGTCACATGATACACTTTTCTAACGCAATGCACATCTCTACGTCCGTACAAGGCCGATGGTAATGGTGGTGGTGCTGCTGGGCTGAGAGTGTGTGTCCGTGATATATATTGAAACGCATCGCCTCCTATTGCCTCGCATGCATTCCAGTGTTACGTGAAATGGTCCAACAGCAGCAACAACAACAACGACGACGACTACAGCAAAAAAATGCAGAACCACAATCTAAGGTTTTTTATGGTGGCCGCCACTTGAACCGCACAAGTATCACCACTAGACACTCGAATATATTGTGTTGAAGGTGCACTCCATTCGTATCTGGGAACTGAACTCAATGCGAATAATGCATGTAACGAACGGGTAACGAGTGCGAGTGCCTATGTGTGTGTCTGTATGATTAAACTTTAAATGGCCATAAGTTGTATTTTTAAGGACATTTATGTGTCCTTTTTCTAAAGTGTCAGAGGAAAAAGTTGCTTGGGCATTGGCTGAGGAAAAGGAGGAGGAGGTGCACAAATATGCAGGTACAATTTATGCCACTGCAGGTGGAGATACAGATTTTGCAACTTTAAATAGCACATTTATTTAAGGATATCAAGGACTTTTTCTTGTTTTCATTTTGGTTTGGAAAAAATCAAGTAAATGCTTAACTATTTGAACACATGTGAGATAAACAGGTTGTTAGCCCCACTCTGTAGACCCTGTGGAACAAGGTATTGTATATTAATTTTTCCAGCGCACTATGGTCCCAAATCCATATTTTTTGGCAGAAATTCAAAAAATTTAAATTGAAAATTGTTAAATTTGTATATATTTTCTTAATGGCAACACTCCAAGCTATCTAGAAAATGTATTGGAGAAACCGAGGTGGCAATACCGCAAGCATGAGAGACATTTAAAGTTTGCCGTTAAAACAAGTGAGATTAATTCGTGTCTAAAGCTGTTATACAAAATACTTAAAATTAAAGAGCAAAAAAATTAATGAAGTGACTATATTATTGAAATTGAAGGCCGGCGTAAATAGTTGAGAAATTATATTTACCATTTTGTGATTACTGTAGTCTTGTCAGTTTTCCTAAGTGTTGTAATTTTGTGATTTGTAGTGAGCATAACATATAAATGTCGTGGACCAAAATTTATATGTAGGACTCAACTTGACTCAAAGTGTAAATGTGAAAGTGTTCGTCTGAGTGTGTAGTTTATGGTAGAATTAATATCTCGTCAGCATTTTTCGGCAAACTCTTGCAAATGCCATTGTAAATAAATTTGCATTCCATTAAATATAGATGCAAAATGGTCTTGAGCCCAGTTCAAAATAAATATTATTTTCAAAAAATATTTTGTGTTGACTGTTTTGGACTTAGTTTCGATAGCCATAAATTTGACTTAGACTGGATAATTAACATAAAAATATTTTTTCAATTTTTTTTCATACACACATTGATATTGCTGGTGGTGGCAATTTTAGAAAAAGTTTTTTTTTGTTTTGAGTGAAATTTTAACTTTTTAAAACCTAAATGGTTTTTTATGTTTATGGTTGTTTTTGACCAATTGTGTAGTATTTTCGTACTGAGTTTTTGTTTGTTTTCGGGCTAATTTGGACCAATGACCTCGCCGGACCATAAACCGCACCAAACAATCACACGATGGGGATGGAGAGGCTTCTCAACAATAACTCTTCGGTTTTCCGAGCCCCAGATGCGACAATTTTGGTTGTTCACGTAGCCACCGAGATGGAAATGGGCCTCATCAGTCAAGATGATTTTTCGATGGAATTCCGGATCATTTTCATTCATCTCAAGGACCTAATCTGCAAAGACACGACGTTGTTGATGATCGACCAGCTTGAGTTCTTGTGTTAGCTAAACCCAAGTCTTTCTTGCAAAATACGGTGTAATGAAGTTTGTGGAATGCTCAATTCCAAAGAACGACGAGGAATGGACAAACCTGGGTTTTCTTCAACACTTTGGGCTACAGCAGCAATATTCTCAGTTGTTCTTGAGCGTCGTGCACGGGTTTTATTCTTCACATCACTAACTTGTCCCAACGGCTCGAATTTTTCCACTAATTTCTGCTTTGCGGTCCGACAAGGTGCTTCACGACGACCCAAAAACGCGTTAGATCTGCGAACTGTGACTGCAAGATTTTCGTTCCATTTTTAGTAATGGCGTAGCTTCTACTTGTCAAATGTCAAAGAATAAAGACTTCAAAAGTGACAGCTACCGAAATACCGGGTCAATCAAAATAACATCTCTTATTGGAGGGCTTATAATATAAGTGGCTATGAACCACTTTCTTGAAAATGAGTTTTTATGGCATATGATTGCTGACTTCATTCGGAATATTTGTGTCAGAAAGGTTTCAGAATCATGTACAGAGAAAGTTTAAATATAACCAATTGCATCCGCGAATTTTGGATTTTTCAACAATTGCAGCGATTTTCGCGACTGGCTACATATATGTTGCAAGCGACATTGGTTTCGTTGGCTAGATCGCGAGAAAATCAAAAAACGAAAATGTCATGAGTGAAAATCATTTTAGCCATATTTGCCGTGAAAACGAATAATATCCAAATATATGCAATTTGTATTTTTTGTTTATCGTGTCCTACCGCAATATCCACTTTTTGTAAAAAAAATGGAAAAAGGGATAAAAATGGTATCAATCCGACGGATGAAGCTGGAATCTTTAAATTCTCTGTGTATATCGCGTTTTCTATACAACATTGCCAAGATTTGATGAAAAACGTTATCGAGTTTACAATAAATCATATTTATATATTTGGGCATAAATGGCTATGTGCTTAATTCAACATTGATAGTGCTCAATTTTAAACGAGCAAAAGTGGCTATGAACCATAAAACCGCAAATAATAGGAAATTTCGAAAACTTTTAATTCATAGCAATTAGTAATGCTCTTTAGATTAAACTGTAGAAGAATGATTCATAATTAATCTTAAAATTAAGGAGAAAATCAGTTTTTTCGCTCTCCTGAAAAGTTGTGTTTTTGTTCATAGCAACTTATATATATAGGGTGTTTTTTATTGAGGTACAGAACTTCGAATTGAAATAAAACACAAGAAAATCGTTTTAATGTCCATCATTTTGGCTTTATTGGAAGGATAATTTTATGCCATTAATGTTTAAATATGATTTCGGGCATGTGGCCGCCGCGGCTGGCTCGAATATAGCCAATTCTACAGGTCCAATTTTCAACCACTTTTTCGAGCATGGGGGGCGAATCGATTCATTCGGGTCCTCTTCAACACTTTGCTCTACAGCGGCAATTGTTTCTTCGGTGCGCACTGTTCGACGTCTCTGCGGATGCGTATTATCACATAGAGTAAACGTAGTGCGAAACCGATCCATGGTTAACCGAATTAATTGCTCTGATGGACGATTATGTCGACCATAAAATGGACGGAGCTTGCGGTGAACTTCGCAAACTGAACCATTACTTTCGAAATAAATTTGCACGATTTGCAAGCGTTGTTCTTTTGTCAAACTGTTCATGATGAAATGGCAAACCAAACTAAATATTAATCACTTGACAGCTGACAAAATGGCCGCCAGTTAAAAAAGTGATGCCAACTTAAAGTTCTATACCCCAATAAAAAACACCCTTTATAAGCCCTCGTTATATTAATAAATTGAAAATTTAATTAACATTTAATTTACACTTTGGGACCAGTTCTGCAATATATCTCTATGTGCCAGAAAAACAGAGCTTTTCCATAAATATTCCCCTCATAGTTATGTGCTTCTCTGCTTTTCACAAACAGATGGAGGAACTGAATATGATTGTCTTGACCTCTTTATGTGGTCTGGAGTGCCTGTTTCAAGTTGTCTCAAAATTAAAAGAGAAATACTAATATAATTTCATTTAATTTTCTATTAATCCCCCGCAAATAAATAAATAAATATTCATTTGCGGTTATTTACCCATCACACCAACAGCGAACCACCATAAAATGCAACAATTCACGTTTCAAACTATTTCCCGTTCCCCAGCAGCAGCAGCAGCAGCCAAGTATTGTTCCAAATTGATGGTAATCACCCACTTAAAAAGTTTAGGGGAACTCGTTAAATCGCGTGCTGAAAGTGGCGACCGACTCACTTCATGGAGATGTTCTATTAAAAAATTGTTAATAGTCCAAAGACAATCTAACTTCAAACGGAACTCAGCCGATTATAAGTTATGACCTCATCAAATGCAATAAACGTCGACCGACAATACGCGTCAAAAACGCGTATAACTGCGAACTGGAGTGCGAAGGATGTTTTAGTGGAAATGTCATCCGTACAAATTCAATTTAATGCGCCATGGCTTTGAGGATCATAAAAATAAGAGATGAGATGAGAGACAATGGCGGCTCAACAATAACCATTTAATGGTTAAATTACACTCCAATACACACACGCACATACACATCAATCACCAAACAAAATGGATGAATGGCAGCGTGGGATATTCGTCACCACCACATCATATCCTCTGGCAATCGCGGATTTCAGCCGAGGAAAATGGTCTGTCTGTTGCAGAGGAGTTAATTCTAAAATCGACTTTTGGAAGGGAACTTAAGGAATGCAAAGATACGGAAATTAATTTAAAATATAAATTGAAAAAAAAAAATTAATTGCCTCAATTAAAAAAATAATTACGTGAATTATGAAATAATTGATTTTTATATTGTAAATATGCTCAATTAGAATATATTTCAATTAGAAAATAATTTCGTCAAATAGGAATAAATTGGCATATGTAAATTTGCAAAAATGTAAATATATATACGACTCATAAAGGTATGACAATACAAGCTCTCTATACAAAAGCGCCGCTAATGAGTTATCCCCCCACCGGATATGAAATAAGTATATGGCCGAACCCGGTTCAACTACATTCATCTGAAAATTTATCTAAAAATGTATTAGTCGTTGGAAGCCAGCTCTAAACAACAGGTCCCTGTTACAGTTCATTGATGGAGACAAGCTTCCCCTCGTCCCTTTGAAGTTGGCTGTGTAAATATTTGTATTTTTGTAAATATTAAAAGATCTTAACATCCTCTAAAGTTGGACCATGTTTCGATATAACTCCAATACTCAAGTGTTTGATCGATTTACTTGCTAGACTTGATAAGACGGCAGCTTTGTTGTCCAACGTTTTGGCAAGAAAATAATCAGATCGACTGAGATTTTTGTCTGAGTATACAGGGCTCCTGTGTTCAACGAACTGCCATTGTAAATATTGAAGAGGACTTCAACTTGGACAGAAAAGACAAACTAAATGGAAAAAAATAAACACAAACACTTTTGGAATTGAGCGGCCGGCGGGATGGATGATGATGATGATGACTTGAGCAGTCATCAATTAAGGCCTCTGATAGTGCCACTAATGGCAGTAGTACGAGTTTGGCCACAACGACGAAAAAATAATTGTACGCGCTTTTATGGGCATTGTAAATTTTTAGTATTTCAAAAAAAAACAAAACGTACAACGTACAAATAATAAAATATGAAAATGTCAGCAATTGTTGTTAAAATAATGTACCACCAACCACCAATACAAATATAAATATAAATAAAATTGAAACGGAAACGGAAAAACCAACACGTTGGGTTCGTGCGATTCCTTCACACAAAAAACACGTCAGCACTGTGCGGAGAGTTTTTTGTTGGACTTGAGCAATTTGTTGAAAAGAGTACAAATTGAACCAACCTTTAGGCGGATGTAACCAATTAACACCAACGGAAAACAATCGATTACGCTGCTCTAAAAATCCGACTTTTTTTCGTCGTGCAAAAGAAGAGGCAGAGTATTGGGTGTGCAACTGCATTCTGTTCATTACATAATGTTCTCTAGAGGCTACGGTTCGGGCTGTAGTTGTAAGGGATTCCGCGGCAATAACTAAACTGTTAGCTCTAACCACACAGAGCAACGATGAGTAATAATTCGGAGGAATGTATGGTGTCATGAGTTGATTGTACCAGCTGACAATTTAAATAAGTGAGAAAACGTCGGCAAAACCGACTTATAAAGGGTGATTTTTAGCCATTATCTTTTTGGCAACACTGGTTTAAACAGCTGACGCACGATTCGTGTTTTGTTTCACTGTCAAACATCTTCAGTTTGGTCTATAATTTAACCATGAATCGTCTTACAAGCTAACAACGCTTGCAAATTATTGAATTTTATTATCAAAATGCGTGCTCTGTTAAGAAAGTTCATCGCGCGCTTCCATTTTATGGTCAGTTTAATCGACCCACTAAAGCGGCTATTCGGGCTATTGTGACTAAATTTCGCACCAAATTTACATTGTTGGACATTAAACCACCAACACGCTTACGTAGATTGCGAACTGAAGAAAATATCGCAGCTGTATCGGCCAGTGTTAATGATGACCATCAATTATCGATTCGTCGCCGTTCGCAGCAATTGGGCCTCTGTTACTCAAAAACGTGGAAATGCTAAAATTGGACTAAGCGCAGTCAAGGTCAACATTTGCATGAAATAATCTTCAAACATTAAATTGAATAAAATATGAATAATTGAATGAATTTTATGTGTTTTTTTGAAAAACTTTCCTATAGCTTTTAAAAATCACCCTTTATATAATCCCAATCTCAGAGAACATGTGTATGTAAGGACTTAAATTTTTTGCTTAGCGCTGGAGTATGTTTGTGGGAGGTACTAGAAGTTTGTGACAATTGGACCAGCTTCCATACTTGTTAATAATTATAAAAACATTATTAAATGGCTTTCAGGTACCGGTATATCAGTAATAAAGCATTTATTCTAAGATAGAGACAATTGTGTGGGAGGTATTAGAAGGGGCGTGGCTTAAGCAAAAATATTTTTTATAATTAATATGATTATTAAAAAAATGCCAATATCAAATTGTAAATTTTGACTACCCGTATGAGTGTTATATCAGCTTTATATCAAACAAAGCGTACGCCACTTTGTGTGGGAGGTATCAGAAGGGGTGTGACAATATCTCCCATATTCCATGTGATTGCAACTTTTATAAAAGTATTGCCAAATATTAAATTTCACAGTGTATAGTTCATTCGTATAGAAGATATAACAGCTTTAATTTTACGCTTTTAGTGTGATTTGTGTGGGAGGTACTGGAAGGGGCGTGGCAAAACCCGACATATTCTGTACACTTCAATCGGTCTAAATATACTTAGTATCATAAGTCACTCGCTCAATGCGTTACACTTTTTTCTGTCCCAAATGATATAAACCCTCCTACTCTCTAGAGTGAGGGCATATAAATAACAACGAATTACCTCCGAAGTATTTTTATGCTGGGATGTCTTACGTGGGATGCCAAACGGGACTGGAAAATCCAATCCGGGGATTTTTCGGGATTATGGGATTTTTAACTTACAGTTTAACTTACAGTTGAACATCGATTATCCGTGATTCAATTAACCGGGAACATCACTTATCCGGGATCGATAACAAAAGGAAAATATTTTATGCCAATTGATTAACCGTGATTACCTCAATTATCCGGGAGCTAAGGAAACAGAACAAGATAAAATTCAAATCTACCGTGTCCGAGAAAAACTTTTGGCAGAAAATATTCAGGTTAAGAAGAAAAAACAAAACACGTTAAGTGATTTTTTTAAGTAATTACGTAAGTAATAATTAAAAATGTATAAGTATTATATCTTGTAAGCGTGCATATTGAATAAATAAAACAAACATTTATGTAAAAACGAGTAAAATTTTTTAACTAAATTAACCGGTAAAATCGATTATCCGGAACGCTTCCGGTCCCGACCATCCCGCATAATCGATGTTCAACTGTATCTACTTACAGCTGTGGGGGAAAATAGCACCAAAATCTCTGTGGCCCTTTCTTCACATATTCAATTTACCAAATTGAAGTTTTAACACATATTTTAGGAAAAACGGTTGTAACAATTTAAAAATCAAAAACATTTCGTTTTATTTATTGTGCTTAAAATAAAATATAGGCAGAATATTGTAAATATTCAAAATTTTTGGCGGTAAGAAAAATAACACTATGATCATAAAATGATATCAGTTGACAAAATTAATACAAAAACGTCAAGTATTTAACTAAAACATGAAACAATAAATAACAAATCTTTAATATTAGGTTTTACTCCACTTTTTGGCAATAACGGCGGTGCAATGTCTCGGCATTGAGTTGACCAGATCTGCACATCTATTTTTGGATTTTTTGTTGCCACGAATCGTTAACAACAGCCCAGAGTTGTTTATTATTTTTTGATTTCGCATCAGGCACGTCTTTCTTAAAGTCAGCCCAAAGATTTTCGATTCGGTTTAGGTCCGGCGACTGTGCGGGCCACTCCATTACGTTAACCCCATTGTCTAAAGACAATTGTCGTGCTTTTCTGCTAGTATGTTCGGGATCGTTATAATGTTGGAAGACCTACAACAATGGCATTTCTTCTTGTGCATGGGGTAATATGTTGATACATTTTGGTTTTTATTGAATGTATTGGGCCCTCTCCATAGTACGAAAAACATCCCCACCACATGATGCTAGAACCGCCGTGCTTGATTGTCTTGCAAGTGAATTATGGGTTATATTCGGCCTTTGGTTGTCTTCGAACATAGGACCGAGAACCTTTACCACCATATAAAACAATGTTTGACTCGCCTGTCCACAAAATATTTCTCCACTTACCCACTGGCCAGTTTACTTGTTCAATCAAAAAGGGCATGTCAATGCTATTTTTGGCCGGCACTGTATTTATCTCGTTATTATTTATTAATAAGACTATGCTACAAAAAAATAAAAAAATAGTGTCCAAGTGAAATATGGAATAAAATGTTTTATTTTTAATAATATAATAAAGAAAACAGCGTCTAAATGTTAATTATATCGATATATATACAACATGTGGTATTTTTGTAAACGGAAAAGATTTTTTTAAATCATGAAGTCCCTTTACAAGTTGAATAACAGTTAATTTTGTCGTATTTTATAACACAGTACGACAAAATCAATTTTTTTTGAGTACACATGAGAAATGTTAACAGAATATGAAAATAGGCTTAAAATAAAGAAATACGTGTCTCGGCGTTTTGCTGTAGCACGTCAGAATTTTAAGAAAATCGATTTTAAAAATTCGAAGGACCGTGGAGGTTCACTTGTAACGTAGTACTATTATAAAAAGTTCTATAAAAACAGAATGGGTGAACCGATTTAAGTGCTTAAGCCAGTTTTGAAAAGGGGATTAAATTTGGATTTGTTTTTATTAATTTTTTTCCGCTAGATGACGCTTTAATTTTCATGTAAAATTAAAAAATATCCAAAAATGTAATGTAATTGAATGTAATGTAAAAATACAAAAATTAATCAAGCAATTCCCGGCCAGCGAAAAAGATTCAACTTTAGTTATTGGATATCAAATCAACAACATTGTATTTTTAATGAATTTCGTACATTTTTTGGATATTTTTTAATTTTACATGAAAAGCGTCATCTAGCGGAAAAAATTTAATAAAAACAAATCCAAATTCAATTCCCTTTTCAAAACTGGCTCAAGCACTTAAATCGGTTCACCCATTCTGTTTTTATAGAACTTTTTATAATAGTACTACGTTACAAGTGAACCTCCACGGTCCTTCGAATTTTTAAAATCGATTTTCTTAAAATTCTGACGTGCTACAGCAAATCGCCGAGACACGTATTTCTTTATTTTAAGCCTATTTTCATATTCTGTTAACATTTCTCATGTGTACCAACCACTGTCGTACTATGTAATAGCTGGGATCTGGCCTGCTATTCAAAAAGGCCTGGGAAGCAAGGCCTTTTTGAAGAATATATGTGCCTCATATCGTGTCATTTATTTGTTTAAATAGATTTAGTCATACGTGAAGATCATATGTACTTCTTCGTTATGATGAAATACAATATCTAATTTTATCTATTTAAACAAAAATTTAAAAATAAAAATCACGATGTTTTAAAAAATATTACATTTATTCATAGATCAGACATTGTTTTCTTTTTTTTTTTTCACTGAACCAACACTCAGGGGATGTCCCCTATAAATGCAGTGCATTGCGTTGGTAGAAGGAAGATAAGGTATTGCAAGGAGGAAAGAGGGAGTAGTGTCTGTTGACATCTGTTTTGAATCTCTGAATGTCGTAATTGGAGGGAAAGATATTTGCCGGAAGTCGATTCCACATACGGATAGTACGGGCGAAGAACGAATTTATTCTGTAACGTGTAGTGCGGCCGGTTGTCCAATCGACAACAAAGGGGTGAGCGTTCCTGGAGTGTCGCGTATCTCTACCGAACGTTCTCACGGGCGGTATAAGAGATTTTGTTCTTAATATTTTGGAAACTGTTTCAATTGTAGCCATTACAATTACATTTAATTTGACATACTATCGGGTGTTATTGGATTTATATTTCCGAAATGAGGGTACAATTATTAAAAATGCCTTCGACAAAATTGTTGTTGTAGTAATCGTAAGTGCAATTAGATGTCATTACTTTGAATTGCAGATGCTAATGTATTGCACTGCACTTTTCTGGGACTATATCCGATATAATTTTTATTCAAAAAAAAAAACTGGAGAAGTATAAATAATATTAAATGTTAAAGTATTAAGTGAAAATAATTACATCGTGAAACCCGATTTTTAATTAGGTGTTTACGAAAAAAGTTATTCGGCATTTTATTTTTTTATCTCTTTTTTTAAATGCTGCTTTTAGGTGCTCGCTATCGCGAATAGATTTAAAAATATTGTGATTTGACAAAAGGTCATACTTCACTTACAAGCAAAAAGCGAGATAGACAAACGTTACTTATCGTTGTTTTTGGTTTTAGTATTCCTTTATTTCTACAATAATTTTGGGATTCCACAAATTAATTGCACTTTTTCCCCTTTTGTCTTTCTGCTTCGGTCTACGACCAAAAAAATATTGCCTTGGCGTAGCTAGCCAATATTTATTGGGTAGGTCTGAAAATTTTAAAATGGTTTTGTTTTGGTTATATGTAGTTCAGTCCAAGGTCGTCTTGTGGATATAAAATGACAATGGACAAAGTTTTTTGTCAGCTTTGAGTACAAAACGTCATGATATTAATATAACATTGAGCCACAATATTAATAAAATATATTTTAGCAAAAATTTAGTATTAATAAAAACTTGAATAAATCAGTCAATTATGCCGTTTTATTCCTAACTAAATTTGTTATTAAAATAAAATTATAAGTGCTACGATTACCAAACAAAATAATGCGCAAAAACCAGAGCTGTTAAGTAATGATTAGTAATCGTAATCATTAGTAATTAGATTACTTTTTTTTTAAAGTAGAAGTAATGATTACAATACCATTACATTCAGTTTTATACGATTAGTAATTGATTACGATTACAAGTAATCAAAAAATAATCAGGATTACTTGCGATTACTGAAAAATAATCAAAAATGAGTTCGACTACTTTAAAAGATTACTTTTGATTAATTTTGACTATTTTAGATTACTTTTGATTTTTTGTGATTACTTTTGATTCTCGCGAAATCGGTATGAGAGTCATAGTAGTCTGTTTGTCAAAACTTTTGACTTTTCAATATATGTTAGTTTTGATTTTTTCTGTTCTCGTTCTTTTGCCAGCTAAAACCGAAAGGTAACGGTAATCGCAAGTAATCCTGATTATTTTTTGATTATTTGTAATCGTAATCAATTAGTAATCCGAAATTGTTGAGTTGTGGATTATATAATCATTACGATTCTTTTTAAAAAGTAATGTAATTGATTACTAATCGTAATCGAAATTTAACAGCTCTGGCAAAAACATTGCTAAAAATGAAAAATTACTAAAAATTTTGATGCGATTGCTGAACAAAAGCACACAGATTTCATAATTTGTCTTAAATATCTATCGATTTAATATATATATATATGTAGAAATCGCCGGATTTCATCTTTTCAAATCCGATGAGAAAATTAAAAAAGAAGAAAATTTTAATTTGCTTTTTCAGTTTTTAATATTGACTTCATTAAAAAAACTATATTTTTCGTTATTTTTTTCATACTTTAACGTCCGATAACTAATCGAGAAATCCATTATTTCGAGGTATTCTATCCAAAACTATAGTTTAATCTTGGATCTTGGATACCATTATTTTCAAATATCAAATTGCAACCGATATCTATGCTCTCTATGCCGTATCAGAACCTTTCATAGTTCGTGCACTAAATCAATTATAATAACATTATCACATTGAAACATATTTGATTATAATAAACCCTAGGATTTGTGTGTGTGGTACTAGAAGAGGTGTTTGGTTAAACTATTAAAATTTGAATAAATGATTTGAGCTGGGATATTGTCCTGGCTCAAGACCATTTTGCATCTATATTTAATAGAATGCAAATTTATTTACAAATGGCATAGTGACATTTATTACTTGGCTGCAGACTAGCACTATCATGATTTCCACCCTGTCTAAAGGTTTCATTCAGGTGGCTTCGCAGCGACTTTTCAACATCAAACCCGGCCTCTATAAGGAGATGATTTTCACAAACGAACGAGAATCACAACTCATTTGCCGAGCCAGGACAATATCCCAGTTCAAATCACATATTTATTACAGACCAAAAAAAAATGCAAACGAAAAAAACTAACACAAATGAGCGTTGGCACGGCAGAAGTATTGCTGGGTAACTATACCTGCATATACACATACTTACATATGCAACTTAATGAGATGTTTGTAAGATGGCATGTGTGCTTTATTACTTAGTGCGATTTTTTTAAACGCAAATTCGGCAAGTGAGTTGCGATTCTCGTTCGTTTGTGAAAATCATCTCCTTATAGAGGCCGGGTTTGATGTTGAAAAGTCGCTGCGAAGCCACCTGAATGAAACCTTTAGACAGGGTGGAAATCATGATAGTGGTAGTCTGCAGCCTAGTAATAAATGTCACTATGCCATTTGTAAATAAATTTGCATTCTATTAAATATAGATGCAAAATGGTCTTGAGCCAGGACAATATCCCAGTTCAAATCAAATATTGATTACAGACCAAAAAAATGCAAACGAAAAAACTAAGACAATTTGAATAAATTTCTTAACTACTTTCGGAAGTTATCGGACATGGTTCAAAAAACATAAGAAGTCGTGAAACAGACTTCTTCGATGTGTTGCACACCCTCCCTACTTGTGATAAAAAACAGCTGTTGCATATCTAAAAGCGATTGAAATTGGAGAACGTAAAATTGTCTACTAACGCATAACATTTGAGAAGATATTTTTGCAACTATTTTCACGCAAGGAAGAAATGATAAATATTTATTTACGACTATTTCTTTTTCCGTTCAGCCCCGTAGCTGTGTCAATGAATTATTTTAAACTAATATTATCCTGTCGACAAGAAAAACTTTACAAGTTTTGCAATTTGGTAAATCTACTATTCAATTTGAAATTTGAATCAATAAATGGTTATTTAATCAGTTTAAATTCGATAAAAATCTTTAGATAATTTTAAGGCTTTTGGAATTTCTAAAAAGTGATGATGTATTGTCAAGAGCTATTTACAGCAGAACCAATTACTAATCTTTAATGACAAATGAAGATAGAAATTGCTCTTTTTGTGGTTTGTCTGTTGATTATATGCATTAAAACAGCTGCTTTCTCAAAGTTTCACAAAAATTCCTGGCAATACAAAAGAGACCATCATAACTCGAAATGATATCAGTGCGATTACTGATTATTATTTTTTTAATTTACAATTGAACGATGTACCCTCTTAACGAAGTTTTTATTACTTACCTTATGTAATCCGAAACACATTTAAATTTTTGTATAAAAATAGAATTTTTATTAGCCAAAAGTAATACTATACATATAAAAATGATCAACTTCAAAATCACAAAACATTGGTGTTGAACATATCGTCATGTAAATGAACACTTAATAACAGCAAACAGAACGAAATAAAAATGACAAGGTGATTATCATGGGCAAGAAGTTATCAGGAAAAGTTTTTTGTGCGCCAAATATCCACATCTGTTTGCAGGCACCTGCGAAAGTCATAATCACACAAGCCCAACGAGTACAAAGGGCTGGTGGGTTTAAAGAAATGAAGGCCGCGACCGATTTTAATGATATAACCACTGCTTAAACTACATAGAAAAGGGTGGGAATAATAAATTTATTTAAATAAAACAATCCGGCAGAAATGCTTACACTATTTTGCGATCATGCAAAGATTGTTCGAATTTAATGCCTAGCGTTATCTCCCGTCGAAATAAGTCATCTTTGATTTGCTTTAAATTCGACATCTGTCCGTCGGGATTTTTTTGATCTGTTTTCGTTACCAGTCGTATATACTTTAAATTGCTGCACTTTTTAACAGCTAACTCGATAAAAGCCAGTAAATTTTGAAACTGCAAAGATGAAAGAGAAAGAACTGCTGTTGAATTTACCAAACACATTATGAAAGACTATATATGATAAAGTCATAACTTCTTTTTCGAGGTATTTTACCCGAAATTGAAAAGTGCGGATTGAAGATCGAGTTTTTTATTGTAACACAATTCTAGCCTTCGGTTACAAAATATCGACATTATTAACGAAATTCAAAAAGTCCAACAAATTTCAATTGGGAAGATACTATATCTTCAGGAAGGCCGAAGAAATATTACAACTGTCCTTGCTACGATCCCATAACATCATTTGTGATATATGTAGTTAACCTCACCTGATACCTTTCCGTGAGGTAGGGTTCATCTACTAGTATCTCCTTAACATCAGCATTTAGGTACTTGCCAAACAGCGAATTGTAACTGTGGCCAGTTGAATTGTCATCAATGGGAATATTGGCAACGATTTCTCCAGTTTCCGCATGTTTCTGAACACGCACTTTTATTTGTTCCGCCCGGTCGATGTACTCTTTGATTCGTTCATAGTACACTTTCTTCTTGGCCACGTCGGTTTCGTCTGCCGAAAGACAAGAAGGACACTTTGTTTTAAAACTCACTTTTCACTTGATTCTTTGTGTCCAACCATAGTGGCGACCACTACCAGTACCTACCAGCGACCACATCCATTAGGATTTGTATTCCATCCTGATAGTGATTTTGGGCTTCCAATATGCGACCAACCTTGTCGCACTGTACCGCCCTCATCAATATTTCTTTAGCGTTCATGCTGCTGAAGGCACAACGTTTTGTTTGTTTACTATTTATGCGTCGTTTGCAAATTTAAAATAAGAATTTAAGACTTGTTTTCGCCTAAAACCATAGAGAACACTAACAAACGCACATACATTCATATAATCTCAACGATAAAATGGATAAACAAACGAAGGAATGAAACTTTCTTTGATTTATCTGCACAAATCGAATGTGTTTCGGAAAATGTTCGTATTGTTTTGACTATTTCTGATTTTGTTTTCGCATTTGTTAAATTTTATTTCTAATTTTGGGATTCCACAAACTTTTACACAACAAATTACAAATTTCACTTTTTCAACGATTATTTTTGTTTCATTCTCCGTTTTAACACTTTTTCGCTTTGTTTTGTTTTTATAAACAACAACTTGTCGTTGTTCGAATGCCGTCACACACAAAAACATTGCAATACGAAGATACAACATGTCTCTCATGTACCAAATCATGCCTGCAGCCCTTTCATTTCTTTCAATTGCAAACACAACTAAACACCAATGAAATAGATAGAAAGAAGGGATTTCCCCTATTTCTATTTAAACCCAGTTTACAGTTTAAGATTTATTGTGCAACATGAAAAATGATTATGACGCACAATTTAACAGATTTATTATTTTATTTTATTTATTTATTATTTCATTACTTTCGAACAAATGCACCATTTCACATACAAAGGTGTAATTATTTTAATTTCGGTCTCACTTTTCATAAAATATAAAAAACTCGGCATAAATCTAGTTTAAGTGCGATTCTCAAATTGTTTCAAATTTTCACTATAGATAGAACTTTTTGATCTGAATACAACAAAAAAAATTTTTTTGGCGGATATATAATTTGAACTATAGTCAACATTCCTGATCCTATCGGGTCGATATATATATCGTTGAAAAGCTTATTGAATTTACTATAAGATAGTGAATTTTGAACCCGCTTTTTTGGTAAAATCGACATTATCTGGAAATAGGTCCTATATTGAGGTACGCCATCGTATATATAGGTTTATAATCAAGACTTCCAGCTTTCTTTTAAGGTAGTTTGCAGCTTCTTAACCCTCTTGGAACTGAAGATATTCAACTTCAAAGTTGTCCTATGATTTAGTTATCGATTTCTTAATCAATTACGAGCCAACCATATTCTGGCTTTGTTGTACAAACTTCCGAGTGTTTTTTAATTTTTACGAAATATAAATTTTGAATATAAATTTATTCTGCGTAGCCGGTTTTGGACATACCCCAGAGGAGAAAAACTTTAACCCTCGACATTATCTGAAAATGTGATCGATATTGAGGTAAGAGATGATTAATATCAGTTTATAGCCTACACTTTAAGCTTTCTTTCAATGTGGGTTACGGAATCGTAACCCACCTGGAACCGGAGATATTCAACTTCAAAATAATGTTTTTGGGGAAAGTCTGCAATAATTGTAAACATTTTGTTTTCTGTAGGCGTGTTTACACATGAGGATGTATTGTACATCCTAAAAGTAGTTTATATGTAAACACGCAGACAGAAACATGAAGTTTTTTGAGTAGACGGCCTTCGGCCGGGGTTAAAGATTTTCTCCTCTGGGGTATGTCCAAAACCGGCTACGCAGACTAAAGTTTTCCTGCGTAGCCGGTTTTGGACATACCCCAGAGGAGAAAATCTTTAACCCCGGCCGAAGCCGGCTACACAAGAAAACTTTAGTCTGCGTAGCCGGTTTTGGACATACCCCAGAGGAGAAAATCTTTAACCCCGGCCGAAGGCCGGCTACTCAAAAAAACTTCATGTTTCTGTCTGCGTGTTTACATATAAACTACTTTTAGGATGTACAATACATCCTCATGTGTAAACACGCCTACAGAAAACAAAATGTTTACAATTATTGCAGACTTTCCCCAAAAACATTATTTTGAAGTTGAATATCTCCGGTTCCAGGTGGGTTACGATTCCGTAACCCACATTGAAAGAAAGCTTAAAGTGTAGGCTATAAACTGATATTAATCATCTCTTACCTCAATATCGATCACATTTTCAGATAATGTCGATTTTACCAAAAAAAACGGGTTCAAAATTCACTTTTTTAACGCTGACTCCCGATGGGTTAATGATTACGCTAAACGCTATCTTATAGTAAATTCAATAAGCTTTCCAACGATATATATCGACCCGATCGGAGCAGGAATGATGACTATAGTTCAAACAAAATTTTTCTTTTTTTTTTGGTAATTTTTAACGCTATACAAGGCTGTATTTTTTTTGGACCATCGCCATTAAACTAGATTTGTTCCAAAAACTCACGAAATTTTACCTTTTGAAATTTGTTGATGAAATTTTCGCTTGCACCTCGTAATTAAAATGACATCTATTTGCTCCTTTAGCGTGTAAACACCCTTGCCATGGAGACTTTCTTATTTTGGTTTTCGTTACCTCTGTAAGAAATGTAACATTCCTGTAACTTTCAATTTGTAGCTAGCGAAATATAAATTATTTATTAAAATAATCATTAATGTTGGTGTACTTTATCATTTACATTTGGGTTGTTCACATTGATCTACACTATTATTTTCCGTGTCAAGATATATAAGAAATTAGGTAACGAAAATTTCGGGAGAGGTCCAAACAACCTTTGGTTGTTTGTAAACAAAATACACAAGAGCTATTAGGGCTACATCACGATTTATTGTAAAACTTAAATGTAGACGAACTTAAAAAATTAAAATTCTCGAGTTGATGTGCAAAATTGTTCATTCAAACAAATCAGTTTGTAAATTTGAACCTTAAGTTACATATAAAACCTATTTTCCATCGAAAAATAGAAGCTAATCTAGAATACGAACATACGTCTTTTTTGAGTGGGTAAAAAATTTAATTTTAGGCAAATAAAATTAAATTAAATTTTGATCAGCGACTCATAGTTCCATAGGTAAGGAAACCGATATTGTGGACACCTATTCAGTAATACATTCGCCATTTATTGTCCGATTTGCACGAACTTCGTTTTAATAGATAGAGCATTTCAAGGAAATAAACTAAAATATTCTTTCGCGCCTAAAATAAATATTGCGACTGTGTCCGTATTTTAGATTTCCGTTCACAATTTTCTACTAAACACGAACGGGGATTTAGACGCACAAAATATTTGTACAAACGTATGTTTTCGCAAAATCGATTCACACACATCTGGTTTACAACCACATATACGCAATTGATTTGAACAAAACTATTTTCGCCGAGATTTTAAAGTGACCAAATGTACATGGCCGTGGTGGCGACTATTATAAAAGGACGAAGAATAGAAGAAGGTCGATTTTCAAATGTCAGATGCCATACAAAATTTAAAATTTGAAAATCGACATTATGCCATTTAAACCAGATTTCGCATGCAGTGTAACAAGGCTATAAACGAATAAACCAAAAGAACAAGATTTTGCTACAAGGTGATCCATGTCAATTCAAAATATTTGTGTTGTGGTTTTCATTTTTACTATTTTCCTGAGTGGTAACTTTTTAAGTTCTATTTATTGCATTTTCACATATAAATAAATGAGTCAATTTATTTATATGTTTTATTTCATTTCATTTGTTTTTTTTAATTTATCCTTTTACGTGTATTGTAACTCATATAAGCACATGGGAATTTCAGTAGTTTCTTTACATTTGTCCGAAAAATGAATTTGTATTTTTCCGATTCACGTCTACTCACGTCGAAACTCTTGTTGAAGTGACAAACGTGAGCTACAAATACAAAACATTTGTACAAATTTAGCAAAAATCAAAATCTTTTGATTTTTATTGTTCGTATGTATAGTTGGTTTGTTATGTTGCCTGTGTTGTCATTTATTTTGGTTTAATACCAAAGGTTGTGCTGAAGTCTTCTGCAGAACCAAAAAAATAGCTAAAAGGCAAGTAGTCCTCTATTTGTTGCAGCTAAAAGTTGACTGCGCAATTTCGATGACTACTACCCCTTCTCGACAAACTTTGCCAAGAATGTGTCTTTGACTTAAATCAAAGTAGTACCAGCGTGAATATTTGACAAATGAGAAGCGTTAATAAACAATGTATTCCACCGAACTATGATATTTATTCAAAATTTTGCACAATAACACAAAAGCGCATCCACAAATTCAAAATATTTCCCCAACAAGCCTTTTGGCCATATATTTGGTACGTCTATACACCCGTTTATCTTTTCCGTGGATTTGTCAAAGAAAGATTTCTACCATAAAATTTGGTCGACCCGTTAATCAATTATGTGAGTGACAAAGCAAATATAACACTATTGTTCTAGCGTGTTCGTTTTTTAAATCGTCAATAATAGTTTCGTTTTGGCAGCGATATGTTATGTCTTCGTACTGCAATATTTTTATTCAAAGAATACTTAAAAAACAGCTGTTTCAATGAAGCTGATGTGAGAGAGACAGCATTAAAAACAGGGTTGTTAGGAATTATCGTATGAAATCATTTATGGTTAACAAATGGTATCATATGATGAGCAAAATTCAAGAAATTTAAAACTGTCTTCGAGTAGCAGTTTCTTTTTTGAACTATACGTTTTTGATTTTCAGTTCTTGGGATGCAGATCTAGAATTTCGATTTTTGTCTACATAGGGCCGTTTTTTTAACATTGGATAACAAAAACCTAAATAAAAGTTAACATTTCATTCAAAATTAAAAAAAGGTTTTTTTTTTTTAAATTGTCGCCAATATCAATATCAATGTGTTTCATATAACAAATTCAGAAAAAAAAAATTTCATGTTAAAAATGTTGGACTTAGCCTGGATAATTATCCAATATTAGGCAAATGTATGTATGATTATCGAGATTAAGGCCAAAAACGCCAACACAAAATATTTTTTTGAAAATATGGGTTGGTATAAATAATAAATAATTTTTTAGTTTGGTTAAAAAATTAACTCGTTATTATCGTTATGGTCATTTCTTCAGTCAAATATTTTCTTTATGTTAGACTTAAATCATTGACAATTTTTAAATCGTGGACAATTTTGATTCCATGTGTTTTGATGACAGCTATTCGCATGCGGATTTAGGGAACCCCGAACACACAAAGAAAACTTATCTGCATTTTCGTAAATTTCAAAATTGATTTTATTTTTGGAAAGTGGAAACTAATTGCATTATTTTCTATTTACATCTGATAATATTTATTTAAAAATATATGAATTTATTTATTTTTCGTTTCATTTCAAACTATAATTAATTTTTTTTTAATTTATTTATTTTGTTTTTTAACTTTCTGACCCTTTTCTTGCATTTTGGTTGATTGTAAGAAAAACCCAAGAGATGAAAACAAAATATATTCCCTATTAATAATATAAAATCTTAGTGTAAGTCTGTCTGTCTGTCTGTTTGTTTGTTCCGCAATCACGTGTAAACGGCTGAGCCGATGTTGTTGAAATTTTCAGTACAGATAGATTTAGGTCTGGAAGGAACTATAGGCTATAGAATTTTTAAAAATTTGCTCTTTGGGCGGAGGGGGCGTGGCAATAGTGTTTTTGAGAGCTAGAAGGCTGAAAATTGGTACATATATTTTACTGACCACGAGAAAGATAAATATGATGCTGGATTTTGAATTTTCGTTTGGTGGGCATATGTTACTGACCACGAGAAAGATAAATATGATGCCGGATTATGAATTTTCGTTTCGTGGGTGGTGGGGGCGTGGCAAAAGTGTTTTTTAGCTAGAAGGCTGAAAATTGGAACGTATATATTACTGACCACGATAATATCAATATTATAAGATCAATATGAAACCAGATTTTAATTTTACCATTTGTTTTTTGCCTGGCGAAGCGGGCGGGGTTCAGCTAGTAATATAAATATTTGATCAAAAATTTTCAATGTTCCTACTTCGGCATTTTTTTTTTATTTTACCAATTTTACGTCCGTGGTCATATCATTAAAAAAGAGCCAGTTTTTTCTTCCGCCACAAATCAAATTTTTTATAACGTCAGGCACTGGTACTGCCACGACAAATTTGCCGATTCACGACGCTACATTTCTTTTATTAACCATGTAATGTTGTTTGACATTTTTTCTATTTAAATTTTGCTTGAATTAGGGGCACAATTTAAAACCTAATTGAAATCCTAAAACTAACTGCAAGCACTGCAGCAGTATTGGCAACTCGATTGTTAATCAAATAGTCGGTTTAAGTCAATTTCCTTGATGTATAAAAAAGCTAAAACAGTCCCATTAATACAGTTATCTCAGTGTCTGAATATTTTGCGCCTGAAAAAAATCGTAGCGGCTGATAAAACACATGATTTATTGTGACCTTAGAATTATGCATGTATGGATGTCTGTCCACCATCTTCCATATACAGAGATATCGTCGTATCCACATTTGCATGCAAGCAAAACATCCGTTGGTCATATCGCTTACAAGGGCTTGGTGCTCCCTGTTGGTATTTTGGAAGGACGGACATATACATTTTCATTCGTTATGCAAATATAATCAAAAATTAGTCGTTTTCCGTTGGCCAAAACAACGCATATTGCCAGTGAAACCGCTTTATTTCCTTTTCCGGTTGCTGGAAATTTATGAAACAGTTGTTTTCGACTCTTTTTAATACTCGTACTCAGCCGTACATACATTTGAACATAACCGTCCACTATAGATATATTCGAGTTTAAAATTACTCTCGGCCATAAATGTTCGTCCTGGACACCAGTGCAATAGTGTTGCACACATTCATTTTCACCGTAGCGTCCGTATGATGATGATGCTCTTGATGACTATGTTTGGCCTGCAAACCAACAAAGCTACTCCACCTATTGCGTTCTGTTTACCTTTTTTTGGTCCTTATTTCGCCAGTTGTCATTTCGTTTGGGTTATTTGAAATAATTTTTCTCGTTTCAAGGGAAGACATTCATTCCATTCGGACTACGAAATACAATAGTTAGTTGGCCTTAACAACGTTGTCTGCTGGAGCAGTGGTGAGTGAGTCATTGAGGGGAAGAGAGTGAAAGGAAGAAAGTTTATGGTTAAGGTTTGACAATTTATGTTAACATTTTTCTCCAACCCACCGTGCATTCGACGTGGAAAAAGGGACCAACCGACCCAACCGGTGTTTTGGTCGTGCTGAGATAACAAAAGGAACATTTTCCTCTATGTTGGCTTACGTCCGTGTTAGTAATTTCAATGATACATTTAGATTTTTTACAAACGCAGAAGCAACTCATTCACACGAGCACGGAAAAAGGCAAATAAATTCGGTGTAACTGTTGGCCAAGCTGAATTTTATTTACCCTTCACCATTGACATTTGACCATGACACTTTGGCTTCGCCTTCCAATCACAATTGAGACCTCTTTCAATTCCATAAATACTGTTTTTGAATTAGGGCCATGTTGATAATCATGTTTAAGCAAAATAGAATTTTCCTTTTTTGTTTAGTGGAGTTTTGTACAAAAATATTTCAATAATTCAATTCAGTGGACTTCAAAAATACCTTTTTGTGCTGTTTACGGATTTTTTCGTGAAATTTCCCTAGGAATTGTGAAATGGAATGCTATATGTCACCTTTAAATTAGAGTCGTTTTTAAATTCTAACCTAATTGTAGATACATTATATCTAAAGTTTTACAAACGTCATGAGAAACATACATTAAGGCCATGCTATGGTAGAGCGTATACGAACGGAAATTGTTATTTTGCGTCGCGTTTTTCCGGGTGAGGGGACGAAAAGGATGTTCACAGAAGGGCGGAGTTGTGTTGTAGGTATTTGTTGTATACGACTATGTCCGACAAGCAAACAATTTAAAACAGTTATTTACAAAAATTATAAAAACCAACAACAGAATTTTCGTTGTGGCCATTTTATCATACGTGAGGGGAAAAAAGTACAACATTTACATATGGGTTGTTCTATATGGAAGTTACACATTTTTCCGATTTTTTTGAGTCAGATAATTCTGGACAATGTGGTCAGAATTCTCAACGAAATTTCAAGGGAATTTTTGTTTTGCTTGTGCAGAAACTTTTACAAGATTTCTTTAAGAATTCTGAACTTTAAGTCTGGGGAATTTTTGAATTTTGTGTGTGCAGAAATGTCTTTATATATTTCTGTATTTTAAAATTTATCTTCATTTGTTGTGTAACAAGTTTCAGATGTCGTTATTATACATTGCCGTTTAAATCAATGTATTTAGATGGTGAACACGTGAAGTTGGTCTACGGTGTTATGTTTGTAATTTGTTAAAAAGTGGTAAATAACACAACTAAAAATATAAATAATGTCGCGTCAAGCATTTCGAAAAAAGTGAATCGGGAAGCTGAAAAGCTTTTGAAGTCTATTCTTGATCCAAAATTATTTGAAGAAAAGTTTCAAAGTTCACTTGTATAATAAGCTAATACACAGAATCGCGAAATTTGTAGTATTTTTAACATATATTCTTCTCTTTAATTTTACACTTATATCAGTATCCTAGTTTAAAACATTTTTTCGAAAAATGAAACCCTTTGAAAGTTTGTAGCCCTTTTAAAGGGTGATAAGATGAGGAAATGAACACACCAATTAACTCTATTTTGCTTATAGTTTCAGACGTATATCATCCAGTTTAAGTAATATGGACTGTCGGGCGGTATTATGAATTAATTTTTAAATATGCAGCGACTGTAAATCTAACTATTTATAACTATTCTCATGAAATCAGGTATACCTTCTTTATTTTATTTATATGAGAAATACATATTATATATCACAAAAATACCAACTGTTTGGCTTATAAAATTTATTAAATGCTGTACGATAAAACAACCAGAATGCCTACAGATTGTGTTTCCGAAATCTGCAAGAAATCGGAAAGGCAAATCTTTGACAACGACATATTTTCTGATGATTTTAGAACAGATTTCGGAAAGATATTTATGAATAATTATCAGATTTTTATATGATTTTTGTAAAGATATCTGCACGATATATCTTTAAAAATATTACAATTTCTGCAACTTTACGTACAGATTTTGTTTCGATGTGTCGTCAATATCCCCAGAATTTGACTTCAGAATTCGGTCAGAAATCTGACAGATTTACCTGGAGAAATACAAGAATATTAATCGACGAATCTTTCAGGCATCGTGCCAACCCTCCTATCCTTTTTATGGAAAGAAATCTGAATGAAATCGGATCCGAATTTACGATTTCGGAACATTTGGTTTGCTGGGTATTTACACCAGTAAACATTGTCAAAAAAACATGTCAAATTATTTTCAGAGATGTATGATTATTTTCGGATATGGCCATTTCCACTGATTATTTTCAGTGGAAATGGTCGATGGATTTTTTAGATAAATTTCCTAAAATCAAAACACACAAAATATCAGAGTAGTTTCAGCTATTTTGTAAGAGTTTGATCAAACTTTGATATATAATTTCGATTTTTGAGTATTTTCCACCAAACTCTGGCAGAACTCTGAAATAAATCGGTCCAAATTCTTGTAAGCTACCTATACTACTTTCGGTAAGATGTAAGATGACCGACATCAACATCAGGATCGGTAACTCTTTTCGACTTTCTGGTCCAATTCGTTTGGACATATAGGGACAGTTGTCACATATCCACCACTTTGTATTAATATAATTAATTATATTATAGAAATATTAATTATTTAGTTTATAAAATATAAAATATAAATCACATTTAACGGGCGCGGGCTTTGGGAGCTTTACCCTTTACGTGGAAGTTGCGAGTTGCTAAAAAAAAGGAGTAGAAGCAGAGCGCAGAGTTGAGTATAGGGGAGTATAGAATGGATTAGAATGAAAGACAGACAAAATAAGAATGAGAGAGCATAAAGGACAGAACAATAGTGGTCAGACCATTGTCGATTAGACTTTTTAGACAATATTTTCAGAGCATACTTCTAGGCATACACATAAATATAAAGATAAAGACAACACTAATATCCAGCGATGCCAACTTGGTTGTTTTTATACCCTACACCACTTCGTGGACTAGGGTATTATAAGTTAGGTTTCCGCCAAATGTTTGTAACACCAATAAATAATCGAGCTAGACCCATCTTTAAGTATACGGATCGGCTTAGAATCACCAGCTGAATCGATTTAACGATGTCTGTCTGTCCATCTAAGCTTGTTCGCACTCTGCAGGTCGCAATTGTTGCCCGATTATCATGAAATTTGGCAGAAGTTACTTTTTTGGACCAAGGACAATCGGTATTGAATTTGGAGGAAATCGGTTCAGATTTATATATATGCTCCATAAAAATGTCGCTGCCGATTTGACTTTTTCCGCTCTAAAGTCCACATATTGTACCCGATTTTCTTTAAAATTGGCACAGCATTTTATAATCGAACTAGAAATATCTATGCTGAATGTGGGTAAGATCGGTTCAGATTTACATATAGTCCCCATACAAATGTCGCTCCCGATTTGACTTTTTCCGCTCTAAATTCCACATATTGTAACCGATTTTCTTTAAAATTGGCACAACATTTTATAATCGAACTAGAAACACCTATGGTGAAGGTGGGTAAGACCGGTTCAGTTTTAGATATAGCCCCCATAAGCGGGTCACATCGTTACATGTATCAATATACCCCCATACAAATGTCCTTTCCGATTTAACATTTTTTGCCAAACACATACATTTACAAGATTCAAAAATCCTCCCGATTTCACTTTTTTACCGAATTGAATTGTAATGAGATAGAAAATGGGGTGTATCATATAGTGGTTCCGTCCGTCTTTAGCCTTTCCTTACGTGTTTGGGAGATGCCTATATGTCCATACTTTGGCATAACCCAAATGGGGCCCCATTATGCTCTATTACAGCTCTAGAAACTACATTTTACATCGGATCTTCATCAAATTTTGCAGATCATTATATGTTTCAACTAGGAATACCTACCGTGAATGAGAAATATATAGGCGCATGTTTTGGCACAGGCTTATACAATGTTTCCACGAATTTAAATTCTCACTGCTGCTCCTTTTTTTAAATTTGGCACATCACGTTATATTTCACATAAGAATACCAGCAGTGAAAGTGGGTCATATGAACATCCTGATTTCACTTCTAACTTAAATCCAAATATTACGCCGATTTGCCACGACATGTTATATTCCAAATAGGTACTCCAACACAGGAGAGCAAATAACATTGCTCCAATGTTTTATATAGCGTGACAAAGAAATTATCGACGCTTTTCATTTATTTCCGCTCTGGAATTCAAGTGTATATATTTTGAGGCTAAAGATGGACTAGTTTTAAACTCGACGCCCAATTTAAAGCATCAAGGTTTAATCCCGTATACCTGTAGTGTTTTTTGAGCTACAAGGCTGATAATTGGATCGTATATATTACTGACCACGAGAAAGATCAATTTGATGCCGAAATGTGAATTTTCGTTTTATGGGCGGAGTGGGCGTGGCAAAAGTGTTTTTGAGAGCTAGAAGGCTGAAGATTGGAGCGTATATATTACTGACCACGATAAAAATCATATGAAACCAGATTTTAGTTTTATCATTTGCTTTTTTTGCCTGACGAAGCGAGCAGGTTCAGCTAGTTAATAATAGAAAAACCTCAGTGTAAGTCTGTCTTTTTGTTTGTTCCACAATCACGCGTAAACGCTTGAACCGATGTTGTTGAAATTTTCAGTACATATAGATGCAGGTCTGGAAGAAACTATAGGATATAGCATTTTTACAAATTTGCTCTGTGGGCGGAGGGGGCGTGGCAAAAGTGTTTATGAGAGCTAGAAGGCTGAAAATTGGTACGTATGTATTTTCTATATGGTGCAGCGTATCATAAAGTCGGTTCAGCCCGACATTAACTACATCTTGTTCTAATTAAATGTATTAGGCCTTTGTGGATTTGTCTGTAACACATTATTCTGATAAATATTAAAATGATGAACATAAAGTACTCGGGTGCATAAAGGATCACGTTTTAGTATAAAATGTTTCCGGCATTAAAGAAAGAATGTAAAACATTTTTGCAAGCTAGCATTTTTATTAAGATTTTTTACCAGTAAGACAATGCCATTAGAGTCCCAGCAAAAAGAGAACACCCGAAGAAGTGAAAAAGATGCTCACCTTGTGATTCAGAAGTAGTGAAAATTGGGATCTTCACCAATGAATTTAACATGGAGACCTAAAAGTTATTTGAAAGTGTTGCATGGAGTCCTAAAAGTTATTTGAAAGTGTTGCAAAGGGACCACTTTTTCAATAGTTTCCCTCTAGCTAAAAAATCCGCCGCTACCGGGGGTATATAGTATCTATCCTCTGTTGTGAGCGGTGAATAACTACATCAACGATTTTGTTCGCTAGAACTGACAATAGGAAAAATAATAAAATATTTATTTAATGTGAACTAATATACAATGGAAATATATATTAAATTAAATTAGTACTAAATAAATTAATACTACTTAATTTTACTGATATTATATAGTATTAATAACACAGTACGACAGTGGTTGGTACACATGAGAAATGTTAACAGAATATGAAAATAGGCTTAAAATAAAGAAATACGTGTCTCGGCGTTTTGCTGTAGCACGTCAGAATTTTGAGAAAATCGATTTTAAAGATTCGAAGGATCGTGGAGGTTCACTTGTAACGTAGTACTATTATAAAAAGTTCTATAAAAACAGAATGGGTGAACCGATTTAAGTGCTTGAGCCAGTTATGAAAAGGGAATTAAATTTTTTATTAAAAAAAACATTTTTTTCCGCTAGATGGCGCTTTAATTTTCATGTAAAATTAAATATTGTTACAATAGAAAATCGTTTCAAAGGAAAAGACATGACTCACATGCTTGCTGAATATTGTTGGAATTTATGCCGTGATACAAAACCTGAAGTTTACACACGAAAAACTAAACGACCAACATTTTTGACACAAAATAATAGTTAAGATATCATAATAATTTTTGTATTATTACATTACATTTACATTACATTGAATTACATTACATTTTTGGATATTTTTTAATTTTACATGAAAATTAAAGCGCCATCTAGCGGAAAAAATGTTTTTTTTTTTATAAAAACAAATCCAAATTTAATTCCCTTTTCAAAACTGGCCCAAGCACTTAAATCGGTTCACCCATTCTGTTTTTATAGAACTTTTTATAATAGTACTACGTTACAAGTGAACCTCCACGATCCTTCGAATTTTTAAAATCGATTTTCTTAAAATTCTGACGTGCTACAGCAAAACGCCGAGACACGTATTTCTTTATTTTAAGCCTATTTTCATATTCTGTTAACATTTCTCATGTGTACTCAAAAAAAATTGATTTTGTCGTACTGTGTAATAAACAAAAACATAAATATTTGATTTGCATTGATAAAACAATATTTTTTTAATTTTTTAAAACATTATTTATTTATTAAAATTACACAAAATTAAGCATTGTTTTATTAAAATATTAAAAAAATATTATTTTCCCCGAGTCACGATTCGAGAACCCGAGACCTTTTGGGTGTAAAGCGGACACCTTACCTCTGCGACTCCATACGAAAAATTCATTCCCACTAACTTGTGAAAATGCTTCTCTTAAAATTTTACCGGATATTAGCGTATTATCGACTTTTTTGGAAGTTGTTTAAAAGAACTTCCTCAAAAGCGGGAAAATGCACATTTGGATTTTGATATGCGATTAAAATGTGCTTCCTACGGAAGTACTACTATTTTTTTTGCTGTTGTGTAATTAAAAAAACTTGTACCGGTGTGATTTGCAAAACATTAAAAATATTAAGCATTTTATATTTATTATTCTTTACATAATAATAATTTTCATCAAACTTTCTTGATTTTATTTTCTAGATTGACTGCTGGGCGTCCTTTGATCAAAGTAAGTACATTTTATTTTATTTTTTTATTATTTGTTTTTATTATATATTTTTTATTTATTATTATATTATTAATATCTGGGAGTAAGCTCTCACATTTAAATATCATATAAATATATTAAAATCAATATAATAATTTGAAATATATTGTAATACATTTTAAGACTTGTCGATTAATTACGAAGATCACTAAAGTGTTAAAAAACACGTTCATGGTCAATTGGAAAAGAATTGTAAATACTGGTAATAATAAAAATAACTGTCAGATAAATAGCATTTTTCTCGAGTCGCATATGTATGTTGTTCCTACTTTTTCAATTACATTATTATTATAATCATTATTTTCTAATCATAGACAGAAGGTTATAATTTCAAAAATATATCAATTTTTCGTAGCACTAACTTTGTTTATTCATGTATTTAATTTCACATGAGTTTTCACATCAGTTCCATAATTTTGTAATAGATTTTGTTATTTATGTTCCTGTTCTCTTGGAATAATCCACTGAACAACTAACACATATTTCTCCGATTGGGTACTTCTTAGAAGAATACTTGCTTTGAGGGCTGTATCCATTAATTCAATTTAAATATCCTCGCATGGAACACCCCAGATAGAGGCGGTGTACATGACTATAATATATATATATATATATTTTGTAAATATAATATGGATTTTCTGGTAAAATACCAACATTTTTGGCAACATTTTCACTTCTATTTACATAAATGATGTTCTTGCACTGCATTGTCCACGTACAAAATTCAATTTGAAATTCACACATACCGACATTACGACTTTGGGTGTTTTTTCTCATTTAAAAGGGTATCCCCGCCTGCAAAGAGATAGAGGAGACAAGTGGACCGACAGACGGACGGACATGTACATTTTACGAGCCACTGCCGCTAACAATGCCAGAGCTGTTGATATGTTAATGTTCGGCCACTTGTGAACTGGTTGCATCGCAATTCATGTGTCCCCTGCCCAAATCCCCTCCCGCCACCACAACACGTCATGTCCTGTCCGTTGATGCTGGCTGCTACGGATTAGTGTTGTTCACTCAATTTACAAAGGAATTTTTTTTTATATTTGCATTATGAAATGGTCTGAAATAGAGCTCGCTCGCTCGAGTAGCAGCAACAACCAAAGCCACTGCTGGCAGAGGTGGTGGTCGGGGGGTTGGGGAGTACAAATCAATTTGTAACGATTTAACTGTCCGGTGTACATTTGTGATAAGTGTAAATAGCAAATGCTCGTAATATGATTTATACTCGTACAAGGAGAGCGTACAAAATTGGAAATTGCAAATCAAATTGGATGAAAATAAAAACAAAGTTTGAAACATTTTATGATTCTATTTGTTTTCATTCAATTTCAATTCCAAACAATGATAGCAAGGGTTTCATTTCACAGCCGGGTAGAAAAATGTAATGCATACCGGAAGTGATGTAATAATAGTGGAATAGAATTCGAAGAAATTTGTGAAAATTAAATATTTGTTGGGTTTTTGGGCAGAAATTTGTGGGAATTAATTGGCGTTGTGATTTTTCATTTTTAATAGCAGAATGTGTTGTGTTCGAAGAGTATTTCATGGACTGTTAATTAACTTCTGAGATACATTTAATTAACTTCTGGAGTTCTCATAGGTGAAATCTTAAAAGTTAATTGTCAGTAATGTATTAGTTTGATTTTCATGAAAGTTTTATTTAAACGTGTGCATCGATTTTGTAATTGTTCAATTTCTATTGGGACTTATTCTGTGACTGGTGCTATAGCTCCATGTATGGTACGTGCTCATTTAGATCAGTACCGTTATACGTCACAGGGTATCTGAACATAATTTACTACCTCCAATGACAAAGCTCTGTTAAAGTTACCGATTCTTTTCATACAAAAGGGTCAGTGTGGGACACTATCCGTAGAGGACCGATCACGAGACTGGTTCTATACCAGCCAAATTGACAATAGGAAATGAACTGTTTATAATAAACTAGTAGTACCCGCTGCTTCTCAAGCGAAAAAGCCAGTTATTTGTTATTGGTTTTACCACTCTCTGTTTTTGGATAGTTTTTTATTAATATTCTTTTGGTGGATATAGATAAATCTAAAATAGTAATTTGGAAACCTCCTTTTCGGACAGCACTCATACACAGTCAAAGGTATGTATTTGTCGAATTGCGCTATTGTAGCTGAAATAAATATAAAAAATAGTCCGAAATCCTTTTGGAATTTCATAAATTCTAAAAGGATAAACCGAGCTTATCCCTCTCGAATGGTTTTCGATAATAAAGTCTCTTGATCTACTGCCGCAACAGCTAGTTTGTTTGCTGAATTTTTAGTGCTAATTTTAGCTCTGGGGATAGGTTGAGTCTCTATAAACTCATCTATTAATTTTGGTATGCTACAACTTACTGAAGCTGATGTTCTCTATGGGTTTTCCATGTTGAAAACCACATTCAGAACTGATAGTGACGGTCTGCGTTCAACATTTTTAAAGGTTTGTAGTTCGTCTTTAGTGTTTCCATTATTGTCTATTTTTAATAAGTCCCTGCGTAGTGGGGTTTTAATTGATACGTGGAAAGTTGCATATATTACTCCGGTCCACAAGTCCGGAAGGACAATATTTGTAACTATCGGCCTATCTTCAAGTTGTGCAATATATCTAAATTATTTGAACATATTGTGGTTTGATAAGATATATTTTGCGGTAAAGGGCGCTCTACTGTAACTAACCTTGCTGTTGTTTTTACCCAGTATTGCATCTCCAATTTTGCGTTAGGTCATCAGGTTGATACAGTTTATAATGATATTTCGAAAGCTTTTGATAGAGTATGTCATGCAATACTGGTTAGGAAATTATTCAGTATTGGATTTCATTCAAATTTTCTTGATTGGATTAGGTCATATTTATCGGATAGATGTTGTTTTGTGTCTATTGAATCGTATCTGTCTCACTGTTATAACGCTACCTCTGGAATTCCCCAAGGTAGTATTCTTGGGCCTTTAGTTTTTATTTTGTTTGTTAATGATGTTGCGTCATGTGGAGTGAAGTCTTGTTATATGCTGATGATTTAAAAATTTGTTCACGTATTAATTTCGTTGCTGATGCTTTTCGTCTTCAAAGTGACTTGGACGCTATATCTGCATGGTGTTTTGATAATTGTTTAGAAATTAATTCTTTGAAATGTCGCAAAATATCATTTGGTAAATGCAGAAGCCATGTTTGTTATGATTATTTCATCAATTCGGGTAAGATTCAGTGTGTGGATGAAATGTTGGATTTAGGAGTTGCTTTTGATGTTAAGTTTACTTTTGCGGCTCACGTGGATTATATTGTTCCAAAAGCATGCTTTTGTCAAGAGAAAATGTGCGGAATTTAATGATCCATATACCGCTAAGCTAGTTTTTACGTTGTTAGTCCGTTTAAGATTGGAATATGCTTGTTTTATATGGAGTCCTTTTTGTGCTAAATATATTAATAGAATTGAGCGAGTTCAAAAGCGGTTTTTAAAATTTGCTTTAAGTTCGATTAAATGTAATGAACCTGAGCATATTTATATTGATGGATGTAGGCTGATTTCTTTGAAAACTCTTGAAAGTAGAAGGAGTCTTCTAGCTCAAGTTTTTCTCTATAAAATTATCAACGGTTTAGTTGACTGTTCAGTGTTGCTTAAAATCATAACCTTGACGTACTTTGCGCCAGAACATCCTTTTCTATGTACCTTTTTATATAACTGGTTATGCCGAAAATGAACCTACTGCTCGGTCTTTAAAGGAGTTTAACAGTTTATGTAGTGATGATTTCGATTATGCTTTAAATATGTTAGAATTTACACACCAAATACCATGACTATAGCTGCAATGCTTAAATTAGTACAATTTTTATTCCTTTTTGTCCCTCGCAACCCTTAAAAGTACAGAATTTGAAAGTTCCAATTTTAATGCGCTTATACATGGACTGATGGTAATTCTTTAGTTGATACCATTATCCCTTTTTGTCCCGATTTTCACAAATATAGCTACAATACTTAAATTGGTACCATTTTTATAACTTTCCTCCCTTAAAAGTACAAATTTCAAAAAAAAATCCCTATTTTTAGCTCGTCAGCATGGTCAGACCAAGGAACACACCGAATTTCATGTTTCTAGCTACTGCCGTTTAGTCAGGACGAAGGTTCGATGCTTATCCCTTTTCAATTTCGTGTGGTTCATGGCTGAGGATTGGGGAGGAGGATGGAACACTTTTCGACAGTTATAAAGAAACTACTCCTATATTAAACGTTTTTTATACACTCCACGAGAGTATTATGTCTTTGTGCATTTGTTTGTAACACCCAAAAGGAAACGAGTTAGACCCATCATTTTTTATACAGATCGGCTTAGAATCACGTTCTGAGTCGATTTAGCAATGTCCGTCTGTCCATCTATTGTTGTAATCAAATTACAGGTCGCAATTATAGTGCGATCTTAACAAAAATTGACACAAATAAGTTTTGTGGATCAATGGCGAACGCTATTTAATTTGAAGTAAATCGGTTCAGATTTAGATATAGCCCCCATACTAATGTCGCTCCCGATTTGACTTTTTGCGCTCTAGAAACCAAATATTTCACTCCATTTGCTTCAAATTTGGAACAACATCTTACAATTCATCTAAAAACACCCATCGCGAATGTGGGTAAAATCGGTTCAGATTTAGATATAAATTTCTATATATATATACAAATGTAGCTCCCAAATGTTTAACCGATTTAGGCCAAACTTTACATATTATATTTCATCTATAAACATATATATTCATCTATATACATGGCGAAAGCGGGACTCATCGTTCCATGTTTCAATATACCCCCATGCAGATGTCCTTTCCGATTTAATATTTTTTGTCAAACACATACATTTACATTTACAGGATACAAAAATTCTTCCCGATTTCACTTTTTTACAGAATTGAATTGTAATGAGATAGTAAAGAGTGATTTTTTTGAGGTTAGGATTTTCATGCATTAGTATTTGACAGATCACGTGGGATTTCAGACATGGTGTCAAAGAGAAAGATGCTCAGTATGCTTTGACATTTCATCATGAATAGACTTACTAACGAGCAACGCTTGCAAATCATTGAATTTTATTATCAAAATGCGTGCTATGTTAAGAAAGTTCAGAAAGAAAGAAATTGTGTTCAGCGACGAAGCTCATTTTTGGCTCAATGGGTACGTAAATAGGCAGAATTGTCGATTTTGGAGTGAATATCAGCCAGAAGCATTGCAAGAGCTACCAATGCATCCAGAAAAAGTCACAGTTTGGTGCGGTTTATGGGCTGGTGGCATCATTGGACCGTACTTCTTCAAAGATGATGCGAATCGTAACGTAACTGTGAATGGTGAGCGCTACCGTGAGATGATATCCAACTTTTTTTTGCCCAAAATGGAAGAACTGAACTTGGTTGACATGTGGTTTCAACAAGATGGCGCTACATGCCACACAGCTCGCGATTCTATGGTCATTTTGAGGGAAAACTTCGGAGAACAATTCATCTCAAGAAATGGACCGGTAAGTTGGCCACCAAGATCATGCGATTTGACGCCTTTAGACTATTTTTTGTGGGGCTACGTCAAGTCTACAGAAATAAGCCAGCAACTATTCCAGCTTTGGAAGACAACATTTCCGAAGAAATTCGGGCTATTCCGGCCGAAATGCTCGAAAAAGTTGCCCAAAATTGGACTTTCCGAATGGACCACCTAAGACGCAGCCGCGGTCAACATTTAAATGAAATTATCTTCAAAAAGTAAATGTCATGGACCAATCTAACGTTTCAAATAAAGAACCGATGAGATTTTGCAAATTTTATGCTTTTTTTTAAAAAAAAAGTTATCAAGCTCTTAAAAAATCACTTTAGCCCTGGTAAAATTTGAAGCTGTCCTGAACACCTAGTTTTTTCGCATTTGACTTCAATTTTTCTCTTAATATTCTCAAATAAACTTCTTCATTTATAATTCCGTCAAAAATACCAATTTTTCGAGTGTAATTGTCCCCTTAAGCCAAGACGTGGCCAGTATCAATCTTAATTTTTAGATCAGATTTTTTAGTCCAAATGGTTTAGAGAAAATCAAACGAAGAATTGGGACTACAAAATTATTATTTTTATTATTGTTTATATTTATTGTTGTTTATTTGTTTAATTTCTTAATTATTAATTAAATTAATATTGTCGCCGCTTTTTATCCCGACTGAAAGTAGAATCGGTAATCATTTTAAAACATTTCGCTAAATACCAGATTTAAACACTTCATTTATTTAAGCCAAATTCTCGGATTTCTTAAATCTTTTCTTTGTTGTTTTTTTTTTGTTTTGGCACAATTGTTGTTGTATTTTCCGCTTTGCAAAATCTTGAGGCATACAAACCTGTCTTCGTGCGAATCGATTGTGCACTAAAAACGCTGCGTATCATACGTACATACCTAAACTTACAAAATCGAATAAAACTTTTCGTTATTTACAACAAAAGCAGAGACTTTATTAAATTTTTGTTATTTGTCAAATGAAATAAAAAGAAAAAATGTTTAGACTTGTGTGCCAAGAAAGGACACATACCTACATACATACACAATAAACAAAAGGATACACGAACGGGGGACAGTCAATCAAACCAAAACCGAAGGTCTGCCGGAATGCGACGAAAAAAAGACAACAGACACGAGCTCATCAGTTTCAGGGGGGACATTTAATGTTTGCAAAAGTTTTCATTAAAGCGATATTTTTAGATACGACCACATTTTCTTTGAGAAGAATTGTTAATTGCTTTTGTTGCGAAGAGTCTCCCGGGGAGTTTTAAAGTAAAATAATATAGGCTTTAAAGTCTTTGTCTAAAATCGTATTTTAGACAATATTACAATAACGTAACTCTTTAAGTTTTTGAATACTATAGGTTCAAATAAAATAGATTAAAATTACTTTTATTGTGAATCATCGTAAAATACAACATACGAATTGATATATTTGAACAGTATATCGATGTACGTTCTTACTGTGAATTATAAGGAAAATCGATTTGAATATTGTACTAAATATTATAAACTACAAAATACGAATTTGATAAGTTTCCTAAGAATATATTTTGAAATGAACTCTCACTTTTCCATCAACACTCAGAAGGTGAGCTACGAAATAAACCCTATCTCTTGAATTAACAATTAATTGTCTTTGGTTTTTTATCTTTCTCGTTTTATTTCTCTAACCATTATTTTGTGACAATTTCTCTACTCAATGAGAAATTGCATGAAAGACAAAAAAGTTTTAATTTTGTTTGCTCTATAGTTCCCTAAAGTCTCCAATCTCTCGAAGTATTTATTCTCTATATGATCTCACCTTAACAACAGAAAAGGAAAGGCGGTTAGAACCAAGCAATAATTGCAGAGTTTCCCCCCGCAACGTCTCCTCTGTTCAGTCTTAAAGTTTTATTTGTATTTGGAAAATATGAAATGTGGAACTCAACAAACATTTGAACATTTATATAAGAATGCTTACAATTTATGGAGTATTGAATATGAAAATCGAAAGTTAAGTTCGACAACACTTCAGATTTGACTAAACTTGAAGACGTTATTAACCCATTAAGGCCCATAGAAAACTACTTTTCAGTTATTTGACATTAAACTGATGCTTCTATATGAGGATAGAAGTAATAATATTCTATTAAATGATTTTCAAAGACTTGTATATATTCTTAAAATAAGTTTTTTTTAACAATTATTGAATTCCAATTTTCGTTGGCGAGTATATAGTCCTATTTTTAATAAGGCTGTCAATATAGGATGAAGTAGATACTATGGGGCATTACACTGCGGATCACCTGTGGTCCATATGGACAACATTATAACTTATCCGAATCCGCGATGTTTGTCCTTTGCTTTTTCGAAAATGTGGGGGTTAATCATGATCTCTCTAGTGTCATCCTCACCTAACCTAAACTAATCGTTTAAATAACCAAATGATGCAATTATTAACTTTCACTCACACCTCTTCCAACGAAAGGCATCAGATGGTATTTAAATGACTATAAATATGTCCGTAGAAAGAAAAAGACTGCCGCAAATCGCAACACCACCCTCTCCCCACACCACGTGCCCGGAATTAGAAAGACCTTTGCTTGTGGCAATATTAAATAGTTTTTTTTTGAGTCGCTGCAAATTTAAAATGCTTATGAGACAGCGCAGCAGCGACATTCAACAGCCTCCGGAAATATTTCAATTTTTGTTGCCAATAATAAGAGACAGAGAGAGAGAGAGGCCGTGTTTAATATTCATCTGGCAGCATCCATCTCTAGTGCCACGATACACGTCTCTCCATTATGAGAAACTGCTGTTTTCTCCGTTCCGCAACACGTTCATCTGTTACCTGGGCGTAATGTATTCCTTTATCAGCTTAAATGGTATAAACGCTACACATATATATATCTGTGTCTGTGTGGCTGTGTGTGTGCGGGTGTAGTACATGTCGATATATAGATTAACATTTAAAGAACATTGTCACTGATACGCTTTGGCAAAGAGGAAAACATGACGAGGAGGACGGATACACGGATCTACGGATACACTTCAAAAACATGGCAAAACGTTTACTTAAGACAAGCATGGCTAGAGGGCGGTATTGTATCAAATATACAACAACACAGGCAGATCTATATATAGATATATATGTATGTGTGCTTGAACAGGCCTTGGTCATTGAATTGAGACAGCTTTGTCTCATTTAATTGTAAGCTGTATATTTGTTGGTATTTCTCAGAATTTAAATGAATCTTCACACTTGGATGGTATTAACGTACCTGTTCTATATAAAGTACGCTTTACACTTTAAATTAGATTATAATGAAAACTTAACAAATTTAAAATTTTTCGGTAGAAAATAAGTTTTGTTGTAAATTAAGGCTTATATCTAATAAATTTTACAATATTTTTATCTGAAACGGCTACATTGATTTCAAGATGTGCAAAAAATATTTAAGAGCTTTTCAACGAGCTTTTAACAAGTGCTAGCCCAGCCCGTCAACTACGTATGACATGGGATCTTCCAGGCGTGTTAGAAAGTTGCCATTTTTAAGCTAATCCATATGAAAGGTGACTTTAAAAATCCCTCAAACTCCCACCCGATTACGATTTGTTATGCGCTCTCCAATGTTATAGAGTATATGGTTAATGGCTAATGGTCTTCTGATTGATCGAATATTTTAATGCATGTAAGATTCGTAATCGATTCACAGTGCCTCCAATTTTTTCGAACAGCATTCTGAAGGTCTTCCAGCCATGTAAAACTCTTCTCCGCATTTAGATGATCGGTGCGACAATTTTAGATTTATTTTATTGGACATTATACAATATACAACAATATACTTGTGCATGTAAGAGATCGTAACTGTGTAACCAAATTTTTCATTTGGTTACCCAGTTTTCTTTTTACTGGACTTTTTATACCCAAAGGATATATAATTAAATAAATTATTTTCATACTTAAAGGAGTATTACAATGACGGTATGGCTATCAAATGAAAGAGAAGAATATAAGTTAAAAATACTTTAAAATGTATATCTGTATTAGTTTAACTATTAAATAATAATTGTTCAAATTCGAGGTCTGTTTTTGTTTTTATATTTTTTATATTCCGATATTTAGCAATTTCGTCAGGGTATTACTCTACAATAAATAAACAGATACAGATTACATTAATATCACAGAGAATTATGCATTTTAAAAATCATGGTTAACAACAAATTCACATTGATCACTCACTCGTAAAGAACATGAGACAAATATTTCTTAAAACTATTACAGTTTGACTACCATCGTCGGTTGTAAATATTGCACTGTTTGGTTTTTACTTATTGCACCGTGATCTCTGTGTGTTCTTTGTTTTGTTCACCAATCCTCTATAACTCAACGCACAATTTTCTACGTCTGATTTAAAATTAATTCGTTTTGTTGTTGGTACGTTAAGAATGAGGAGGATCTCTAACGTATATCGTTTGCTATGTATTTGCTTTCTCTGTAACACTCGTACATTGTCAAAGTTTGGGTAGTGTTGGTCACTTGTACAGTGGCTCACGAATGCTGTTTTCGGGGTTGTATTAATCTTCCGAAGTTTTAAGTCCGATTTGTGTGCAGACAGTCTTGTTTTTAGCATGTTCTTCGTGGTACCAACATATAATTTTTCACATTTTCCCCTGTTGTTGCTGTCGCATGGTTAGTGTGTTATTTGTGTTGTAGACAATATTGCACCTGTTTTGATTGTAGATTTTTTACTTTTCAATTATTTCTGATATATTAGGAATATATATTATCGATTTATATGTCTTGGTTTCTTCGATAATGGTTTGTGATTAGTGTTTTTATTAGATGTTTTCGGGAAATTGTTGTTGCCTAATATGTTTTAAATTTTTGTTATGTTTACATTGTGGAAATTAGCACAAACAGTAATTTAAAATTCCCCCTTATTTATTTAGTTTATTAATTTTTTCTATTTAAAGGGGAAATCTTGAAACAGTTGTTAATGTTAAACTACTACAGACAGAGACTCGGAATTTTTAGTAATTTTAACAGACATTCTTCTCTTTCATTTGATACTCATATGACCCGTGTATGACTTGCGAAAGTATGAAAATAAACTATTAAGACAAATATATACTTTGGAAATTAAAAGTCCTGTAAAAAGGAGAAAAGATCACCAAATGAAAAGCTATTATCTCTAGTTTCATGTGTATATGGTCTTGTTAAGGTCCAAAAAGTACTGTCGGACTTTGTAATTATACAATTGTTTCTCTGGAACACCATCGTAATGAGGGATGTGTTTCGCTAATCGATCGATACTTTCGTGCTGTTTGCTTTTCAGATATTCGTGATCTTACCTCGGACCAGAGAACATTCGATAGTGATTCGTAACTTTTCAGGAACTTCCATCCGATTGATGTATATTGGACTGTCTCCTGCGCTATATAAAATATAACATGGAACGGCACTTATTTTGGGTCATATAAAAATCAGAAAGCAGGCGCCAAACAAAGCAACTGTATACTTTATCATTTTCTGATCGAGTTCGCGTTTGCAAGTACTTGCCATTATAGGATATAATTTTTTATTTTTTTCTACTAGTTCTAGAAACACGATATTTGGATAAATTGACAGGGGTCACTTTTACTTTTAGTGGACTAAAAAAGTCGAAACAATTTCCTTTCAAATTTCACCTTTCAAGACAGACGGTAGAATTTTTTGAAAAAAATATATATTATGGACCTTACTGTTCTTTATCCAAATTTCATCTTTCTATGTTAAATTGTTTTATTTTTAGAGCTATTTTGTATATATTCTGACGACTTTGTTTACATATCCTTAAAATTGCTTATCATAAAATTTATAATATAGAATATATTCTATATTTTTATTAAACTTTGTCTCCAACATTTTGGCACTTTACACGTTTACATTATACAGGACAACTGTCGGTGTCATTGTGAGTATGCCCAGTACAAATGTGGACGTTTACAACGGAAATGTAAAAAAAAAATGACGAAGTAGCGATGGGCTCAGAAGATGTGGACTTTGGTCTCTAAAATTTTGAAATCCGTACACTGTGCGGCGGCTGGACTAATTTAGATGCAATATATCTAACAAATGTTCAAGAAATTCATCCTAAAAAATATTAAGTCCCTTTGGACGGAAACAAGACTAGAAAATTAGTACACAACATTCTCAAGTTTTAGAAAAACATAGATTTGCTGTTAATCAACAATTAATTTTATGATCTACAATTTTAAGGATATGTAAAAAAGCGCCCCCCTCACAATTAATCATAGTAACTATTTTTCGAAGCAGACTGTACATATCGGTCCAGTTTTTCCATATTTAGTTTTCCTCATTGTATACTTCATTCTCAATAAATTTCAACCCTTGGAGTAGAGAATAATATCGAGTTGAAATGAAAAAAAAAAATCGGCACCTGTAATCGGTTCAGTAGATCGTGTAAATAGTAGTTGTAACAATGGGCACCCTCTAAACTAAATTTATTTTCAACGGAAAATATAACTCGATTTCACTCCTAATCCACGTCATGTTTGCACGGAAATAATGAGGCGTTCCACAGTGTCACGGTTTCATACAACGAGTGGCCAAAACTAGAAGGAATTATCGTAAAAATCTGAAATTTGGGTGAAATTTCGAAAAAATTGCAGATGGTTAACACACAATATATGAGTCATTCCATGTCAAACCGGCCAACAAAAATTCCACATTGCTCCGATTTTCCCGAAAATTTCAGAAAATATTCTTCTTTAAAAAAGATTTTACACGTGGCTTAGGCAAAAAATCTTAAAATTTTGTTTGCAGAGTTATAGGCATTGTAATTTCCACACAAAATTTAAACTCTTGCTGACGATTGTATATTCAAATCCTTATATCTCGCAATCCGTTTAACCGATTTTAAAGTTTTATACCTTGTTTGAAAGCTGCTTATATTTGTAATTTATGTCAATTCCGCGATGCGTTTTACAAACAGTTAATTATTTTCAATTTTGGTCTTGATGTTTTAAAATTACATCAGTACATTATAGCATCCCAAAACACTCTAAGATCATTCTAAATGTGTTTTCCATGTGCTCTGAACATTTTAAGCAGCAGATTTAATGAATTATATTTAAAAATTTCCAACATAACTTTATGAACCAAATATAACAGAAATAATACAAACAACACAGATAACTTCCCATCTGCCTAACATTTAGGAAAATTTATTTTGAGAAATTGATAAAATAAAAATTTAAAAAAATAATGTCTTAAATATTTGCGATAAGAATTATTTGAGTGAAGTTTCAATTCCATTTTATCAATTCGGTTTTTGAAATGACAATTTTCTTCCAATATTTAGTCTTAAATTTGCTTAAACGATTCTACTGGTGTAACAACATTCAATTAAATCGTTAATATAATTAATTCTTAAGTTTTTTCGTGAATGGTGTTTTTCGGAATATTTCACGGCTTGCTTCACGCCTTCTTCGAGAGGAATTCCATTTAGAAGTCTTGAGTTTCTTATTAAATCTGATTCGTGAATTAATATCATATTTATTGGGTAGACTGTTGGAATAGTCATATTTTCTTTCTTCATCTAATTTCTTCATTAAAATGACAATGATGGACAAGATCCAGACTATTTTCTACTAAATTGCACTAATCGATTTTGGTCGCAGCCGTGACAATGTACGTTCCTTACTGGGATTATATAATGGATGTTTTTTTTAATTTCAAGTGTATAAGCTTTATGATCGTCTTATGGCAGAGATCAATTCCCTGTCAATTATGACATTCAGAAATTGCAAATGCAAGTAAATACTACTCTCTCTTCCTATTCTATACATTCCACCGACGAAATCCATTGTATTTAAGGGGGAACTCCTCTGAGTTTTTCTTTAAATTAGAAATCTACCTGATTTTTCTGGTTATAATTTTTACCTCATGTGGATATTTTATTCATTATATTTCATTGGTTTACTTTTTTAGAGCGACGCCTAGTCTCTAGTAACAAACTCTTTACGGAAAATTATTATCGGTGTCAATTAGTACTATTTTTCATTTATGTATCTTATATTTCTATCGTCGCGTCTTGTCATTTTCATTGATATCAATTCAATGTCCAAACACTGTGCGTACACCCAGTCATCCTTAAGTGGGCTGACATGGAATCCCTTTGCCAAAGTATCGTTTATCTCTTATTGGTCTTCTAAGGCGTTTAGATTATTACAGATAAAACGTAATAAGATGGTAAACCTGACAGAAATTTTTTAAAACGTTAAATTCAACTGCGAATGATGACGATACTTTCCCGAACCAAAAAAAGTTGAAAAAAATAGAACAAAATTGGAAAAAATAAGCGCCCATAATGAGCCAGTCTACGGAAGAGATAAAACTTTAGCTTATGTTTCAACGTCGTCATCGTTGTTGTTGTTCTTTTTTCCTTCATCTTTGTCGGTCTTATGATGAAATAGAATATTGTCTGAGTTTAAGTACCTTTATCTTGCGGATACTTTTTTCCCAATGTCTTGCCATAAAGTAGAAACAAGCGGGAGCCGAATGAATGAAGCGGGCAGCGGCACGAAGACAGCTGAAAAAATGATACAACAAAGGAGTACCATGATTAGCATTGGCATCAATAAACCAAAAGAACCAGCATTCAATTGTTGCTGATAGTGTTCAAAAAAACACAGAAAAAAAGAAAAACCAGAAGGAATACTCGTAATGCGGAAATACGTTCGTCGTATAAATTTCGCCAATGCGAGCGAAAAATCGAGGAAAAAGCAGACCAGAAGCGAGCGACTACAGTGCGTTTATCATTGATAATGTTGACGACGCTGACGATGAGCATGGTGATGATGTCTCTGCTGCTGGAGGATGAGGCCAATGATGATGGTAGCAAAGTGTTAAAGCACAGCACACAGGATGACGGGATGGCTGGCTGGCAAAAAACGGTACAAGAATGACTTTGAATAAAGACAGTCGACAAAATGGCAGCTGTTGCTGAAAAATAGCACCCATCGCGGGGAAGGACTAGGACCACCGCAGAAAAAAAAGAGCAACTCCAACAGCAACAACTTGCTTAAGTAGATTTATACTTAAACAAAAACTTGACGAAAAACTGTGGCAGACGTTAAGAATCTTGGGAAGCAACCGAACGACACAAAGACGTGGGATTTTAGCTGAGGGTTGTAAGATGCATGCGTTTGCACAACAAATGATTTGTCTTAAATTTTGTGTACAAGACGAGCGAGGTTTCTTTGTGTCATTGAATTTGGAATTTGTGTATTTTAATTTAAAGAACTTAAATATGATGTTGAATGATTTTCAACATTTAAATATTTATAACGATTACAGTTTATTTAAATCAAATTATTACTATATATAAAATTATTATAAATAATATTTCTAAGTAATTTGAAGTTTGTCCCATATTAATTTTGTTTATTAGATTCGTTCACTGGTGGGTGTGGCGTATAAGCAATTTTTTTATTAATATTAGTCATACGTACTGACCGGGATGGTAACTGTCCAACAAAATAAATAATGTGTTTAATATGGGTGAAATATATGTTTATTAGGATGGGTCGCGGTCCATACAAATAAAAAATAATTTCTATTCAACCTGAAATGTAGATTGGATTGTTTAATGATGATCTGCAAAATATTTCGTCTGTGAGCTAAACGTTCCTGAAAACACTTCTATAAATCTTGTATGGGAGTATATTCACTTTGTCATTGAATTTGTCATTAAACCTTGAAATATTCATCGGAGAATCCATAAAGTATATATATTCTGGGTCGTGATAAAACTATTGCCATGTCCGTCTGTTGAAAGCACGCTAGCTGCCGAACAAAATTAATAAATGCCGAACGAAAAAATAAATAAAATTTTTAGCGGGCCGAAAAGGGATAACAATGGTACCAATGATAAGATCACAGATAGAAACATGAAATTTGGAATGCACATCCGTCTAACTGCATAGACGCGTAAAATAAATGGATTTGTAAAAATTGGTACTTTTAAGGTATAAAATTGGAAGAGAGGGATAAAAGTGGTACCAGAAGAAGATGAAAGCATGAAATTGGGTGCGTAGATACATCAAACTGTGTAGACACGAAACATAATGGGATTTTTTTCGAAATTTGTACTTCTATGTGGAAAATGGGGAAAAACGGGATAAAAATGGTACGAATGATTCGACAACAAATAGAAGCATGCAATTTGGAGTGTTCATCCCCCTAATTGCGTGGACACCTAAAATAGAAGGATTCTTCAAAATTAGTACTTTTAAGGGGTGCAATTGGAAAAGAGATATTAGAATGGAACAATCAAACCTTTGAAGATGAAATTATGAAATTCGTTATATACATTCATCTGCTGTGAAGAAGAAATTTTCGAAATTTATACTTTTAGACGGAAAATGGGTCAAAAAGGGATACAAATGGTACCAACTAAACGGTTGCAGTTAGAATAGTGAAATTCAGCTCTAAAATAAAGATATCTTTCGATATTCGTACCTTTAGGATCAAAACGGTATAAAATTGGTACCAAGTAAACGGCTGTAGCCGAAATCATGAAATTCAGTTACACTCGTCTGTCTTCGTAGACAAAATGAAATGGTAAAAATGAAAAAAATCACAAAAGTGGTACCAAGCAAACGGATTACCTAGAATCATGAAATTAACATAACGGATTTTTGAAATTTGAACTTTTCTTATCAAAATGATACAGTCACTTTGTCTGTAGCTGAATCAAGCAATTGCAAATGGGAGAAATTGACCCTGATGGAAAATGGTTCTCCCTAATGACGACTGACAATACACCTAATATTTAGCGTACGTTTTTGAAGATTGTATGAGGCTCACTTTTTGATTACAATTGCAGTATTATATATCTATATATATAAAAGAGTTGCGTTACTGACTGACTGACTTATCATTGACCAACCCTCAGACCAAACGGCTAAAGCCAGGGTCATGGAATTTTCAGGATAGTTCCCAAATATGACGTAGACGTCGACTAAGAATGGGTTTTTACGAAATTCGTACTTTTAGGGGGTAAATGGCCCAAAAAGGGATAAAAATCAAACCTTCGCCCTGGCTAAACGGCAGTAACTATAAACATGAAATTCGGTGAGTTCCTTGCAATGGCCATGTAGACGAGCTACAAATAGAGATTTTTCAAAATTTGTACTTTTAAGGGGCGAGCGGAAAAAAAGGGATAAAAATGGTACCAACTAAAGTATTACACCTAGAATAGTGAAATTTGGTATGTAAATTCCTCTGACCATATAGAAACGAAGTGAAATTGGATTTTTCGAAATTTGCATTTATATGGGGGCGAGAGGGACAAAAAGTGATAAAAATGGTACCAACTAATCTATTACAGCTAGAATCATGAAATTTGGTATGTAAATTCCTCTGACCATGTACAAGCGCAGTAAAATTGGATTGGGGGAAATTTGTACTTTTAGGGGGTGCACGGGAAAAAAGGGATAACAGTTGTACCAATTTAAGTATTGCAGCTATAGTCGTGAAATTTGGTATGTAAATTCCTCTGACAACGTAGAAGCGCAAATCTAAATAAAGTTTTCGAAATTTGTACTTATTAAAGCTAGGCGGGACAAAAAGGGTTACAATTTAAGCATTGCAGCTATAGGCGGGAAATTTGGAGTGTAAATTGTGTGTAAAGCGCAATTAAATGGATTTTTTCGAAATTTTCTTATAGGGGATGAGCAACAAGGGATAAAAGTAGTTCCAACTAAATTATTAGAGCTATAGTCGTGAAATGTGGTGTGTAAGTTCCTCTGACAACGCAGAAACGCAAATCTAAACGAATATTGCACTTATAAATAAATAGTACCAACTAAAATATTTCAGCTATAGTCGTGAAATTTTGTGTTTAAATTTCTCTGACAACGTAGACTTGCAACATAAATGGATTTCTCGAAATTTGTACTTTTAAGGGGCGAGCGGGACAAAAAGGGATACAAATGGTACCAACTTTAGTATTACAGCAAGAATCGTGACATTTATTGTGTAAATTCCTCTGACCATATAGAAGCGCTTTTAAGGAGTGCGCGGGACGAAAAGGGATAAAAATGCTGTACAATCCTTTAATTACGTAAGCGCGTAACATAAATGGATATTTCAAAATTTGTACTTAAAAGGGGGATTCGGGACAACAAGGAATAAATGTGTTACCAAATAAAGTACATGTTTTTAGGGGAAGCAAAAACACTTTTTGGGAAAGAGGTGCAAAAAGTTATAAACTGGCTGGCTGAATCTAGAAACATGAGATTTTTTGTTCAAAACTTGGTTGAAAATTATAAACATTATACATACGAAGTAGTTCAGCTAAAATAGTGCATATCGACAAGCACATTCCTTTGACTGTGTGTGAGTGCTAGCTAATAGGAGGTTTCCAAATTACTATTTAAGATTTATCTATATCCACCAAAAGAAAATTAAATAAAAACTATCCAAAAGCAGAGACGGATAAAATTAACAAATAACTGGCTTTTTCGTGTGCGAAGCAACGGGTACTGCTAGTATTATATATAGTAGTGGACTATTAATATAATAATAATTAATGCCTTATAGTTTGTGATAATAATAATAATAAGTAATACTCATTAAAAATATCGCAATTTTCAAAATATGGTAATTCACTTCTTTGTAAAGTCGACAGCCTCTAATATGCCGATAGTACTGCACTCCGTGGTGGAGGGTATACGAAATTAGGCCCGGCTGAACTTAACGCCTTTTTACTTGTTTGTGTTACATTTTTGTTCATTTTGAATTCTGAATTAATAGACCATTGAAAGCACTTTACATATTTTTTATAAGGCAGCCAACATATAATAACTTATTAGTTGAATTATTGGACGTTTATATATTTTTTGTGTTTTTCGTAGTAGTGTTTTACAAAATATAAAATCTTTTAGAAAAATATTTTGAAAGTTCTGACTTCAAAAATCATCATATTAAACTATTTTCACAAAAATGGAATCAGTGACATAATTTTTCGTCCGATATACATAATTTAGGCAGCATTCGAAATTTCTTGATTTCTTATATTTATTTTTGATAACACCATTTACAAATCTTAATTTTTTTGCGACCCATCCTAGTGTTTATACGTTCATTATTTTATTTATTTTATTTTAAAAATAACTAAAATGGTTTTTAAAGATTTTTACTAATTCCGCGGCCATAATTTATAAAAAGATTCTCACTTTGAATCAGTTAATTCAACAATTTATTTGAAATGATATGCCTGAAATAACGCTGTTGTAGTAAAACTTAAATTTTCACATTACTGCGATATTCAATCATAAATACTATTTTTTGAGCCAACTTTATTTTTGCAAACAAAAAAAACAACAAACATTGACATCTACAACTTCCGGAAAACATTTGGCCAACAAAATTTCCAATCATCATCGAAATGCAGACATGTGTTGGAATTCATTTACATACATACATATGCATGTAAATACATTCGAACGTATGTATGTATTCATTCATTTGTGGTAAAATACCTCAACATCAGTGAAATGGAATTTTTGATCAGCCAGGTTTGAAATTGCAATACATACATATCCTGATGAATTTCTAATTTGCTTATTAAAAACATTTCCAAATATGTTTTAAGGGCGGACAGCAAGGCAAGTATAATTCTGTCATAATTTCACTTTGAAGTCCGACGAAGCGGGAAATGAAAGGGAGAGTGGAAAATACAGACATTAGCTACAAAATTTAAATTGCAAACTCCGACACACACATACAAACACACCCATGCACACACACACGCTGTGTAATATATTCGTCTGATGTCCAGAAATGCGTGTGTCCGTTTGTTTGATGTTGTCGTGGTGACCATTGGAGCAGAAGGATGAATGCACAGTGGGGGGAATTTTTCTAATGATTTCGTATTTTCTGGTCTTCATTTCTGTGAAGCGATCACACAATTATCTCAGATTTTTTATGAAGTTTTGCAAATGTGCATTGTTTTAGAGTAAGATCTAGGAATACCATTATAAAACTTATGGTGCCTCTTACTGACACTATTATCTATTAAAAATATTTTACAAAAATTGCTAGTCCGTACTGTCTATTAGTCCGGGCAGCTTAACTTTTCGGGCAGTTTAGAAATTTTACCTCTTGTTTTATTTTTCACTTTTTGAACGTAATTATATCGTTAGCATAAAAACAACAATGGTTTAGTGTACCAAAAACTTAGCGGAGGTAAGACGTGCATTAAGGCACCTATAAATAATATACAACACAAAACATTGGCATTGGATAAAAATGTGGACGAAATTGTTAATGTAATGTCTCAAAAACCACAATATTTGACTTCAAATCTAATAAGGAAAAAATAAGAAAATATTTTTCTCAAACTTTAATAGGATCATGTTCAATACATACTAAAATATTGCCTATACGTTTATTCTACAATAATTAACTACTCAACATGTCCTTTCAGAATTATAGGGTTGCTACTGTGATCCATTCAAAAATTTCTAATTTGTTGTACAGTGTAATTATACCAAATTAATAATTGTTGTTGATTCGAACCCGAGATCTTTTGGCTGCAAAGCGGACACGTTATCTCCAGGACCCTATTGGAAAAATTCGTTTCCATTCTATTCTGAAAATATCTGAACCTAATTAGTTTTTCGATAGCGGGACATAGGCACATTGAGAGATTGCGAATAAAAATGTACTTCCTTCGAATTTTTTCCTGGAAACTTGTATATTTTTTACATTATCCCCCCAATGTACACTTTGTTTGATGGACGATGGACATTCGAACGCTTGGACTGGGCATGTGTAAGTGTGAGGATGTTTGTCCAAATGTCTGGCAATTCGTAAAATATTCTACCCTTTTTGTTTTTGCGTCTGAATTTTGAAAAAGGTCCGCTCGGACCCTTAAAGCAAACAAGTTGTTAATATGTAAGCGTTATAGCAGACCCGTAGCCATATGCACACACACACACGCAGCTGTGAATTTTATCACACTTATAACGAAACATATCCTTTCATGTAATGTGATGAGATATCCTGTTGCTTTGGCTGCACTTTCTATTTACTCTGTCGAGTAATGTGTGAAAGATATGCGAGAGAGTGAGAGAGGGAGGGAGTGTTATTTGTTGTGTACGAGCATTTGGTTCGATTGAACATATTATCCTTTGAATGACTGTGTGAGAGTATATCCATGTGTCCATCTGTGTGTGTATGTGTGTAGAAAGGATTTCCTTTTGATTGACATTGTGTGGCATTTGAATTTTAGCCACATATGCAAATATTTTGCATACATATCCTGCCTGATTGACAACATCAGCCATACACCGAGTGGAGTGTGTGCCTGTGTATTGTGCCGTATTAAAATGTTGATGCCACACATTGCTGCCACTTGTGTGTTGTGAGCAGCACAAATGGTTGATTTCATTTCTGATTTCATGCATGTTTCGATGAACTTTCATTAGTCTCCGGCTCTGTGTCCGTCCATCCGTCCGTCCGTCGGCATGTCTGCTTTTTCTGATTGCTATGACAATGTTTGTTTTAGACATACATTCACACATACATCCATAGATACAGTGTGGAATATATTATAAAGACACACACACTCGCATACTCACAGTTATCTGCATATATCTGTTAGCTGAACTTATTTCACATAAACGCTACACAATCAATTGGCTGGCAAACCATTTAAAATTTCGTTTCAAATTTCAGTCGTTGTTGCTGTGGCGTTAAATGTCTTTTGGCTGTGGCATGCAAACGCATTTCGTGTGGGGGACTGGATGCGATAAGGCCTCGCTCAGTTCACATGTGGTCAATGCTGGTAACTTTTTATGCAAATAAACGATAATTAGGATATCAAAATTAAAAATACAATTCAAATAAAAGTGTTAACATTTTACTGCATTGTGGCCGTGGTGAGGTTGTGCTGACGGTGGTGCTGGCTGGAACTGGCATTGGCATCGAATAGCGTGCTTTGCTGAGCTGAGCATGCCATGATTTTCAGGATAAAACAAAACAAAATATTCAAACTGTTTGTGTTGTATCGTAAAGTTATCTCAAATTTAATAAAAATGAGAAATCGCAATTAAAATCATATTCAAAATGTTAAATTTACAGCTACTGACTGACTCAGTGTCAGTGTTTAGAAGATAATTTTAATATGAACAAAATTGGAATTGGAAATATGACCTGACCGCAGAAACATAAAATGGCTCGTGAAATCCTTCGTTGCAAAAAATTACACCTTTGCCAATTGCACACGTGGAGTGGTTTATGACTTGAATTATTCAAAAATGCTGCTCACACTTTGAAACCCTTCCATATAATCTCTCAATCAATGAAGTGGTCGTGAGACCACTTGGACTTTCGATTACACAAATTTTTGTTGACTTATATGAGAATAAATTAAAATTTCTTTTCAAGGACATCTCCTTCGTTTTTTGCTTCAGAAAGCAAGTAAAAAATCACTCGGAGAAGCAGCTTATACGATGTTCATTATTTATATTCTGAGCCTTGGTAACTGTTGTTAGTTGTCCGTTGATATTTTCTATGCACGGTGGTCCCAGATTCATTCCTTTTGCCAAAAACTATAAGAAAAAAATAGAAATTGTTAAAGGTTTATATATTTATGTAGTGAGGATAAAAAGGGGCTTTCAATGTGGGAAGTAAAGGCATGTATCGGTTTGTTCAAAAATTTACAATTATATAAAAACCGGGTTTCGGTCAAACCGGATTTTATACGTAAGCTAAAATTATTGAACACATAAACATTAATCCATAAGAATTCAAATACTATTTACTTTTTTTCTAATTTCATTTTCATATTTTAAATGAAAATTCACTTAAATCGCCGATTTTGTTTATTTAAATTATCAAAAAATTATGAAGATTGTTTTGATATTTCATGTGGACAGCACAAAAAAAATTATCAAAAATTTCCACAAACAATCACAATCAGTGATGCAGTCAGATATGAGATATATGTGCTTATAAATGTCATTTGCAAATTCATATATTCGTAGATTAATTTTTTTGATGGAAATACACAGGAGGTGTTCACAAATTCGCTATTATTATTATTCTCGTCTTAATTTCGCGATCAACTAGATTTCCGATATTATTAGACGAGAATGTTGGATCGAATAAGACATGATTCCTTTTAAATCACTAAAAAATTGGCAATAGCAGTCAATGGCTTTCATGTTACACATCAAGCTCCAAACGAAGCTATTTGATATCTTACTTGGTTTTTTCACCGTCACAAATCAATATTTTGGGAAAATCTTAAAACTGCAGTATTAAGAGGTCAGTTCAGTTTGCATTCGCAGTTTGTTAACCGCTGGACGGTGTCGGAGTTAACACCGGTTAACCGGTTTCGGTTTTGACATCCCTAGGCACGTATCATAAATTCGGTATTATATTCGTCCTATATCAATTGTGTCTTCTAAGTTATTTATATTAAACTTTGCTCAGAAAAGCTATGCTGGCGGTAGCGTTTGGAATTTTCAGTCCTCTAATATTGAGTGCGACTACCAATACTACAGAAAGTCAGCAGCTACATATGGGGGCCTATTCAGGGATGATCAAATAAAAGGACGATGTATCTGATCGTCTATAGATATCAAACCTATCGAATAGGATTTAGGGTTGAAGACATCCTGCTACGTGATTCAAGTTGTTACTGAAATCATAAGCAATTGAAGAATGAGTTATATTGATATAGCGTGAAATTTTTTCAATATTTTCAAATTTGATAATCGTTTTGAACAATTTTGTAATTTTCAGATATAAAAATTGGGTTTGTATTTGTTGTCGAAATGCCGAAATACTAGTGTTTTGTTTTTTGTTTTAGAGTGAAAAAGGTGATATTTTAGCAGTAAAAATAACAAATAACAACACGAAATAAATAAATTTGTAAGTAAGTGATTGTTATTAACATTATTTTAAAGCTATAATACTTTTATACTAATATGGGTTCACTTGGAGTTTCCCTCGATTCTCTCAATCTAATAACTATGCAAATATAGGTAAAAATCTCAAGATTAAAACTATTTTAATATCAGCTGCCAATATTTGCCACACTTTAAAGACCAAAACCATCAAATTCTCACAAAACATAAATTATTGTTCAGTACATGTAACCACGTGTAAATATTGATGTTGTTGTGATTGAGCGGAATGTTTTTTGTTTTCTAGTATGATTCTCCTCCAATTTATTTGGAATTTTGTTGGTATAGGTAGCAAAAAAAGCGGCCTTCTTAATATGGATTTTGCAGATCCATCGAAGAGAACAAAAAAGCCACAACCAGTCCAAAATTTGTAGCTGAAACAGACCGTATATACGGGAAACTATGAGAACTCTGTAATAAGATAAGATGGTGATCTTTTCTTCTTTTTAGAGTATTCTTAAAAAATATAGATGTTTAATAATTTTCGTACTTTTCTGAGCCATACAAAGGCGATATGGGTAACAATTTTTTCACTGAACTAACACTCAGGGTATGTCCCCTATAAACGCATTGCGTTGGCGGAAGGAAGATCAGGTATTGGAAGGAGGAAAGAGGGAGTAGTGTCTTTTGACATCTGTTTTGAATCTATGAATGTCGCAATTAGAGGGAAAGATATTTGCCGGAAGTCGATTCCACATGCAGATTCCACGATGACCAAAGCTCTTACTTTCCCTGGGAGAAGAAAGAACTTTGGCACGAAAACGTTGTTCGTACAGAAACCTTTAACGTCTAAGTACCCTGCCACACATGGTTCTTGTCTGCTTGCGTAGCAGATCAGTGGTGGCATTTTTATTTAAACTCCATTTCCTGAACGCTTCCTCTTTGGATCTGACAGCAGTCAGAGATGGTATATCCGAAATAACTTTAATTGAACTAAATGACATCATTCAAATCAAGATAATATTTTCGATCATTTCAGCCACAGCATTTCAGCCACATGCATTTAGAAAGCAAAGTTTCCAATTAAAAGAGGTGCTAGAACGTTAACTTCATACTATTCAGGGTGTGATGTTAAGAAAAGAACAAGAATATTTGAGTGTTGCCCCTGGACACAAGGAACTATGAAAGAGAATGAAAGAGAATCAATCAAAACTTCATTATTTTATCTGTATTGAGAACCATTTCAAATATATCCCTTTAAAAATAAAAATAAATAAACTTTAACTTTTTAAGGGGGGAAGTTGAAACAGTTGTTAATGCTTAGATGATACAGATAGACGCATGTAACCTTTATAAAAATAAAATACTAAATCATATATATATATAAAAGAGTTGCGTTACTGACTGACTTATCATTGACCTGCCCCCAGACCAAGGGTAGTTCCCAAATATGACGTTGACGTCGACTAAGAAAGGATTTTACGAAATTCGTACTTTTAGGGTGTAAAATGGCAAAAAAGGGATAAACATCGAACCTTCGTTCTGACTAAACGGAAGTAGCTATAAACATGAAATTCTGTGAGTTCCTTGCAATGACCATGCAGACGAGCTACAAATAGGGATTTTTCGAAATTTGTACTTTTAAGGGGTGAGCGGGATAAAAATGGTACCAACTAAAGTATTACAGCTAGAATCGTGAAATTTGGTATGTAAATGCCTCTGACCATATAGAAGCGCAGTAGTTTCATTTTTCGAATTTTGTACTTTTAAGGGGTGCGCGGGACGAAAAGGGATAAAAATACTGTACAATCATTTAATTACGTAAGCGCGGAACATAAATTGATATTTCAAAATTTGTACTTAAAAGTGTAAAATGTGTTACCAAATAAAGTATTTTTAGGGGAAGCAAAACCACCTATAGTGATTTTTCAAAATGTGTACTTTTTGGGAAAGAAGTGCAAAAAGTTATAAATTGGCTGGCTGAATCTAGAAACATGAGATCGAGGATATAAATGGTTGTAATATTTTGTTCAAAACTTGGTAGAAAATTATAAAAATTATACATACGAAGTAGTTCAGCTAAAAATGGATCCACTGTAACAAATTGTTCGGAGTCCAAATGTGGTGTATAAAGAATACTGCGGTGTAGAGAACGACAGTCTTCAAATTTCAGTATGACTTGGAATAAAATTGAAGCCATTGCAGAAGTGAATTGTAGCAAAACAACAATGTGCAATATTATAAAAACGTCAAAGTTCATAAAACGTGTCTCAAGGTCAACAACCCAGCGATTATAATAAGCTATTGTTTTCTGACGAAAAGTGGTTCAATATCGATGGATGCCTATAACTAATATTTTATGACATTAAGAATGGGAACAATTTCTAAATTGTCACCATTACATAGAGAAATGAGTAATTTTTAATAATTTTTTAAGTGAGGGTGTTTAATAATATATAATATGTAGATTGAGACTTACCCGTACCAATACTGTTCATTTCGCTGTATGATATTATTATTAATATGAAATCCACAAATGCTTGAAAAAAACCTTTGACATGGTCGAAATCATGATCGTGGTAGGCTGCAGCCAAGCAATAAATGCCACCATGTGATTTGTAAATAAATTAGCATTCTATTAAATATAGATGCAAAATGGTCTTGAGCCAGGACAATATCCCAGTTCATATTTTCAATAATAATACTGCTATACAAAATTTTCTACCTCCGTAACAAGATGAGTGCAACGTTTTACTGAAGTGAACTGCAAACTCTTGTCTCAATTTCTGAAATAATAATAACGATATAAAAAAACACCGAAAATCGGACTTTTTCAATGCTTCCCCTAAAGCAAGTACTTATTTTTTGTAGTGTCTGAGAGAATTCTTATTGTAAGCACTATATTGTGGAACTTTATGAGGATCATTTCTGTGGAAGACCTCTCTTTATGGGTCAATTTGACGTTTTTTCAAGAAAAGTCCTTTCAAAGAGGACATTAAAGGATTAAAATGTTCTACGAGAGACACCTTTACAATATAAAATTTCAGACTTGCTTATGGTGAGACATGAGTTATATGTCAGCTAACTGACTTCATGTTATTTTGATCAGAGAGCATGATATGCCGAGAGCTAAAATATCCATCACATACTGTTAAAACTTCACTAGCAGTATGATTGAAGATTAGACTAAAGCTGCTATTATTGCATTGTGGAGTGAGATAAATTGCATCTCGTGCTACTTCATTCTCTTCGCTGTTAATGAGACTATATCGTTTTGTTTCTATTCTGATTGCTTAATGTTTTGTCTATCCAATACATTTTCAACGTTCTGTCTATTTAAACCAATCAACTATTGCAGCGAATAATATTCGTTGTAAAGTTGGTTCTTTGTGAAACAAAAAACAGAAAAAAACTTCATGGAATGTCATGAATTCATATCTGTTTTTATCCTTTTACCCCTTTTAACAAATTCAGAGTTGTTGCCGCTGACGCTGTTGTCGTTGTCGTGTTTTGTGCGAAATGCGATTTAAGCTTTTATTCTCCGCAACAGAAATTTCGCAATTTCGGTCAATTTACTGGTGAATAGATGAACACATTTTTTGTAGCTTTTATGTGGACGGTGGTGGTCGGTCGGACATATTCCGTAGTTGTTGTTGTTGGGAATTTCAATGTTGTTGCTGTGTGGTTGTTAAAGTTGTCATCGCCATGAATATGACAACATGAATGGCTGGACATGTTTGTTTATTTTTCATATTCTGTTGCTGTTTCAGTTGTTGTTTTTTTGTTTTGTTTGTTGGTTTTATATTTTTATTGTACACAAAACACATGGACATATCCACATGGAGAGACAATAAAATAACAACAACATCAGCAACGAAAACACCAACACCAACAACAACTACAGCTACAACAATGACAATGCCAACGACGACAGCAACAGCAACAATTATTTACAATAAAAAGGATGTTATTTAAAACAGACAAATGTTTTTTACGAGGCCGTCTAAATGTTATTGAACAAATACGAAATGTCAACTTTTATGGCCATAAATTAAACAACAACAAAATGTCAGCGAAACAAGCGCAACTTTCAGAAAATAACACACATTCACTCAGACGCACAGAAGGACCAAAGGACAGATACACAACACTCAGACTCATATACATATATATTTATATAGGGGTATGTACTTATCATATAAATACTTGGACATGGAACGAGGGGTGGTATGATCGATGATGATGAGACTGATAACACCGTGCGACAATACTTTTTGGACTTGCAGAAGACTATATGCACATGAAACTAGAGATAATATGTATGACAAACTTTGTAATCAGTTTTTCATTTGATGACCTTTTTTTGTAATTTCAAAGGATATATTTGTCTTAATAATTTATTTGTATACTTTCGAGAGCCATACACAGGCGTATGGGGTATCAAATGAAAGAGTAGAATGTCTGTTAAAAACACTAAAAATGTCACGCCTCTGTCCGTATTAGTATAGCTTTAATAACCATTTTAAGGTTTCCCTTGAAATATGAATAAACTGAATAAATAAGAGGAAAAGCCTGAAATTGTTGTTAATATCAAACTAATATAGATATAAGCATTATATTTAAAGTATTTTTAGCAGATATTCATCTCTTTCATTTGATATACATATCCCCTTTGTATGACTCGTTAAAGTATGAAAATAAATTATTTAAACATGTATATCCTTTGGAAATTCAAAATCCTGTCAAAATGTGAAGGATCACCAAATGTAAAATTGAGTACACAGTTTTTCTACATACGATCTCTAGTTTCACATGTTTATTTTTTGGTCATGTCCAATAAAATAAATGTAAGATGTTATTCCTGAAGTTTTGTCCGTTTGAAGGAATCCCGTCATGAGCCCTCCAATGTTTTGCTGAGGAAAATTTACCAAAAGAAAAAGTTATTGATATGAGGATGAAAGTGAGTTTCATCATTCTATATCCTATAATATTGGCAGTAGGTCCAAGTAGAACGGTTGCCGATCATTTAAAAAAGAATTAAGGACCAAAGAAACCACCAGCCCATTAAGCTCACCAAACAGTGAGATTTTGTGGATGTAGGGTACTCTCGTGGATTATCCTCCTCCAAATCCGACAATTTTCCTTATTGACATATCCATTGAGCCGATAATGAGTCTCATCACTATACTGAGTATTGCGATGAGTGAGTTGACTTCCAGCTGATTTTGTGTCCATTGTTCAGTATACGCATGATCAAAAGTTCCGAATGTTATTACATTAGAAAGCTTTCCATCCCTTATAACTGCTAAAAGATCCTGTGAGGATCTGCAAGTACTAGCCGAAAGATACCACGCTTGAGCAACTCTCCTCCTCAATAGCACACATGCTAACAATTCCTCGAGCAACAACTTTTTTGTTACCAACAAATGACTGGCCAGACATAAACTCATACAATCACTTGCACAAACACAGACACATACTCACACTCATACACAGACGTACATGCTTGCAAACAAACAAACAAACGAACGCATTCCGAAGGCAAATAAATTTAACTGAGCAACAGTAAATTCCCGATTTTTATGGCTTTATTTGATGTGTGTGCAACTGAACTCACGCACACACACACACACACGAGCACTGACTCAATCCCATACGCTGGCGAAGTTTTTTGCCTTGAACAGCAAATATGGCGCTGGCGCCTTTTTGCAAAGCATCATTTCCAATGGAATGGCATTTTAGCCATGATCCTTAAGAATGGAATCAAGGAATAGAAAAAGTTTTTTGGTCTATGTTCCTAAAAAAGTTTTCCATGTGCTGCTGCTCTAAGCACAACAAGCAGGAGCAACAACAGCCGAAGGAGCACCAGTTGCTGATGCTCTTGGAGTGTGGCATAAGCGGCAATAAATAAATGATTTCTCGTTTCAACATGTGATGCAGTTCACTGGAGGCAGCAACAGACGCGGATAGCAAAAGATTTGTATTTGATCGTTAAATGATGAGGACAATGATGATGATGAGGCTGATGATGCCATGGTAATGCCAATGACGATGACGCTATTGCTAATGCTGATGAGGTTGATGTTGACGATGCCCATGGCTCTGATGCGGATGCGTCACAAACACAAAAGCCAACTGACATTAGCAACAGTTCTGTGGCCCAAAACAATACCAAACGGGGGACCACCAACAAATCCCTGACTCCGGGCAAACGCGCGTGGCTTTCGCTGTAAAATTGCGTTTTGTTCATAATGTCCGCAGCAACGACCAGAACATCAACGACACCAAAATTTATGGCCTTTTGTTTTGTTTATGTACGAACGAGCATTACAACAATGTTTTATTTATTATGACCATGGCCATAATGAATTTTCAATGGCGTTTGGTTTGGTGTGGTTTGGTTTTTCCAGCAACGACAACAAAAAAGTGCCAGTGCAAGCAACAATTGTTCATAGCCTCGTTGTGTGTAGATATGGGATGTTCCATGGAAAATGCGCTTAAAAGCGAGCTAAAGTGATGATTTCAAATAAATTTCGGAAGTTAGGAAGAAAAAAACCTTCAAAAACATTGGCTTTAAGAATTTTAAATTGAAGCCAATAATGGAGCACAGTGGTTCAGAATCAGTTTCCATTGGCCAAAATTCATAAACAGTAACAGTTTTTTAGATTTGTAAAAACTGAAATTAGCCAAGGGCCCGAGGATTATTATGAGATATATGGTTGGCCATGTAACATTTTAAACTAAAATCCGATATAAAGAAGTACTGATCATTTTTTCCAATTTCTTTTTTTATTGGAAAGGTTGAACTTTGTCATTTAATAATGGAACACAATATCTATAAAATAAATAAAAGAGTTGCGTTACTGACTGACTGACTTATCATTGACCTGCCCCCAGATCAAACGGCTGAATCCAGGGTCATGACATTTTCAGGGTAGTTACGAAATATGACGTAGACGTCGACTAAGAAAGGGTTTTACGAAATTCATACTTTTAGGGGGTAAAATGGCACAAAAAGGGATAAACATCGAACCTTCGTCCTGACCAAACTGTAGTAGCTAGAAACATGAAATTCGGTGTGTTCCTTGCACTGACCATGCAGAATGGTACCAATAAAATGGTACCAATTTAAGGATTTCAGCTAGAATCGTGAAATCGGTATTTACATTTCTCTGACAACGTAGACTTGCAATATAAATTGATTTTTCGAAAATTGTACTTATAAGGGGTGAGCGGGTCAAAAAAGGGTTAAAATGGTACCAACTATAGAATCGTGAAATTTAGTATGTAAATTCCTTTGACCATGTAGAAGCGATAAAATTGTTTTTTTTTTTTTTTTCAAAATTTGTACTTTTAAGGGTTGCGAGGGACAAAAAGGGATGGAAATGGTACTAATTTAAGTATTGCAGCTATAGTCGCGAAATATGGTGTGTAAATTCCTCTCACCACATAGAAGCGGAATAAAAATGCATTTTGTACTTTTAAGGGTTGCGTGGGACAAAAGGGACAAAAATAGTACCAACTAAATTATTATAGCAAAAATCGTGAAATTTAGTATGTAAATTCCTCTGAACATGTATAAGCGCATTAAAATTAGATTTTTCAAAATTTGTACTTTTAAGGGTTACGAGGGACAAAGAAGAAATAATAATGGTACTAATTTAAGTATTGCAGCTATAGTCGTGAAATTTGGTGTGTAAATTCCTCTGTCAAGGTAGAACCGCAAATCCTAATGGATTTTTCGAAATTTGTACTTATAAGGGGTGAGCGGGACAAAAAAGGGATAAAAATAGTACCAACTAAAATATTGCTACTATAGTCGTGAAATTTGGTGCGTAAATTCCTCTGACAACGTAGACTTGCAACAAAAATGGATTTTTCGAAATTTGTACTTTTAAGGGGAGAGCAGGACCAAAAGGGATAAAAATCGTACCAACTTTAGGATTACAGCTAGAATCATGAAATTTAGTATGTGAATTCCTCTGACCATGTAGAAGCGCCATCAAAATGTATTATTTTTCGAATAAAAGGCTCTGCGGTTGTAATTTTTTGTTAAAATCTGGGTAGAAAATGATAAAAATATATATACGAAGGGAGTTCAACTAAAACAGTGCACATCGATAAGCACATTCCTCTGACTGTATATGAGTGATATGTTTCCAATTTAGTGTTTTAGAAAAGAAAATTAAATAAATAATATCCTAAAACAGAGACGGATAAAACTAATAACAAATGCCTGGCTTTTTCGCCTGCGAAGCAGCGGGTACTGCTAGTCATTCATATGACTACCACGACTGGCTCGGCAGTACCTCATCCGATCAATCCAATTTTTCGGTACATCCCAAAATCCACACCAAACAGTGGCTCATTGTGGATGCATTGGCTTCTCAATAGTAACGTGCTGGTTCTCTGAACCCCATATGCGGCAATTTTGCTTTTTGACGTAGCCACCGATATGAAAATGAGCTTCATGAAGTCTGAACAATCTCGAAAAATTTCCACGTACATTTCTTACAGTTTGCTTAAGAGTCTCACTACTTTGGAAGTAAGTTTTTTTAATATTTCCCAATTTTGTTCGAGCGTATAGCATCCCATTTAGCAAATGTCAAATATAAAATAAAAATGAATGTTATTCTTCCATTCAAACTCAAAGTAATCGGTAGATAAAATTTAAAATCACGCCGTGGGGTATATTTTAGAAATAAGCCCACTTTTCTTATTTGTCGATTTTAAAAAGTCAAATTTTTATTTTTGGTCTTTTTTACTTTTTTATTCATAATGCAACAGCAACTTTTGTTTTTTCAGAATTCGTAAATTAAAAAAAGGAATTTCTTTCTTCGACTTTGTCGATCAGTTTCTCATTAATTTTTTGAGCTTTTGTTTCAATTTTTCTATTATAAATTGTGGTTCCCTAGAATTATTATTGCGTTTGTAATCAGTATTTTTTTAACAGTCTGAACTCAAATTCGTGGGAAATGCAGGAATAAAACAGTGTAACTTTTTTGGTGCTTCATTCTTTTTGATATTCGCGTTGATTTGCCTTCATTTTGCTCCCCACGTTCGTTTGAGACAAATTCATTTTCTGTTAACCAAATCTTAATGTTCTAATAGTACTTATGGAAAAATATTGTGTTTCTCATGGAATCACCCATACGTACTGGTACATTAACGTCAAACTCACAGACAAATGATAACATTATCTTTTGTCTGGGCATGTGGACGCGTTTAATATTAAACGCACACAATGCATAATGATGGACCCATTAAAGGACAGTGGGTGCCCGGGGCACACTCGTTGTCATTTCGAATTTAAGTTCATATTTCTATTAATAGTATTAAGCACCAGATGATTTGTAATTTTATGTTTACTTTCTCCAAATCGATTGCAATTAAATAATTCATTTATTTGATTAAATTCGTATTTTTATATGGCACAAGCAGAAAGAAGTACCATTAAAATGTTTGAATCCTAATGTGGAGGTTTTAATATGAAGAAATACCCTAAACTCTATGGGTCAAAGTAATGACAAGGGGGGATCAACATTTTTAAATCTATGAGTTCAAGAGTGAGTGAAGGAAACAATTTCAAAATAGTTAGAATTCAAAAGATGTCAAAGCGAACAGAATTTTACATCAAAGAGATTGTATTACATTCAAAATGCATAGAGATTGCCTTTGTCTGAACAGTGGGAATTGATTTTGTTTTTATAAAAAATGTCAAGAAATTATAAAATGCTGATTCATAAAATCAAAAAACAAATTTGTATGGATAATTAAAAAAACTATATGGATTTTTTTTAATTTTTACTAAAAATAACATTTTTGGTGTAATAACTTTTATATTTGTAACCTCATTTTGGATATATTGGCCCGATCGCTTATCCGTTCTATTATAGGTAATTATGGCTTCTAAAAATGTTATGAATTACACTTTCACATAGAAATAGTGGTAGTAGAACAGTCATCAAAAATTTGGGAACAAATTATTTTTTCCGAAAAAATCAATTTTTGCTGTCACGAAAAAAATCATAAATATAATAAATAAATATATTTTGAGTTACAACAAAACTATAAATAAAACAGCAAAACTATAAGGCAAAAACAAAGTGTATATGTAAGGCAATCCATGGTTAAGTAGAAGAAACTCTTTGTAGACACCACAAATCATGCTTTTTTTAATTTTTATTTTAATAGTGACATATTATTTTAGATATCTTATTTATTATATTTTAGGTATCTTAACGAATAAAAGAGTCAGGACGATGCCATTTTTTAATATTGTTTTCGAGTTTAGAAAGCCAAAATACATCAGATAATGTTATAAAGAGTGATTTTTTTGAGGTTAGGATTTTCATGCATTAGTATTTGACAGATCACGTGGGATTTCAGACATGGTGTCAAAGAGAAAGATGCTCAGTATGCTTTGACATTTCATCATGAATAGACTTACTAACGAGCAACGCTTGCAAATCATTGAATTTTATTACCAAAATCAGTGTTCGGTTCGAAATTTTTTATCGACAAATTTTGTTCAGCGATGAGGCTCATTTCTGGTTGAATGGCTACGTAAATAAACAAAATTGCCGCATTTGGAGTGAAGAGCAACCAGAAGCCGTTCAAGAACTGCCCATGCATCCCGAAAAATGCACTGTTTGGTGTGGTTTGTACGCTGGTGGAATCATTGGACCGTATTTTTTCAAAGATGCTGTTGGACGCAACGTTACGGTGAATGGCGATCGCTATCGTTCGATGCTAACAAACTTTTTGTTGCCAAAAATGGAAGAACTGAACTTGGTTGACATGTGGTTTCAACAAGATGGCGCTACATGCCACACAGCTCGCGATTCTATGGCCATTTTGAGGGAAAACTTCGGAGAACAATTCATCTCAAGAAATGGACCGGTAAGTTGGCCACCAAGATCATGCGATTTGACGCCTTTAGACTATTTTTTGTGGGGCTACGTCAAGTCTAAAGTCTACAGAAATAAGCCAGCAACTATTCCAGCTTTGGAAGACAACATTTCCGAAGAAATTCGGGCTATTCCGGCCGAAATGCTCGAAAAAGTTGCCCAAAATTGGACTTTCCGAATGGACCACCTAAGACGCAGCCGCGGTCAACATTTAAATGAAATTATCTTCAAAAAGTAAATGTCATGGACCAATCTAACGTTTCAAATAAAGAACCCATGAGATTTTGCAAATTTTATGCGTTTTTTTAGTTAAAGTTATCAAGCTCTTAAAAAATCACCCTTTACATGGCTCTAAACTAAAAAATTGTACATGGCGCGAATATTTTTGACTGATGATCGAAAAGTGAGTTGTGGTTCTCATTCGTTTGGAAGAATTACTGACTTAAAGACTCCTATTATTTCGCAGAGATAAGAGTCTAAGATAATTTACCGGCTCCGGGTAAATGTTTTTATGTTATAAAATCAAAATTGACTGCCTGACTGAAAACGTATATATCGAGTAATGAAAATATTTATGAAGCATAAAATATGCGGCCGATGTACGGTCAGAATCTATATTATGTAAAATCGATATTAATATAGAACAGTAAAATAGTTTTTAATGTTCATCCTCCACTCTCTGCCCCATTTCAAGGTTTTTATTACCAATCACAATTAAACATTTGAAAATGTTTTTAAATCAGTTCATCTTTATCCAAATATATCGTAATATGTTAAACTTAACCGGTTATAATACTTGGATTTCAGAACGGTGAGAAATTATATCGGATGGATAATTTTGTGTGAGGCTATACCAAAACATGGAACGATGTGATTTATTTCATAAAGCGGATCCTTGTTGGAATACAACATATCTTGTGGATTTTAGTAAAAGTTAAATCTGGATGGACTATATAAAACATTGGCACATACTGAAATGATTCCATAACTTTCATTGTTGGTATTTTAATGTGAAATTAAAAAAAGGTTTGGAGATTCTAGAAGAATAAGAATTCAAAATGTTAACAGATTTTCTTCACATTCATTAGCGTTCGTCCCTAGTAGAAATAATATTTAGGCTATCCTAATTATCTATCGTAGTGTTACAAACATTTGGCATGCAACTAACCATGATCCACAGTAGGATGAGTTGTTTTGTGGGGGTGTTTTTGGGCTGACTTTATTTATTTTATTCCTTGTGTTAATAAACTACAGAAAAAATTACCATTCGAAATTTTTTCACTGAAATTTTGCTTGATTTTGCAAAAAATCATAAAAATTCTTAAAAATAGAAGCCATCATTTCACCACTTTCAAGACATATAAGGACACTACTTTAAAGTAAAAACATAATATTAATGTAATTATTTCGAAAATAAAAATAAAAGAAATAAAATTGTAGAAACTTTGCAATATATATAATGGAATTGAAATTGTCTTGAAAACAAGGTATATTAAATTAAAATCGGTTTAGTATTTCATGAGTTACAGGCGATTGAACACACCTGTTTTGAAAAAAATGTATTTTATTCACTGTTAAATTAGTCATAACTCGTAAATAAATAGTATAATTTTTGTCCAAAAATACGTATACAACATTTTTATGAGAAAAACACATACACAAACTTACAAAACAATCGCAGCTATCGAGGTCGAAAATCGTACCGTTTGACTCATATTTTACTATATTCATATTGCTTTGATTTTGATATTTTGCATCCAAATCTACGTTTTTGATAATGTTGAAACATTGTGGACATTAAGATTTCTTTTTGTTAATTTATCCAAACCAAACCCATTTATCCTTAATAAGAAAACAAACTTGAGATTGATTTGACCAACAAATTTCGCGGGAAGTCACTTTAGCCTGAGGCTCCCTTCATTTGAAATACTGCTCATATTTTTCTACAAAAGTGAAAAATTTTAAATTGGAATATATTTAAAAATGAAACACACCTAAAAGTTTACCATTTTGGAGATTTTACATTATTATCAACCTATCATTTAATATCGAAAAAATTAAACTGCAGCTCATTTACAGATGACTTTTTTGAAGCTTGAACAAGCCAAGGCATTTTTTTGTCAAGTTCTTCTATTGCTTATTCGATTCAGTTGAAAATTTAACAGACCTAATATGAAAAAATCGAAAATCGCTTTTTGCGTTATATACGGTAGATTTTACTAAAATACAAAATCTGACAAAATATTAGACTTCTTCGTCTAAAAATTAAAATTTTATAAAGAAAATCATCAATAATATTCTTCCGTAAAGTAGCGTACAAAAATTCGTGATTTAAAGTTTAAACTGAAAATTCTTAAAATGAGGGGGTTTTTATTCCAGGTGACGACGATATGAAGCTTTTTTAAATATCCGGATTCGACTTCAGAGTCGAAGTCCAGGAATCTTGCCTCGACCACACAGTCCCGTAAATTAGCATTCTTTAATATATATTATTATTGTTATTTTTGTTGATAAAAACGATATATTTTTGGAGAAAGCATAAACCTATTTTTGGAGAAATAAAACCTCCATTTTAGTCTTGAACAACAACTATCAAGTTGCAACTGATTTCCCCAAACCAAATTGAAGTTATAATAGGTTTATTTTGACCACAACCTATACTAAGTTTGAGAAAAATATTACCATGTGCAAAGTTTGAATCGATTCCTTAACTCCTTTTGAGAGTTATCGTGTACGGACGGATATGGCTCAACCACCTAAAAAAGTTGTGAAACGGATTTGGTCTAAACATACTTAGGGTCTTAAGTCATTTCCTCAATGCGTTACAATTTTTTCTTTCCCAAATGAAAAAACATTCCTACTCTGTAGAGTGAGGGTATAAAAACCAGCCGGATCACGAGAAAATCACAAAACAAAAATGTCATCATCGAACTTTTTTTTCAGAAAAGCTTGAATTTCCAATAAACATGTCGTGTCCATGTTTTCAAAAATTTTAGCTGCCAAAAGAGTCATATATATCTTTGTTATATTCGAGGTTTCATTGCAATCGATTCAATAGCTAGAGACAAAAATAAAACCCTTTAAAGTATTCTTTCGATTTAAAATGCGTTTTCCTTCTACCATTACTTTGATCATAAAAAATCGGCAATTCACGAAAAATTGTCCTTCGAAAAAGCATCGTTGTATGAACATTGACACCAGCAGTAATGCCCGTCATGGAGGGCTGTGCGACAGAGGAGCAGTTAAATCAATTTAAAATTGCATAATGACACCAGTTATGCTTTAATGGCGTTTTATTGAATAAAAGTGGCATTGTCTAGTCAATGGGTGTATTGAATTGGTTGGCTAAATCCCTTCACATTCGTTGCGAAACCACAAACAATGGGACGATACGGCCATCCAACCTCTCGGCGACATAAAAGCGCTGTGTATGTGCGCGTGTGTATTCCTTTCCTCGTCCTTTTTTCTACTATGTGTGGGCCCCAACCAAAAAAGAGTGGAACGCGCTCGCTCCTCTTGCCGCAGTGTTTTTCGTTGCTTATGAAGAGGTTATAAAAATAGACCAATTGTCGTTTTTTCGGCTGTTTTTCTTTTTTAATGTCGCATGATTTGCTGCCTTCTTTCTTCTTCTTGTTTTTTGTTGATATTAAGGATTTTTCGTAGTAAATGCCAGCCTGCCTGCCTTTTTGTAGTGATTTGTGTTTTTTAGTGAAAATTTATTTTGCGCCACACACCGACACACACATACACACGAGCATATAGTGAAAAGCAACCAATTCCAATTTCGGCGTTTTTGTCATTTTTTATGACTTTCAATAAAACAATAATTCACTTAAAATAAAAGACGTTAAATCAAACGAATGAATGTGAATGTGAATGTATCGCATAAAGATGGCGTCATATTCATTATGGTTAATGGCTAACAACAGTGCTATCAATTTCTATATATGAAACGATGTGATATCACACAACAATAGCAACAATAACAACATCATCAGCAGCAACAGCAATCAACGGACGCAACATACCATTACAGCTGATGATACTCCTTGCGCCCCGTATTGCCTGGTGGATGGAATGGATGGCTCGGTGGAAGTGAATGTCACCCAAAAAATGAAAGGATGTTGAAATTATGACAATGTCTCCATAATGTGCCTCACCAAATGTTCCAACAAGCTCAAGCGTGTAGTCGTTTTCTATTGATGTCGTCGTCCCCGCCTCCGCCCCGTTGTTGTTTTCGTTGTTAATGTCATTCTGTCCTCCGTCCCACCCCCCTTCCCCACATCCAAAATAACCATGAGACTGTGAACATATGTCACGGCTACCACATATTTCTTCGATGAAATTACTTTAAATTTAAGTGATTTATAGAGTTAATTTTGTTTGGTCGCGTCGAGGGGTTGCTTTTTGAAGTGGATTTTTTCATATTAAAATTTGAAATATTCACAAAAAAAAGAGCCAAAAAAAGTTCTTGGTTTTTAGGAAAGTTTAAAGTGTTCCCCTTTGAGGGTGGCAAACTCAATTTATACGTTGTAATCCGTGCTACCGTGAAATGTGGTCGATTAAGAGTTTTCATTAAAAGGCAGGGTATACATATCGTATTCTCAGGATAAATCGCCTCCATGGCTGTTGAGTTAGAGACTTTGGAATTTTGATATAAATACAAATTCTACCCTAAACATCTGCGAAGATACTAGGGGAGCTTTTCACAATCAAAGATCTGGGCGCGAAATAATTTTGTAGTCACTGGAAGGCACCTAATGATTACAGAAAGCTTTAAACTGTTAATACAATGATATTGGAGAGACTTTACAAAGCTTTTTACTCATCAATATGGGCAGCATAAATTGTGAAAGTGAAAATTCAGATCGTATTTAATTTGATGGATTACACGAGTATTAAGTCTTAATGTCTGTTTTTAGACGTATTAACAAAATATCGTACAAAATCAACAATTGGAATTGAATGTTTTTCCGAACCCAAGGTATAGATAAATAGTAGGAGAAGGCCGTGGATTGTATAAAATATAACGATTTGTTTTTAGACCTAAAATCTATTCGGACAAAAATCTTCTTATAAAAATATTTGTATGAAGCATCCCTTCTCAATAGAATAAACAAAGCCGTGACCGATTAACCGGTTCATCGTTTTTTTTTTCATATCACAACCGTCACCGGTTTTCGAAAAATAACCATTTTCGGTTAACCCGGTTTTCCCATAACAGTAAATGCAAGTAAAAACAGAGCCACCTAGCAGATTGTGTGTTATGATGTGAATGTTATTGGTTTAAATTAATACTAATATTTCTATTGTAATAATAAATGTGAAAATATTATTTTTAATAACCAATCCTTCTATTTTCTTAAGAACACATTTTGCTGTAATTTTTTTTGAATAAAATTATCATCCTTCAAGACAAAGGATATCATCTATAAATTTTGGAAAGTGAATTTAATGTAGATAAACGCAAAAAACAGGACTACAAATATTCGCTCAGCCGAATCACGAGAATATGACCAATTCTGACTAAAAATAATTTATTTTGAAACTCAAAACACCGATTTCAAAAGTAAAAACGGATTAACGGATTCTGCTGCTAAAAATAGTTTTTTTTGTCTTCTGATCCTCGATCGAATAGTTGGCGGTAGTTTTTCTAAAAAACAAATTTTTGTGATTTATTTTCACCGTTTTGGGAATTGTGGGCTTGTTATTTGAGGTATTACAAAAACTGTTGTTGAAAACAAAAAAAAATTCAATCTTATTAATTTTGAGAAACAGTTTTTGTGATACCTCCATAATTCCCAAAACGGAAAAGTAAATACCAAAAATTCAAGTATACCATTAAAATTAATTTATCGCCCTAAAAGCCATATTTTTCAACCGATCTTAATGAAATTTGGCGCAGTTCACTCTTTTTGTACTGCTATTATTTGGTGCCGAAATTCGACAGATCGATTTAGTTTTTGATAGCTTTCTAAATATGTGTTCTCCATGTAGAGTGTTAAAAAAAGACGGGTTTTCTGCAATGTCGGGTTTTTCGAAAACCGCGATTTAAAAAAGCCGGTTGCCCGGTTTTCTTGTATATATATATATATCACTATGGTATTTATATCAAATGTTAATGAAATTAAAATTCCTTGCAAGCTATGATTAAAAATTAAATAATAAATATAAAATAGTCAGTATATAATTATACAAGAGTTTTAGTAAATTGTAACAGACAATAAAAAAGGTATACATTTATGTTGCTCATTGCACGTAAAACTAAAAAGTTCAATTTTAAATAATAAATTTATATTGAACATTACGTAAAATGTAAAAAAATTGAGATATCAAAAAGAAATTTTGGAATTATGTAGATTTTCCAAAACAATACCCAAATTCCCAAAGTTGGGAAAAAATGCTCCAAATTTGGGATTTTTACTAAAATGGCCATCATTTCTTTATTTACTGTTGGAATATGGTAATACTTTTTGAGTAAGAAGTCAACATATTGGTCAATTTGAATGTTTTTGCAAATAACTTTTTCTTATTGAAAAAATTCACAATTTTAGAGAGAACCAACCAAGGAGGTCCGTTGACCAAAATGATTCATTAAGGTCAGTAAATGCCTCTACATTAAAATTTGCACCTAAATGACGAAATGCAATTTAAGCAATTAATGTAGTTGCCTTTTAGAAAAAACGTTAGAAAGGCGACCATTTTTTGGTGTTTTGTTTTTGAAGTGTATAAATTCTGATTTACTTAAAATCAATTCGTCAATGCAAACAGTTTTAAATTCATGTTCAAAACGTTAAAAATATGAAACCAGATATATCTTGTAACACAGATATATCTTAAACTAATTGAGTGTGTGTGTGTACACATAAACACTTTTTTTTAAAAATCAGAAAGCCAAAACTGTATGTAAAACGATTATAATAGAAATAAACTAAAGAGTGATTTTTTTGAGGTTAGGATTTTCATGCATTAGTATTTGACAGATCACGTGGGATTTCAGACATGGTGTCAAAGAGAAAGATGCTCAGTATGCTTTGACATTTCATCATGAATCGTCTTACAAACGAACAACGCTTGCAAATTATTGAATTTTATTATCAAAATGCGTGCTCTGTTAAGAAAGTTCATTGCGCGCTTCCATTTTATGGTCAGTTTAATCGACCCACTGAAGCGGCTATTCGGGCTATTGTGACTAAATTTCGCACCAAATTTACATTGTTGGACATTAAACCACCAACACGCTTACGTAGAGTGCGAACTGAAGAAAATATCGCAGCTGTATCGGCCAGTGTTAATGATGACCACCAATTTTCGATTCGTCGCCGTTCGCATCAATTGGGTCTCTGTTACTCAAAAACGTGGAAATGCCAAAATTGGACTAAGCGGATGGACCACCTAAGACGCAGCCGCGGTCAACATTTAAATGAAATTATCTTCAAAAAGTAAATGTCATGGATCAATCTAACGTTTCAAATAAAGAACCGATGAGATTTTGAAAATTTTATGCGTTTTTTTTTTTAAAAAAGTTATCAAGCTCTTAAAAAATCACCCTTTATAATAAAAAACCCTCGACAATAAGGTGACCATCCATCCCGTTTTTCACGGGTCTATCCCGCGTTTTGATGCACAGTACCGCTTAGATTTCCTCTCGCATAATCCGCATTTTAACAAAAAGTCCCGCATTTCCCGTTTTTTGTTTTAAATTATTTTGGTACGTTATCGATTAAAAATGTTCTTTTAAAAATTTGTTGGTAACCAACAAAAGTCCACAATTTCTAAAATATTTAATTATATCTTTATTTTAGTTTTAAGTGAAACTTAAAGTATATTATTAGTAAATTAATCTATACTTTGATAAAAAGCAATTCAATGCTGCGTTGTTCAATTGATAAATTTAAAACATATTTTTATAAGACATGTCATAGAACTGTTTGTCATTATGAATGGAAACCATAAAAATCACTTTCAATAATATAGCCGTTTTTTGACAGGTTCGCAAACACCTGTAGAGCATTTTCTCCAATTAACAAAATATATACGCATGAAAATCTTAATCTAATCTCTTTAAACAACAAATTATGTGTAGATTTTATTTTACATTTTGAAAATCACATTATATTCCCTCACCTATTGAGTGAATTTCTAGTATTTCCGATTCTAGGCTGTCGACTTATGATTACCTTTTTATATAAATTGTGATATTTCGTTGGTGAAATATTGAAAAAATTAAAGCGCACTACCACTGCAATATTCAAAAAATGTGTTTAAATACTCCAATTATGGTTTATTTATTTAGACCTTGTAGGGGAAAACATGATGCCTCTCAATCAATTTTAACTATTTACAATCCTTACAGGCCACACAGTCAGGGGAGCATGAAGTTCATGATTCCAGATACAAACATTTGGTTGGTACCATCTGCCTCTTTTCCCATTGTGAACCTAAAAGTCATACATATTATAATTTATTTATTTATGTTAATTTATAATGCTATAGCTTTGTTTATTATGTTTTTGTTTTTTTGGTTAGATTTTGACGAGCCAGCTTTATCCCGCCAAATCCCGCTTTTTGAATTCATAATTCCTTCTTTTGGGCCAATAAGAAATGGTCACGTTACTCTACAATGACGATTTCCTTAGGACCACCAAGTGTATTGTACTGAATAACTCAGAAAGTGTTATGTTAATAATAGAAAACCTTATAACCAAATAAGAGTATTTTACAGATATATGCATTTGTGAAGATAAGATGGTCATTAAGTGTTCCATAACTTCCACACTTATCCATAGATCTGTAGACATGGGTAAGAATTGCGTAAGAATTGTAGCTATAGAAAAATACAACAAAACAATTCTTTTGGATTTTTTCTTCTTTCAAAAAAAAACTTTCTCAATTTCTTGGATACTCTTCCTAAACTACTGTTTTTAACTGAAATTCGCAATATTTTGGAACCATTCAACCATTTGGTACCTTCAATTGCATATGGGTGATTACATTGGAATGGGTGTGACACTTTTGCTTAAATATATTTGAATATCTCCTATATTCATTGACTGAGATTTTTATACCCTACACCACAGGGTATAATGTCTTTGTGCATTTGTTTGTAACACCCAAAAGGAAGGGAGATAGACCCATCGTTTATTATTCCGATCGACTTAGAATCACTTTTTGGGTCGATTTAGCGATGTCCGTCCGTCTGTCCATCTATTCTGTTCTAGAATCCATATATTTCAACAGATTTTCTTCAAATTTAGCAAAACGTCATATATTTTAACTAAAAATAGCTCTGGTAAAAATAGGCCAGATCGGTTCAGATTTATGTATAGCTCCCATAGAAATGTCTCCTATGATTTGACTTTTTCCGCTCTAGAAACCTCATTTTTTTGCAGATTTTCTTAAAATTTGGCAAAACTACTTATATTTCAACTAGAAACAACTCTGGTAAAAATGGGCCAGATCGGTTCATATATATATATATAGTCTCAATACAAATTTCGCCACTGAATTGGTTATTTCCGCTCTAGAAATAGCATATTTGAACATATTTGGACTACAAATATCCATGGCGAAAGGGGGTTAAATCGGTTCAGAGTTATATAGAGCTCCCATATAAATGACTCCATCGATTTAATTCTTTCCGCGCTAGAAACCAAGTTTGTGTTCAAATTTTCTTACAAATATAGTAAAAATATGAAATTTGTAGTATATATATATACCAGATTCAAGTGTAACGACCTTCTTTTACCCTACACCACAGGGCATATTGACTAGGTGTAGGGTATCATATAGTCGGCACGCCTGACTTTATCCTTCCTTGCTTGTGTCTATTGCAAACATAAATATGTCTTAGCGTTTTAAATATTGGAGATAATGGAGAAATATATCTTAGCGTTTTAAATATTGGAGATATAAAACAAACTAGAGCGTCACGGGTGTGACCTTAGCTTTTTTCTTGACTTCGGAAATGATCTTCCATTTCATGCCTTTATTTATTTTTGCTTATCAAAAGAGTAGTTCATACACTTTCTTCTAAAGTATACGTTACCGACATCTATTCATGAATATAGGAAATATAGGATATTTAAGTAGTAATGGGCGTTGACGGAAATCCTGTTACGACACCAGTCTACATCTGGAAAAGGAAATGATCAGACCAATTGTTGTCAATATTTTTTTGAAATATAATCAAAAATATATGTATAAACATAAGGAATGTTTATCGGTGTTTTTTAAACTATAAATTGATTTTGCGGAAAAAAGTGTTACTTTACGTGGAATCATCCATAACGGACGAACGAAAATTTGAATTTTAGAAAAAGATTAAAAAAATATCCATTTTCTGTTGATTTTATGAATCAGTATACCTCAATGTACAGAAAAAGTATTGTTTTAGGTTTCCATCACAACATTTTAATCTTTTTGTTGCATAGTATTATCGGAGTTGTGGACATTGTTAAAATCAAAACCCTCCTGATCATTCATCATCCTCTAAATTCACTCGAAACCCAATCTCAAATCAATCTCGGATGGGCGTATTTTTTACTTATGTGGTGTTAGTATCCTGGTTGGATGTGTTCTGTTCTTAATTTGTTCTTGAACAAGTGGACTAGGAAGGAAAAAGCCTTACATGAGTTGGTAATAAGCACAACTTGGTTGAAAGTATTGATTTTGAAATCGATCTTCGATTGTGTTGTCTACTGTTTGTTAAATTTGGAATATAAAAATAGCCATAGTTTCTCCATATTAATACTAGTTTAGTAAAGCTATATTCAGTTGGCCTTTGGAGAGTTTAAATAAAGTTTGAAGAAGAATGACCAAATCCCTTGGTCACCATCCCTAAAATATTTTTAGTAATATTAACTCAATTATAATTATTGTTGGAGAAATTAGAACGCTCCGGAGTTGTTGGTAGCTGAATTGCACGCATTGATTATGATTGGGTGATTAATGAGTTACGTCACTCCAGTTGGGATTTGTTGTTGTTGTGGACTGTATAGATGAGGGATTTACTTCCTCAGAGAGCTTTAACGCCGCACTTAGAGAAAATTATAATATTATTCAACTTTGAAACACAATTTCTCATTGAGTGAGAAATTATGAATTTCAATTGTGAAATAGTTTAATAAATAAAAAGGGGAAGTAAAATAATAAAAGAACAAGAGGTTAGTTCGATTATACTGGAGTTTATTGAGAATGCCGATGCTCATCAGTTGGGTTCTGGATGATGAAAGAGGACATTTTTACTTTTCAAATGTGCAAATTGCAATGTTTTATCTGTTAAGTTTATCTTTTTTATCCATTTCATAATTTAATTCACAATAATTTTAAAAGTAATCATTATTCTACGTTACTTTTTATACATTATTAATTCACAATAATTTCAGTTTCTTTTCATAATTTCAAATAATAAATAATTAAAAATAAGTTTTAGTTTAGACAATTGTAATTCATTTTAATTTTTTCTGTTGCATAGTATTATCGGAGTTGTAGACATTGTTAAAATCAAAACCCTCCTGATCATTCATCATCCTCTAAATTCACTCGAAACCCAATCTCCAAAAAGTCTAGAAACATGTTTTTGTTTCTCTTTTCTAATAATATTCTTTTTCCCATTCCGACGAATGCTTATCCAAATAATAGTTATATTGAAATGCCAAATGTAATATTTCCATCATTTTAATCCATCGAAAATTGCTTCTTATAATATAAAATTTTCCTCACGATTTTATTATGAGAGTATAGAAAGAATTGCTACACTTGCATTATTAACAGTAATTGAATTAAAAATTCCAAAACATAAGTAGTCCATCCCAATGCTCCTGAATCGCTCACGATATTCTGCAAAGTCATAAAGCGTAAAAGAACGAACTGCAATTGTATTATAAAGCAGATGTAGATAGTTTACATTCGACAAAATGAGAAGGTTTGTAGGTGTGAATATTACATCTTATACGATGGGAATGGAATAATCTTGCCCCAGCTACATTAAACAAATTAGGTGCCCTAAAATAGCAATATTACTGTATTTCAAAAAATGGACCACATGATACTCAGCAACCTTAACTAAATTATCCCTAGACGAATGACGTAAGACCTTAAGTGTATTTTGACCAACTCAATTTCATGACTTTCTAAACCGTTGGAACCATATTCGTCCTTGAGTCTTACTTACAATAGTATCATTGACCAATTAATTTATAACCATTTACCTCAGTTACTCTACGTACCTGTCCCATCCCTCGTTTGTAACTATCGCATTGAAGACAACGCCGTTTATAAACCACAAATATTTTGCAGTAATATTAACTCAATGGCAATTATTACAATCACTTGGCAGAACTACTACAAAACCAACCATCCAACCACTGACGAACTTTTCAATATATCTCTCTCGCAGATATTACTTCCGAAATGCACCAAAAGAACACAAACCTTTTCATTTGCACTTAATTTACCCCCTCCCCCCACTCTTCGCATATTCCCGCCTCCATTTGTGGTGGAGTATCAGAAGAAAGTGGAGTGGCTGCTGTTGCATCTTGCCCAACACGGCACGACTACCACCATCGTCACCTGCTTGCTTTGTAAATATGCACCATCATCAAAAAGTACTTAACGAAGGCAATTATCAGAAGAAGTTTATAAAACTAAAAGGTAGCCGCGCGAATGATATACAGGGGCCAACCAGGAACCAGCACTTCGAGCAGCAGCAGCATCATCATCAAAAATGGGAAGAGGAGAGTTGGAGCTGGAAAATATGAAAACTTGTAGGAAAAGCGATAAAGGAAACAGACGCCCACACTCACACACGCGCGCGCATGCATCCAACAGACAGCAGCAGGAAATCAGCGTGAACAGCATTAAAATACGACGAATATGGAAAAGTTAAGAAACTAAATGAAACAGAAACTTAAACTTTACAAAAAGAAAGCTGAAGCTAAAATTGAAATTGATGCATAAATTGTAATTTTCACCGCTGTTCCGCTGTTACTCGCCATACTTGTTCCCCGCAGGGAACAACTAAAGCGTTTGTTTCCTATTGCCTTCGCTGCTGCTGCTGCTACTGCTGTGGAACGGAAGCAACAACGCTACTTCCTATGTTCGAGGATACCTTTGGCTCTAACGTTTAATTTAAAGTGGAGCAACTTAAGCAGAAATCAAAATTAATATCAGCATAAATTTGTTTCCTCTCAAGTTGAGTGTTGAGTGTTGTGCGCGAATGTGCATATTTTTCAAAATGATGGAAATAAAAAATTGCTCTGTTGACTTTTGCTGAGAGGGGTTCCGAGGGGAGTGGTGGAGTTGGATGCTGCTGAAAGCGTAAGTGGCAAAGTGAAGTAATGAAAATATGTTTTTTCTTCTCCTTTCATTTGGTCTTTCCAAGATATCTTCCGGCTGGGGCGATTGATGGCCAAATGAACTTAATAACGGACACTTAAAGGCTTTAAGCAAATCAATCTCGGATGGGCGTACTTTTTACTCATGTGGTAGTTAGTATCCTGGTTGGATGATTTCTGTTCTTAATTTGTTCTTGAACAAGTGGGCTAGGACGGAAAAAGCCTTATATTTATGAGTTGGTAATGAGCTCAACTTGGTTGAAAGTATTGATTTTGTAATTGATCTTCGATTGTGCTGTCTATTGTTTGTTAGTAAAGCTACATTCAGTAGGCCTATGGACAGTATGAAGAAAGTTTGAAGAGGAATGACTGGAGGGGTTTTTGGTCACCATCCAAAAATATTTTGCAGTAATATTAACTCAATGGCAATTATTAAAATCGCTTGTCACAACTCTAGTAAAACCAACTACTGGCGAACTTTTCAATATATCTCTAGCAGATATTATTTGCGAGATGCACCAAAAGAACACAAACCTTTACATTTGTTTAAATCTACCCACAACCATATTAAATATATATGTTAATACAAATCATTACCAGTGATTTCATTTGAGTCCACAATTAAATGAAAATTGTCAGTGCCACAAATAAAATTTTTATTTTTTTTATGATTTTCGAAATTTTTGATAAAAATTATTTTATTTTTTAATAGAAGACAAACGGCTATTATAACTTTATAAATAACTAACGATTAATATCGACCTGACCTCGAGCCTGAATACTCAAAAATCAATTATACTGATTAATATCGACCCAATATTAATATGCGCTCGCATGACATATAACCTAACGTATGCTTTAAATAAATTTTCCAAAATACATTAACAGTGAACAACAAAGAAAGTATGCTTCATTTTTGGCTTAGAAGGTTTTATTATTTTAGTAATTAAATCGATGTTTGCAGCTATAAGCCAAATATTCCTTTTAAAATGAATAAATAAGACAATAGTTTAACAATATTTGTAAATGCCGAGGCATCGGTCGGCCTCGCGAATATAGTTTTATACTGTAGAAAATACTAATAATGCTAAATAAATACAACCTTCAGGTAAACCTCTGTCTGCAATGGAAAGCAAAAACGTAATCACACTTTTTATATACTCATGGAGTGCACATGCACGGTAGGTCTGCCCGAGCAACAATTCAATAACTACATGAGATATCTCTTGAAAATTTAAAATCCCTTTGTGATTACAAGAAGTTGACACTTACATCATGAACTTTAAAATATTTTGACTTTTTTGGTTATGAAAGAGCAAATCGAGAGTTCTATCATCGACATTAAGCCAATTTATGGAAAATCCTCATCAGTAATTCCAACAAATTCTACATTTAACCGTAGATAACACTGTGCGACAGTCCAACAACTCTGGGAAGTGATATTATTTTTCTGGTAGGTATTGTCGAGTAGAACCAGAATCTACATTCGAAATATGATGAATGAATGAGTGAAAATTGCTGATAACCAGTTGCAGGATTATAAACGTGCAGAGGTGCGAAAAAAACGTTTTTTATCTGTAACTCAAGATTTTGGGGATGTTTGGCAAATTTCAAGTACAGAATCTTGTTGTACTCGACAATACCTACAAGAAAAATAATACCACTTTCCACAGTTTTCCACTTCATGCATTTTATAGCACAGTGTAATCGTATTCTGTATATTTTATATCATTATATAATTATATATAATTGACAAATATCTCCCGGGTATGTCGTACTATAATTTTGTGCACATTTCCAAATTACGCAGCTATTAACTCTGGTTCACTTTTCTCTAAATTTTCTTTCTGCTATTTTTACATGGGAATAAGGAATAAGCGCAATTGAATAAAATGTCTACCGTATATCTCAAAGGATAACGGAGGTTTAATATTTGAAGGACTCTTTTGCCAAAACCACAAAAATTATATAGTTTGTCCGCATTTCTAGGACTAGCAGAAAAACTACAATAAATTGTTGAAATGTTATATCCGTCAAAAATATCAAATCCTTTTAAAGGCTAAATCGATCAGAAAATTAAAAACTGAGTACACAGCTGTATTTGATTTCTTCTTTCATAATTTTATAGTCATTTTCATGTCCCAAAATGTTTGTATATGGGCATTTCCATGATGTCGAACGTGACCGTCGTACACATTTAAAGTGACAAAAAGGTGAAAATAAAACGGATTTTTACATTGACCATATAGTTAACGTAGAGCTCTTAATTAACTTATAATTATTGTAATGTGCAATGATTTTGTGTAATTTTTTAGATAATTTAAAAGACATTCGCACGTGACCAAAATAGAAGTCGTTTTCGCGGCCAGCAATTCAAACGCCGATTTCAGCGAAACCTGTGTCAATATTTCATTGTGACTAAATTTTTAATTTTTAATAATTAATAATTTTTTTTTAATTAAAATTTAATAATTAATTATTTTTTAAAAAATTATTAATACATTGCTCAATATATTTATTCTCACGTAATAACAGCAATCAACAAAATTTTGTTTTTTATTTTTTTTTTTGTAATTCCAGCTGATCTTCTTTCAACTTTCTCACCACCATTTTCATTTTTGCTCATCTAGATTTAAATAATTAAAATGTATTTTTTACAAAAATAAATTAAGGCTGTTTTTCTTTAAGACTGGATAACTATGCTGCGAGAAAACCTAAATAAAAAGTTAAAATTTCACTCAAAATAAAAAATTATTTTTTAAAATTATCGCCACCAGCAATACTAATGTGTGTGTGTGTATGAAAACAAATTTTGAAAAAATATTTTATATTAAAAATATTGGACTTAGCCTGGATAATTATCCAGTGTTAGTCAAATTTGCTGTTATCGAGGCTAAGTCCAAAAAAGTCAACACAAACTAATTTTTTTGAAAATTTGTTTTGATACAAATATTTATATTGTAGTTGGCGACAATGTGAAAAAATATTTTTTAGTTTGAGAAAAAATTAAATTTTTATTTACGTTTTTGTTATCGCAGCTTGTTATCCCGGCATAAAGAAAAACAGCCTTATTATTTATGTAAGATTTTTTTTTTTATTTTCACACTTAAGATGTCGAAGGTAAAGAATTAACAAGGTCACAAATTTTCTTATTTTCCAGTAAGGTTTATTTTATTTAAATTATATAAAAATCTCTATTTGTACTCAAAATTTCCAATGTCGAACGTAACATTGAAATATGCGATAATGCAGAAAGAAAAGTTGCAGTAAATTGCAGTCGCATGGTTTCGTATCCTTTATTTTTTGACTCTCTTTGACCTAAAAGACAGCAAAAGTCGGCAAAGTCAAAGCGTAATGTCTCTATTTAATATCTTTTATCAAAACAAAATCTGGACAGAGATAATCAAACGTGTAAAGATGCACTTGCTCGTCATTGCGTTTGAATATATTGAGATGGGATATGAATAAATGTAAAATTTGTCTACATTAGTTAAATTTGATTGTTTCCCTATGAATAAACGATAAACAATGTACTTACAAGAACTTGGTGGACCTTTCTTCGAAGAAATTTAAAATGGAATTTAAAATTTAAATGGGATGTAAAAAATTCTATATTTGTTTACTATACCATACTTTTGCGCACTGTTTTAAATAAATACATTGTTATAATATTAATAGTCTACTACTATAGATATATTACTGCAATTGTACTCAAAAAATGAACATGAGAGAGCAATATCAGAGACGATTTCTCTCACATTGGAATGAACGCTTTTAATTTCATGATTCTAGGTACATCCGTTTGTTTGGTACCAATTTTATCCCGTTTTGATCATAAAGGTACGAATATCGAAAGAAATCATTATTTTTCGTGTCTACGCAGTCACAGTAATGTACACGCCGAATTTCACTATTCTAACTGCAACGTTTTGATTGGTACCACTTTTATCCCTTTCGCCCCATTTTCCGCCTAAAAGTACAAATTTCGAAAAAATCCTTTATGTTTCACGTCTACGCAGTCAGATAAATTTCATGATTTTAACTCCAGCGGTTTGGTTGGACCATTTTTATCCCTCTTTTCCAAATGTATCCCTTAAAAGTACAAATTTCGAAAAATCTGTCTATTTTACGTGTCTACGTAATTATAGGGATGTACACACCGAATTTAATGTTTTTTGCTGTTGTCGTATCATTGGTACCATTTTTATCTCTTTTGTCCCATTTCACCCGCTAAATCTTTTTTTTACTTTTTGGTGATTACACGTTACTAGTGGAAGGTACGAAACAAATTTCAAGTGTATAAAAATCAGAAATTTTCAAAAAAAAAAATTGCTTAAATAGTCTAACTGTTAGGGGTATTTTCAGTCCTTGTTAGAGAAATTTTTTTCCCTCTGGGCCGATTCCGCCCACTTTCAATCCCAACCGATCTGCAACCATAAGGCACATTTACGGAAAATTTCAACCTCCTAGCTCATTTCGTTCGACCGCTATCGTGCTTTCAACAGACAGACGGACATGGCTAAATCGTCTTAGAATTTTAGCAGGATACATAATATATATACATTATGGGCTCTCAAATAAATATTTCAAAGTGTTAACGGAATGACAAAGTGAATATACATTCATCCTGGTGGTGGAGGGTATAATAAACAATAAACGAACAGGGTGGCGTATGAATAATCAAATCTCTCCAAATAGTAGTACTCATACACACTGTGGTACCTCCAAAATGATCGTGCTTCACACTTTCATACCCACTTGATTCCTTTGAATTCAGTAGAAGAACATACTTTTTCAACAGCTAATTATAATTCATTTTTATTTGTTAAACATTGAATTAAATTCCTTCACATCGCTGGCAAAACAATCCCATTTTACGACATTCCCCACATTTAAATATAATCCAGCCTTTAACGGCGGCATTTCATCATTTCGGAAATGAAGAACATTCATCCATTTCCGGGACATTAAACTGCGTAGCGAACAGTGGAGCTGGCGAAATGTTTAAACTTTTGGGTCGTCATTTTACATTTACCAAAAAATGTTAACTGAGTTTTTAACGACACTCACTTTTTTGTTGTTGGTCGGCAAAGGAATTCGGTGTTACTTTTGGCAGGAAGGTCGGAACGAGAAACTTTGCGCCGTGCCGTGTTGCTGTGTTTTTTTCTGCACGCTGTCGCTCTCGCTGTCTCGTCCGGGTAGTTGTAATGTTTTTTGTTTGTGTCGTTTGAAATTCATGCAAATCATATTCATATCATCACATTTTTTGTTACCGTTTCTGCTGCTGCTGTGGCTGTGGCTGTTGCCGCCGTTTGTTGTTTTATGTCATGCAAAAATGGCAATGGCAACGGCATCCCAGAAAAAGTGTAGCAGAGTGACAGAAAAAAGTGAACATAAAAATGTTATCACGTGACAGGAAACAGTAACTGAACGACAAACAGCAATAACCGAAAACGATGACGATGGCGATGGCAACGACAACAACGCAAACATCATTTTCTTGTTAAAACAGCTAAACAGTTTGTTGCTGTTGCTGCCAATTCCATTGTTGCTGCTGCTGCTGTTGGTGGGCGGTGGATGGTAGATGCGGTGTTCGGTTTCATACTATTTTGGATGGGATTAGCATTGATATGATGTTACGGTTTTACTGATTTGGGACACGTGTTGCATGCCAATTGTTGCTCATTGAATAATAAAAAACAAACACACACACACACCGTTGGACTCACCCACAGACAAGTGGGGGAGAGTGATGATTACCTAGCCGAAAACCCGAATGCGGGCTACTGCTGCTGTTGTTTTGGTCCGTTTGTTAGTCACAATATGACCAAAATGAATTAAATGTCATCCATCCAGAAGGAGGGACCGAACGTAACGAAGCAAAATTAAATTTATTTTTGTTTGTTGTTTATGACGGTTGTGAACGTTTTGCCGTCCCTTCGTCTGTCTGTCGCTCTGTCTGTCTTTTGTTCTTCTGCCTCTCTTGCCATTCCGGCCCTCCTTCCTGGGTATTGGGTACCAATTTTTTAAGCATTTACTTGCTGATGCTATTGACAGCTTTAACATGAACCAAATGCCGCACAGTGGTGCCAAACAAACACAATGTGCAACTTTAATATTGAAAATGATAAAAGCATAGCTTGATTATTGGGTCAAAATATCCATAGCTCAGATGGATGCCACAAATCCGAAAAAAAACCGACTTCGGCCCTTGAATATTTTTCTTCATTAGTTTATTAACATAGATGAAATGAAAAAAGCTAAGAAAAATTAGATTAGAAAAATAAAAAATACATATTTCCTTTAATTACCTTTTCTTGCATTTGCTGTCTTTAAAATGTCCCAGTTAATAATTACTTATCAACGTTTTTGTTATCCCGACTTGAAAACGACCTTATTCTTGTCATGCTACTGGTTCTGAAATATGTTTGAATTTGAGGCCGGGTATGTTGTTGAAAAGTCGCTGCGAAGCCACCTGAACGAAGCCATTGACAGGATGGAAATCATGATAGTGGTAGTCTGCAGCCAAGCAATAAATGACACCTTGTCATTTGTAAATAAATTTGCATTCTATTAAATATAGATGCAAAGTGGTCTTGAGCCAGGACAATATCCCAGTTAAAATCAAATATTAATTACAGCCCAAAAAATACAAACGAAAAAAATAAAAAAAATATTTAAAATTTTAAGTTATTGTATATTACAGGGTGGCGCAAAATAACCTATATGGTGTAAATTGTTTATAACTTTGTGATTATTTTTATTTTTTTTAAATGCTTTGAAAAATGCTATCATGTCAGTGATTCTTTTTAAGAAATTCCCATAACTTATTCAATTGATTTTGTAATCTGTTCGAATTTCTCAAGTGTTCTCTACAAATAGCTAAAAAACAAAGAAAAAGATAATAATTGAAAATATTATAAATATCTCAAATTCATTCCCTGAAAATACATAACGGGTGATTCATTGTGAAGTTTAATTTATAATGTAAAATAAAACACATAAATTTGAAAGTGAACTTATTTTTAATGAATTTACTGATTAAAATGATATCATGTAAATGTTGGCCACCACAATGCCTGAGGCAGTCAATTCGTAAGGTCCAATTTTGGGCTACTCTTTCGAGCGTAGCTACTGATATTTAGATACATATCTTGATCTTAATATATATACATTAGATTGGGTCGGTGCATACAAATGGAAAAACAATTTCCAGTCACCCCCGAAAATATTGTTTGGATTGTTTAATGGAGATTTGCAAAATATTTGTATCAATATCAAGCAGTCTGTGAAATTTCTCGTGAAATTTCGCTTACTTAGAATTTTTGTCCAATTTTTTCTGAATTAATAGATCCTTGATTTTTTGATTTTGATTCTTACCTTAGAGTAACTTATCGGTCGTATTATTTTTCCTTTATAATATTTTTTTGTGTTTCTTCATTGTGACAACTAAAATCTTTTTCATATTTGGTGTTAGTATTTTCTAAAAAAAATAAATAGCTGCAGTCAATACCTTTCGAATGATGCCTAAAAGATGAACATCGGAAAGAAATTTACACTGCAGCGCTCCCTTTTGTAAAAAGAGTTTGAAAAATCCATCTCTCGTATTAAATTATTTTAGAAAAAATGGAGTCATTGACGCCATTTTTCTTCCGACATTCAACATTTAGGCATCATTCGGACGGAATTGGTTCTTTCCGTTTATTTTTCGTAACACCCTTTACAAAATCTTTCCAAGAAATATGAGTTTTGTCACTTTGTTGACACTTTGAAAAACTACAAAAATCAATCAATAATACTACCAATGACTTATTCTATGTCAAGAAAACAAACTAGATTTAATGTGCTTCCAAGGATCTATTAATTCAGGGAAAAATTTTGCACAAAAATGCACAATAACAAATTGCGGAGCGTTTAGTTCACAGACCCAGGGACGAACTATTTTGTAGATCATCATTAAATAATCCAATTTTCCATAGGGGGAGGGGGGTTTGGTGACCGCAGCAATTTATTTTCGTGGCCCATCCTAATATCCATACATTGAAAAACATAAACAATTCAGTTGATTGATTAAGCTGTGTGAACAAAAAAATTAAAAAAGTATGTCCGAGACCTAAAAATATATATTTTGTGTGTATTGAACAAACAAAATTATTATATATAAATTGAGTATACGGTTCCAAATTTCACCATCTGTGATGATCGATTTGGGAATAATGGAAAGAAAAATCCTAAGATCTTGCATTGGGGAGAACTTCCAAACGTACAATAAGTGTTTCTCAAATGCCTCAGTCATGCCAATCCCTGTGACGTGATGAAACTGATAAAAGATTTTGCAAACAGAGTCTCGAATCATGAGAACCTTTTAATTCAGAACGTAGCATTCAGCTGGCATAATACAAATTATCTATCACCAATTGGTATCAATATGACAATGGACTTGTCCTCCACCTTGTGTCCCCAATTTTACGTCAAATCTGACACTGGATCCCACAGGGGTTACGTTTTTTGTTAGTTTTTGTTTATGTTTTGCATATGTATTTAGATTAAATATTTAGATTTATTATTAGTTTTTTTTAGTCTTAAGCACACTCTTTTGTTGAGATATTCTCTCATGTTACGTTAGTGTCGGGAGCAAACACGGATACTAAACCTATTGAAATATTTATATATTTTTTTACGATTTACGATAAAGCAAGATGCTGAAATTTTTCAAATGTAATTAATTTGATACATTATAGTTTTAAGATAATCCATTATATATTGTTATATATAAAGTACATGATTTCAAAAAGCCTCAAAAAATTTAAAATAACAAATTACAAAATTGTGTGTATTGAGGATTTTTATTTACTAAAATCAGTCGAAGGTACATTTTATTATTGTGCGAACTTTTTACACCGATCGACTCAATTTTTGTGTCTGACTTGTTTTTTTTTTTTTCAAAATATTACTGTTTTCCTCAAAATATTATTATATGTACACAAAAAGTGAAATGAAGATTGAATTGTTTAATGATAATTTATAAAATATTTCGTGCTGGGTCTATTCGTTGGTGAGCTAAATACGCCTGAAAATACATCTAAAAACCATGCGTTCCCTTGTAATTTTATGTTTTATGTTGCATTTTTGTTCAAAGTTTTTTTGAAATCAATTTATTTATACATTTTTATTTTTGCCTTAGAATTCGACGTATTATTGGATGTTTTGTGGCCAAAGTACTGTCGTACAATGAAAACTCTTTCATTACTCTTCGGAGAAGAGGTAGATTGGTCCAGATTAACATGTAGCAAAGGAACTGTATGGGTCATTCGGTAGCCCATAGTTGTAATGCTTTAAAGCTTAGTTTTTATATCTTTGTTATTAGCTGCTCTTCTTATATCTTTATAATAATCTGTTCTGTGGTTTCCGAACATAACCATTAGCTTTTACAAGACTTGTTTTTCGATATAATTATTATATAATTGTCTCAATTCGTCACTGTTTATTATTTTTTATTTGTGCTCCTTCGAATATACCTGATTTTATCTTTGCTTCGGACAATTTGGGTAAGAATACTTCGAACTTAGTGGCTTAGAATCAGTCGCTAAAACTAAAAAAAAATATTTTTTTAAATTCTTTTGTTTTGTAGATGTAAGAGAACGTACAAAAACAATGTTTTTATTTTTAGTTATTTAAATTTCATTTATTGTGGAACTAAAAACCAAAATAAAAAACAAAATATTTTGTTTTCATTTCTATTTTTTTTTTATTTGTTTTTCGTGCCAGCTAAAAACGATTTATAAAAATTCTCATTTTTGGCTACAGTTCCTAAATACTTCAAACTCAAAATATTTATATTATTCTACCATTTTAACAATTGAATAAAATCTGTAGAATGTATGAACGGAATTATATGGAAAATTGAGAAAATTCGAAATTCTTTAAAAAAATGTAGTTTTAAATTGGGTTTATGACATTTTCACGAAAATACATTATATTATATAATTGCGAAGTTTTTGTAAAATTTCGTCCCACTTCACTTTATGAAATTTCATTCAAATCTTTAAATTTGAACATATTGTGCCCCGTTTTCTCCTCGTGTCACAATGTAATGAGCATATTGTAGTCGTCACCCCCGATGACAGCGTCAGAACATGGGGGATACCATCAACGTTTGTAACCACTGTTCGTCAGTGAACACAAAAAATGCTTACAATATCAATTTTTGCTGCTGTTACCACACCTCATCCGTTTCCGTTTTGCACTCTCCCCCGGTGTCTGTGTGTGTGTGTGAGTGCGTGCGTGTGTTGTTTTTGCCGACGACGAAGAAGAAGTAAACAGTATTTCTTGTTGTTTATTACACAACAATAACACCGATGGTGTTGAATCTCTGGTATTTGTTGTTGTTGTTGCTGCTGTTACTTGTTCAGTTTAAATGCCATTGTAATACCCCTTGTTTGCCATGTACCACCACCATTCGCCATTCATTGTCTTGCTCCGGCATCACTTGAGTTCCGTCTCGTCTTGATTTCAAGGAGTACATTTGTAATCCCCATTTCGCCCATACATTCCCTGTTTTTGGGGTAACCTAATACAATTTGTTTGCAGCCAGCAGTACCCGTATAACGTTTCGGGCTTGTAGTTTTTCCTTTTCCAATCTTTTGTTGTTGCTGCTGTTGTTTTGCAATAAGCATTTCCTCCATTGTTGTTGTCATAAATGAAGCGTAAATTCGTTTGTACTCCATTGCAAACGAGAAATGGCAATAATGCCATCATCATCATCTTGAACAATCTCCAACAACCGGAGCAGCAGCAACAGCATCAACAACAATGGCTGTTATGTGTAATAAGTTGTTGGGAAAAGTGTTGGTCAAAAGTGTTGAAGATATCTCTGTATGAACAAAAGGAATCCGTTTAGGATGAAATGGACGTATATTTTCGTCCAACAACAACTGTAAGCGAAAGTGGGAAGAACTTAATTTTGCTCTTAAAGGCACAACAACAAATGAATGATACTATTCGCATGGCCGGAATACTTGATACCTGTTTCCCATATCAGGATACTGTGAAATTGATCTAGGTCAATACGTATGTGTGACGTTCTGCGGATGATTGAACAATTCGTATCTTAATTCAATCAAAATTGCTGAGCATTCTACCCTTTTTGGGGATGGCTTTGTTATGATCTCCATAAATTTCCATTTCATCAGGAGAATGACTGTCCTCTCAATTGGCCGTGTGATGGCTCTATTTATCTTTATTTCTTCGGCGTGATTAATAGCTTATTAAAATTTATTGGTGGTCATTCATTGTTAGTACCAGGTGTATGCAGGGATTATTGAAATAGAATATAACATAAGGCTTCTATGTACGATTTATAGAATATTGAAAAGCGTCCATTCTTGGACCCACAACAATTTTATGTGCTGGGAAAACCAGATTTTAATGAGATGAGTTCACATGAAGAAGACAGTATGTCGAATTCTAGTGTTAGAGATCCTATTCTTCACGGACTCGAAGATGAAAGTATCCAGTTCAGAGTATTTTTTGAAAGTAATTAGACACCCAAAATATTGCAGCGTCCTAAATAGCCCAGGCAGCTGTCATTATGATAATACACGTAAGACTGCTTTGGATCTCTCATTGGAATCCTAATACATTATGTTTGGACAATTTTTAAAAGAAGTCGTTACACTTGAACCGGATGATATACGTATTAATATTGAGCTACTCGGCAATCCTCACCCAGGACTACAAACTTAAAAAGGGTGCAATTTTTCAAAAAATAATTTTATATACTTGTAGGCAACCTATGATAACGCTAGTAGTGTCAAATTAAAGAGGAGAATATCTATTAAAAATATTTCAAATATCATGCTTCCATCTCTTGATCAGTCAGCATTAACATCTATATCAAGTTTACCCCTTAGTTTTTCTAGTTTATTCATATCTTGCTTTTTAAGAGACAAAACTTTAAATGGTTGATATTAAACTAATACAGATAGAAGCTTGAAAGTATATATTCAAAGAAGAGAATATGTGCTAAATTCTCTTCTTTGAATTGGCATTTATACCAGTACCTAGGTTGCGAATAAGTATACAAAATTTTTTGACAAATTGTAGTGGTGAAATTGAAATAAAATTGAGATAATTGTCACCCCTTAGTCAATTATCTCAATTTCATCCAAAGGTTCAGACGTACATCAGCTGGTTCTAGTGTAATATGGACTGTCGGACTATTTTGATCAAATCATTACTAAAGCCCATATGGACTTATGGAATCCAACTTTGGGTGACAATAAGTAATTCCAATATTAACTAGTAAATCAAAAAAAATTTTTTTTTTCAAATCCATGCTTTATGCAAGCAGAATTCTATTGGGCCTAGAAATTCTTTTTTAGTTATCTTTTGTAGAAGGAAAAATTACTGCGGTATCAGGAGCAGAAATAATAGATTTTTAATTTGTGGTTTGTATGGGAGGTACCACGCCCCTTTGTCCATTCTCGCTCATATTTGCAGCAGCACTTAAAAAATGCACACCAAACCGACGTACCAAATTTTGTTCAAATACCGTAATCAGGAGCAGAAATAATAGATTTTTAATTTGTGGTTTGTATGGGAGGTACCACGCCCCTTTGTACAATCCCGCCCATATTTGCAGCAGCACTTACAACATGCACACCAAACCGACGTACCAAATTTTGTTTAAATACCGTTATCAGGAGCAGAAATAATAGATTTTTAATTTGTGGTTTGTATGGGAGGTACCACGCCCCTTTGTCCAATTGGTCAAATTTTTCCATTTCCTTGTATTGTCATCGAAAATGATTAAAGCGCCATGGCCACACATCAAACTCACTCTTCAAACTGTCATTTTTTTGATTGTGTTAGTAAAAAAAACTCACACGGATAGGTTTGTGTGAGTTTGAAGAAAATCAAAACCATTTAGATATTTGCTTCGTCGCAGCAGAGATATGAAGCCTGTTTGAAGTCAGTTTGAGTGTGTGCACGAAAAAACGTCAATTGTCTTTATTTTTTAATTTTCGAAGCGATAAGTGTTTTGTTTTGGTGACGCGAGTTTTATAGAAATGGAATTTTTTCACAATAAACAAACTATTTTGCGTCCAAAAAACACCGTCCTTTCGTTTTTATGACAACTTTGAAATGAAGTTTGTTACTATGAGTTTGATGTGTGGCTGTGATAAGGAAAACAAAATATTACCTATACATACAAGAGTTTGAACGAACAGTTTGACGTGTGGCCAGGGCGCTTAAGTGTGCAAAATTTGAGCAAAATTGGTTGAGAAAAAAGCTTTCAAAAATTGATTTCAAATTTTGTGGCACACAAACATATATAGAAAGTAACCTTATATAAAGCATGGAAAAAATTAATATAATTTCCGTTTTCTTGACTTAAGTTGGCTGTTGGCGAATGAATATTTTTTTTTATAACCTTTCTTTACTGTTGTGCTAAGAAAATCCACAGAAAACGTGTAATTTTACAAAGTTCGAATCAAAAATGCGCCTTTCAAATCCCGCCCATTTGCATATTGTCTAAGCAGGTTACAACTAAATAAACACACACAACAATATAGGAAGATCGTTGTAGAATATACTTAAAAAACTGGTTTTAATTTCGTATGGGAAGGGTCACGACCACTTTCCGCCCATCTCGGTGTCGAAATACTCTAAAACCGGTTTTAATTTCAGATGGGAAGTGTCACGTCCACTTTCCGCCCATCTTTGCACAACTATTTACACTGGATCAACTCACACAAAATTTCAGCACTCTAGGTCTATGACACCTACTGACCATATTCGATTATATGTTTTAACTTCGTATGTGAGGTACCACGCCCACTTTCCCAATACCGTCCATTTCTGGCACAACTACGCAGGTTTATGCTAGATGCACTTACACAAAATTACAGTAGGTGTAATTTTGGTTTTATCTTCATATGGGAGGTGCCACGCCCACTTTTGCATTACCGCCCATTTTAGGCGCAACTACGCACATTGATGCTAGATGCACTTACACAAAATTTGAGCACTATACGTGTCATAGAACTGACACTATTCGATAATATGTTTTAACTTCGTATGGGAGGTGCCACGCCCACTTTTCCAATACCGCCCATTTTTGGCACAACTATGCACATTGATGCTAGATGCACTTACACAAAATTACAGCACTCTAGGTGTCATAGAACTGACAATATTCGATAATAGGTTTTAACTTCGTATGGGAGGTGCCACGCCCACTTTTCCAATACCGCCCCTTTTTGGCACAACTATGCACATTGATGGTATATGCACTTACACAAAATTTCAGCACTCTAGGTGTCATAGAACTGACAATATTCAATAATAGGTTTTAACTTCGTATGGGAGATGCCACGCCCACTTTTCCAATACCGCCCATTTTTGGCACAACTATGCGAATTGATGCTAGATGCACTTACACAAAATTTCAGCATTCTAGGTGTCATAGAACTGACAATATTCAATAATAGGTTTTAACTTCGTATGGGAGATGCCACGCCCACTTTTCCAATACCGCCCATTTTTGGCACAACTATGCGAATTGATGCTAGATGCACTTACACAAAATTTCAGCATTCTAGGTGTCATAGAACTGACAATATTCAATAATAGGTTTTAACTTCGTATGGGAGGTGCCACGCCCCTTTGTCCAATTGGTCAAATTTTTCCATTTCCTTGTATTGTCATCGAAAATGATTAAGTGTGCAAAATTTGAGCAAAATTGGTTGAGAAAAAAGCTTTCAAAAATTGATTTCAAATTTTGTGGCACACAAACATATATAGAAAGTAACCTTATATAAAGCACGGAAAAAAAACAAGTAAAAATGCGCTAAGTTCGGCCGGGCCGAATCTTATATACCCTCCACCACGGAGTGCATTCCTCAGTATTACCGGTAGATTAGAGGCTTTCGACTTTACAAAGAAGTGAAGTAAGATATTTTTAAAATTGTGATATTTTTAATGCGCATCACTATATTTGTTTACTATTTCAAACTATGCGCACGGTTTTAAAGAAATTTCATCCCTTCATAATATTAATCTCTAGTACTATATATAATACAGTATTATATATATAATGCAGTATTATATATATAATGCAGTATTATATATAGTACTGCAATAGTAATCAAAAAGTGAACCTGTGGGAGCAATCTTTAAAAATGTACTCTAACTACTAGGTGTCGTCATTAGGGAGAAGCATTTTTCTTCAGGCCGATTTCTCCCATATTGGAATGAACTCATTTAATTTCATGATTCTCGGTTCATCCGTTTGCTTGGTACCAATTTTATCCCGTTTCCATACTAAAGGTACAAATATCGAAAGATATCTTTATTTTTCATGTCTACGCAGTCACAGCAATGAACACGCCGAATTTCACTATTCTAACTGCAACCCTTTGATTGGTACCACTTTTATCCCTTTCGCCCCATTTTCCGCCTAAAAGTACAAATTTCGAAAAAATCCTTTATGTTTCACGTCTACGCAGTCAAATAAATTTCATGATTTTAACTCCAGCGGTTTGGTTGGACCATTTTTATCCCTCTTTTCCAAATGTATCCCTTAAAAGTACAAATTTCGAAAAATCTGTCTATTTTACGTATCTACGTAATTATAGTGATGTACACACCGAATTTCATGCGTCTAGCTGTTGTCGTATCATTGGTACCATTTTCATCCCTTTTGTCACATTTCGCCAGCTAAATCTTTTTTGTACATTTTGGTGATTACACGTTACTAGGGGAAGGTACGAAACAAATTTCAAGTGTATAAAAAAATCAGAAATTTTCAAAAAAAAAATTGATTAAATAGTCTAAATGTTAGGGGTATTTTCAGTCCTTGTTAGAGAAAATTTTTTCCCTCTGGGCCGATTTCGCTCACTTTCAATCCCAACCGATCTGTAACCATAAGACACATTTACGGAAAATTTCAACCTCCTTCCTAGCTAATTTCGTTCCGCCGAAGTTGAACAATTTTGTTTTGAATTTAATAAAATCCTCCCTTCGAATACTCGCAACTTCCATTGGTTTTAAATGTTTCTTTGAATTAATTTCTTAAGGATCACTTTACCAATTTCCTGTCATTATATATTATATTTTTATTTGTTTCGCTCCGTCTTAATATATTATCGTTTAGGATATTTTTAAATATTTATGGAGAACATTTTAAGCAACAATTGGCATTATATTTTATACATACGTTTCTATGTATTCATATAAGTGGTGTATGAATTGTGAAAATATACCAGAAAATAATTGAAGCATATGATGAAAAATCAACAATACTAACAGCAGCTGCAACACACTAACACATACACAATCGTGCATTGACATGTACACACAAAGAAGTCTAAATTTTTAGTTATTCAGAATTTTGGTATATTTCAGTTTTTCTATTTATTTGTAACACTGCAACATAAATGCGAAGATGCTGTCAGTTTAAGCCATACCACGTACGGCTACATTTTTTATTTATTTTTAATAATAAGAATAATAAAACAATAAAGAGGAATATGAAGAGCAATAATTTTTAGCACACAACAATTTTCCAGTGCATTTAGTAGATAATATTTTGATATTGGATAAAAGGCATCGTTTTTAATAAAAATTGGATATAAAAACTTTCAAAAAATAGAGTAAAAATTGCCGAAGATTGAATATCAACCAACCTGTTGTCCCAGCAATATGTCATCGATCCCCAAGAAGAAAGATATAACAAACGGATTTTTATTTGAAATTTCATTTTTAATACATACTTGCGTAAAATATTCAATTATGTAAAATATAATATGCAAAATATGCTAACATTAAATTGTTTATATCGATTTCTATCATTCAAATCATTTGTGTGTTTCAAATAGTAATATTTTTATACAATTTCTGAGTACCACAACAACCAATAGTCCTTTAATAATTAATTTAGCCTAATTAAAATAAAAATTATGTTTATATTTTTAAACTATACGCCAAGTGAAAGCCACGACCACTAAAAATCTGGTAACTCTGGTTCAATACTGTATTAAAAACTATCCACTTCTTATTAATTTGATACATTTGGGAGAAAAAATATAAGGAGTGCTCGTAGAGTTATGAAACTTGACACCAAGCCTTCTCTGAACGCAGTTAAGGAAAAAGTAAAAAAAATATTTGTTCTGTAAAGTCGGCCAGGCCCATAGCATACCGCCCATGTAACTTAAAATTAATTGTTCATACAACATTTTTGTTTCGTTCCGAATGTATTGAAATTTTGCACAGATTTTACAATTAACAAAATGAAAAATTTCTAAAATTTTCATGCCTTTAAATTTTTCACAAGTAAAAGTTGGAGGATTTTTTACATACATTTAAATAACAGATTCCTCCGCTTCATTATGTACTGAGTTGCATGGGTATTTTCATCAGTTTTGGTGTTACAATAATTAAGTTTCATCACTGCATTTTTTTCTAAAACAAAATATTACTTTTTACTAAAACAAATTATGGATTTTTTTAATGAAACACTTTTCTATAGAACTGCGTCATTAAATTTTTGAAAATTAATTGTCACAAAATGATTTTTTTTGTCAGCAAAATAACAATAATAGTAATAATATCAAATAATAATAATATTAATTTATATCAAAGTTACCCATATTCAAAGAGTATCCAGTCAACGAAGTTTCAGTGATTTTAGCAAATTTTTCCTTACTACCGGATTCGCCTGGGTTGTCCTTGAATTCTATAGGAACTCAGGAACGTTTTGGAAGGTAATTATTTCAGTTCAGTCCTAATTTAACATTTATCTTTAGATAATAAGAATGCACAACATTTTTGAAAGTAGGCGATTATCTTAGGTTTTGATCTATAATTATCCATACCGTCTATAATCCATTTGTAGGGCACATAAACTTCACCACTATCAAGTCTATGAAGTATTTAAATTTATATTTTTAAAATGAAATATAAAAAGGAGAAGTGTCTCCAGGGGCGAGGAGACAAATGTAGAAACTAAATATTTTGCTTATATTTCTTGCTTAATTTAGTTTAACAAACATCAATGGTGTCGGTGTCGTTGTTGGTTTTGTGAACTAAAAGTGTATGCAAGTGTGTGTGTGTGTTTTTAGGGATGCCGAACGCGATTTTTCCAATAAAAACATTCATGTTTGTCTCATGGCAGCAACTAATCTGAAGAAGGTCAACCTAAATACAACGATCATAATAATATTAAAGAAGTCAAATCGAAGGGGATATTTCTCTGTGAGCTTTATCAAAACATTGATCGGTGTAGACGTCATTTCTTTGGTTGATGCAATGAGAGATTTATTGTGGGGGATTTTCACATATCTACAACCATTTCCGATCGTCTTTCCTGTTTCTTGCATGTAAGGCATTCGATGTCAAAGCGGACAAAAAAATTCACATGATTCAGATTTTTCTGAAAATATCATGAAATTTGAACACTACATATGTCCTAGGAAATAATATTTAAATTTTATTTGCATTTGAATTTCCACAAAAATTCAAAATTTCGACCATGTCAAAAGTCTTTTCAAGTGGCTTCGCAGCGACTTTTCAACATCAAACCCGGCCTCTATAGGGTGATGATTCTCACAAACGACCGAGAAGCACAACTCACTTGCCGAATTTGCGTTTAAAAAATCGCACCAAGTAATAAAGTACACACGCCATCTTACAGGCATCTCATTGAGTTAAAAAGTCGCTGCCAAGACGTCGCTGTCACTTAAAAAGACTTTTGGAATGGTCGAAATCATGATCGTAGACTGCAGCCAAGTAATAGATGCCAGCATGCCATTTGAAAATAAATTTGCATTCTATTAAATATAGATGCAAAATGGTCTTGAGCCAGGACAATATCCCAGTTCAAAAGAAATATTGATTACAGACCAAAAAATACAAAGGAAAAAAAACTAAAACAAAATTTTAAATATTTTTTTAAAAAGTTCTATTTCGGTTTTATCACATTTTATTACTATTTTAGATGCATTTTTATAAAATACACAATATCCTCCACGTTTTTGTTCCGATTTGTGTTTTAAAAGTCTCGCTGGAAAGACAAAAATCGCTTTACATAACTTTAAAATCGTTTAAGCCAATTGTGAAATATAAGAATTGTCGGCAATGGATAATTTTTGTGAAAATGTAGGTATTTGTATTCGCAAGTAAGATTTTTTTCTAACAGACGTATTTGATATATTAAAAAGAATGTTTTATGAGATTTTTAGAAGAATTGTATTTTTTGTCCGCTTTGACATGGAATGACTCATATGTCTCTGGAATTCAGACATTTTCTTTGGGACACATACACAAATCTATTTTATTTAAAATGTCCTTTTTTGTCACAGGGAATATGTGGCAACAACAACAATTGACTGGCTTGTTGGTTAGTTGGGAAGAAAGCTGTCAACTCAATTTACAGACTTTTGTTGTTCCTTTCAGAGAGAGAGAGAAAGGAAACTCACAGCATTAGTTTATGATTTATATGCCTTCACTTTGCTCTCTATTAAGATGATAATATGGGGACCCGTTTTCAAAAGAAAGGTCCAGCATTTTTTCTTTGGACTTTGGGGATAAATGGAGAAATATTAAAGCCGCTGGCGTTTTGTTACTTCTTAAAGGTTATGAACACTTCACTTCTTTGGGAAGGCACGCACACATGACCACGGACTTATACGTCTGTTGTCCTTGCTGCTGATGTTGTTGCTGTCATAGTGCTTTGCTGTGGAGAGTATCTGATTACTTAATGCCGTATAAATTCTCAAACATAAACAGGAGAGTATCAATGGCTGACTGGCTGGATGTTCCCATTATACGCCAGGATATTTTCCCACAGTCATAGTTTATGTGTGAATGTGTGTCGTAAGTTCATCCATGTGTGGCTGTGAGCCTGTCCTATTTGAGTGAATCCACAGATAGTCGCACACACACTACATTTACCAATAATTTGAGGTCCCTATGAAGGGATTGTTAAGAAAGAAGTCTAAATAATAACACCAATATAAGGGCCGAAAGTAAAAATACTTTTTCTGAAATTTAAAATCTGCAAAAAATAAGAGATAGAAATACTCTCGAACTCGAATAAAATTTCAAATTCAGTCATATAGTGGCTAAGAGCGAAAATAAAAATAAAAAATATTTTTGGCGTTGATTTTATAAATCAGCATGCGTGCCTCAATAGATACAAACAAGACATTTGTGTAACACTGACGCACAATTTCTAATTTTCTGTTGCATATCCCATTGTTGCAATGCCCGCAGTACGAAATATTAGTCCTATAATACCCTATCCTCACTATTCGATTATTTCAAACTGCTGAGTGGACATTTACCACACTGATCATACGCACCCTCCTGGTGTTATTGCTGCTGTTATTAGTCTGAGAGTATAGTTTAACATTTAATGCATGTCATGCTGTACTTACCCCTGACGCTGCCGCCACCGCCACCACCACCTGACCCTCGCCACATCAACTCAGCCAAATGAAAACTTTGCGTTCACATGTTTAATGCTAATGTTGGAAACCTTTGGCAACTTGTTGGTCTTGTCGCTCGGGTGGTGTTGAGATGTTCGTTTGAAAAGTATACTTTGCTCTGCTCCTTGATCCTGGTGTTACTGGCACTCTGGTAAGGCAATTGCTGCTGCTCCTCTTGTTGTGTGTGCCATTGATGTTTTATGGTCAGTTTTCTGTGTATTTTCGTGCGGTTGACCAACTTTAAAAGGAGCCCCTCAAGCAAAAAACACTACCGAACAGCTGCTCATTTCCAGAAGACTATTCAACTGTTTATGTATGTACGGTCATCGTAGACGTAGCAGTAGCAATAGCTGTAGACCATTCCTTCATGGCCATGGAGCGTCGCGTACGTGTGTGCACATGGACCACACATGTACCGAACGAAGGCCAGAAAGCAAAAACTTTGTGTAATATTCATGTTGCCAAAGGAATGTGAGAGGGTGTGCGGTTGCGGGTAGGTGTAAAGTAATTTCATCAGGAGGCATTCAACAACTGAAGGCAATTTTTTGGGGGCATCAGAAGCCAGCAACAAGAGCATAAGACAAATCAACCGTAGAGTGTGTATTTTGAGGTTTTCGGTTTCCATTAAATTTTAACAGAATATGTTGGTATTTTTCATTAATATTCCCCTTAAAGAAAATTTGCTGTAGAGACCATCATAAAGCTGGACTGGCTTTTGGAGACTGCCAATGGAGTTGTTATTAGCAATGAAATGATGCAAGTCATGGTTGTAGATTTTCATACTGTGAGTCTCAATGGAAGTACATCATTTTCTGAAAAGAAAGTTCAGTAGCTTGTGCTGAAAAGTCTTGAAGGACATCATATAGAATGATTTCAAGGCGTGTGTGTGATAGCAAATAGAAAAATCTCAATCTCTCATATATTAGGAATTCTATGTTTTAGTTTTTTCGGGGGAACCGGGGAACCAGTCTATTAAAATATCTCAATATTTCTGTCCTAGTAGTGTGGGCCATTCACAACTACTTCACATTCCCGAGATGGTGAAAGGCTCCGTATACCCTAAACGACAGAGTGGAACAGTGTCTTAGTACACTAAGTTCTGTTCCAGGAAAAACTCTAGGACTAGACCCTAGTGGGCCGATCCTAGTTCTAGCCCTTTTACATAGTCTTGTCGTGAATTGGCACCCTATAGCATGACATGTGCTGTATGTTCGGTGTTGCCGGTTTTAGGATCCATCTCAAAGAACGTATAAATATATTAACTAAGTATGAATAAAGTTTCCTTTTTTCACGACAAATAGTTAATTTACTAGAAATAGGGTAGTACATTTACTTAACCATTTTTCTTTGAATCTAGTAAAAAATTGAAAATTAAAAAAAATAGTAAATTCATACTTGTGTGGAAGAAAAATTCAAAGGTTTTAAGTATGAAAAATAATAAGAATTTTTTTGTGTGGGAAAAATTCCATTTAGGAAGTTATAATGTGTTATTTTTTTAAATTAAGTTAATGTGTGTACTGAAATTTATGTCGAGTTCTTCATACATTTAAGTATTAATGAACTTATAAAATATCACTTGAAATTGTTTAGGACATTTTTGAATATTAATCTAAGAATCAATTCTCGTTCGTTTGCAGAGACTTATTTCTTAAATACTTCAAGTATTATTCAAAACAACCACTGCGGCGCCTATCTTGCCTTCACAGCAATCATGGACTAATAGCTCAACTCTTTATGAGACAAAATCATTTGTTTGAATTATTTTAGTTAAATTGAATTTATTTAAGTTAACTTTTTTCCTTGTATCAAGTAAATTTTTCCTCAGTTTAAGTAAAAATTTACTTGTTTTGAGGAAAAATCAGCAAATATGGCCTCAGTTTAAGTAAATATTTTCTTGATTTGAGTAAACATTTACATAGTTTTAGGAAATTTTCAGCTACATTTTACTTCGATTTAGTACAAAATTTACTTGGTTTCCGTAAAAATTTGCTTAGTTTTAGGGAAATTTTACCTAAATTTAGTGAAAATATACTTAGTTTGAGGAAAAATTTAGATTCAGGAAATTTTCAGCAAAATTGTACTTAGATTTAGTAAAAATTTAGTTGGTTTGAGGAAAATTAAACTGGTATCAAGTTCAAAACATGTACTACTTTCGAAAAATAAGTTTGAACTTGATATAAGGAAATATTGCTTTAGCGCTATGCGAACTTCAATTTTTCTTAGTTTACATAAACATAGATGAGTGTGGACCAACCTACACTCTATGATATATTACAAGATTTTGGTCCAATTACTTTTTGTATGGCAAAGGACGAAGCCAAATTAAACGTGAACATAAACAACTGTGCCTACATACAGCTGCGGTCAAAAAAATAGCAGCAACTAGATAAAAAAAATGTCGACAAAGAAAAATGTCAGTTTCACAGTTTCAATAACGATATTTTCTTGAAGTTAAAACTTAGTTGTACTGACTTTATTGCTTATTACTGCCACGTAACGTCATTTCATGGAGTCGACTAGTACTTTGCACCTTTCATGCAGTATTTTTGCCTATGTCTCTATAATTACGTGTCAAACATCGTTATTGTTTTTCAGTATTGCTATTGCAGTATCGTTTTAGTCATCACACTTCAAATTTTTCATTATATTGAGATGCGGTGTCTGCCTAAACCATTCCAATATTCGATATTATTGACTTCAAACCACCTTATTGCGAGTCGGCTTGTGTTTTCGGGATAATTGACCTGCTAGAAGACCCATTTAAGGGGCATTCCATATTCTGCAAACGTAACCATAATATTATGCAGTATTTTGAGTCCATGGTAGTTTTGGGCCGGTGTATTGGCCCAACTCCATGTATGTATTGTATATTAAGCTGTGATGCGCTGCTATTATTTTGACCGCAACTGTATATGTTGCAGAAATTGCTCCACCAGTTTTAGAATATTAATTTCAGGGTGTTAGATGTTAAAAACCGCCGTGGAGTGATTAAAAACCGGATATTATCATTTTAGTTCATTCAGCTGCGGTATCCTCTTTGAAATGCAATATCCTTTTGGAGGTGGCTTTAAACTGTAGATCCATTCCAGTGAATACAAAAGTTATATTGAGCACAGCCTGGGAATGTTTCGCTTGAGAATTTTTGGTCATTCAGCCGGTCAGATCTATTTTATTCTTCCCTTACGTTAGGTTAAATAACCGTCAGTTGAGACGGACGATTTCACTCGGGCCCACTAAATACGATCCATTGCGGTTCGTCTCGATAGAGAAATGATTAAAACAGTGGAGAGGAAACATATAAATTGAAATGGTTGAATGTTCAGCTATTTCATATCGTTCTCAATTATTCATATTGGCTTTACTGAACCGTCAGGATTTCTCTATGAATTTGAGGAGGGGTTTAAGATGTTTAAGGTCTTCGATGAATCTGTAGCCTAGGTAAGCGAGGCGATACTCTGACAGGGCTTTACCACAACTTCGCAATTGCTGCTCTAATTTCTCCTCCCCTTCATATATAAAGCTTCTACATAAGTTCTCGAATGGATGATTCATGCGTGCAGCATTTTTCTCAATTTAGCTGCAGACATTTCCTGTTCTAAAATCTTTTTTGCGACAATATTAATGCCGGGAAGACCTCTGGTGGAAATTCTGATGTTTAATGATTGGGAGTATAGTCCTGGTCGCATGTCTTTCTCCATTTTTGAGTCGTCGATGAAGATTTATATTTCACCAGCTTCTGTGATGCCCAATCTTGTGGCGGCTGTTTATCATTACTTTAAAGGATTTATCCTGAATTATTTTCGGTGCAATTTATTGTTCCTCCATGGTGTATCAGGACTGTGAAGTCGAGGCAATATTCCAACTCCGACTACAGCATTTCATAATGTTTCGACTCCAACAACGGATATTCACAAAAGCTATACCTTTTTCAATTGTAATTCAAAAGGCATCACTTGAAATTCAAAAGACACCAGATGAAATGCAAAAATTCCATTTGAAATTCAAAAAATATCAATTGAAATTAAAAAATCGTCATTTGTAATTCAAAAGACAACATTTGAAATTCAAAACTCATCATTTGTAATTCAAAACTCGTCATTTGTAATTCAAAAGCCATCATTTGTAATTCAAAACTCGTCATTTGAAATTCAAAATTCATCATTTGTAATTCAAAAGCCATCATTTGTAGTTCAAAACTCGTCGTTTGGAATTCAAAACTCGTCATAAGTAATTCAAAAAACACCATTTGAAATTCAAAAGCTTTCATTTGAAATTCAAAAAATATTCCATTTGTAATTCAAAAATTGTTCCATTTGCAATTCAAAAAGGGTCAACAAAATTATTTAAGCAAAATATACATTAGGTTGGGTAGAATTTATTTATTTCTGTAAATATAATATTCTGCTGTTTAGAAAACAGATTTACCCCAATTTAGATTGATAGATATAAAGTCTGTGGAGTGAGGATGAGGATGGAAATGGTTTTACAATCACTTTATACCTGTAACATAGTTATGATTTGTTGTACCTCCCACACAAATAATCCAACCCTAAGTAAAATGCAAGTCCTTATAAATTATATGCAGATGCTCTCTGAGCTGGTGAAGGTAGTTTATATGAAATTGGCCGACATTTTACATCATTATAATTATTAGTTGCTTATCATTTTATTAGATCTGTTTTCAAAACTGCAGAATATCCAAATATGCAGAAAAAATGCTACCGCACCTAATGTATATTTTTCATAAATAATTTTGTTTACATTTTTGAATTTCAAATGGTGTATTTTGAATTTCACATGACGAGTTTTGAATAGCAAATGACGAGTTTTGAATTTCAAACGATGAGTTTTGAATTTCAAATGATATTTTTTGAATTCAATTGATATTTTTTGAATTTCAAATGGAATTTTTGAATTTCGATTGACATTTTTTGAATTTGGTGGACGAAGTATTATTTCTACTGGGGACGAAAGCTAATGAATATGAAGAAAATCTGTCCATATTTTGATAAATTTCCGTACCGTTCTTACTGCTCTATAATCCACGAATATTGTTCAATTTTCTCAGACTATAATTCTGCACTTTGGCCACATGCGATTTCCTTACAATATTGAAATTAAGCTTAATTTTGTTACCACCAAATGCAAAAGATAGGAATTTTAATGTTTGGTCCAATAATGCTTTGCAATATATGCAGAATACATGCCTCAGTCAGAGAAGGTATTGAGGAAATAATAGTTATTATCATTTCCTTTCCGTTGAAGAGCCACAAGGCAACATTTTATTGGAAGGACATACAGACGACCTTCTGCTAGCCACTGTTACTGGCGTTGTTGTTGCTGCTCTTGCTGCAAGTACATATTGTATTCTCATTGAAAGTTTTCGTGTTGCTGCTGCTGCTTTATTATCCTTTATTTTTTACGAGTTTTTATAGTTACACAGAGTCATATAACAATACTCTCATGGCACAGTCACATAATTGCAATTTGTTGAAAAAGTTCAAATGAAGATGACCTTCGCAACACGACGACGACGACGGCAACGAGTACTGAGCACTGTGGACAACAAGCGGCAACAATGACAGCATGAATAGCAGCAGAATGCGTGAGTCCCCAAACAGAAGAGAGTACTTTACTCAGACAGCTTTGTAGTCCTTTAAATGGAATTCAAAAAAATGAAAATGTTAAAAAAAACATTTTAAAGTTCCTTTAACAGCGAGGCGACAAAGTCTGCCCCATCCTGTCGTGTCGAAAGGTGCAACACAAATTAAATTGATTCCCAAAATACCAACGCACAAGGAAAACCTAAAGGCCATTTTCCCAGTTACGTCGTAGCTTACGAGCAGCAAGAAAACTAAGCGAGCAAAACAAAGGCACGCACAGGTTGCTGTTGCTACACACATCTTTTTGATGTTGCAACATCTTCAACAATAATTTTGCATTTTAAACTCGTCTCCAGTGCTGGCTGTGCCTGTGCCTCGTCGTTTGTTGTCTCCACACTTTGGGTCTCCATCACTGCACGTGTAAGCTAAGTTTCCTTTTGGCTGTTGCAAGTTGCAACTTTAGTAAATTGTTTCATAGTTCCACTTTAGCTTCCGCTACGACTCAATTGTGATGCTTAAGTGTAACCGTGCTCTGTTGCACGGAGAATTATTCCAAGTTTTGTGTGTGTTCTGTTCTTCTTTGGGAACACAACACGTTGCTACGCGTTGCGCATACCCAATGGGTGGCAGTGCGGTTGCAACCGGCAGCCTCCACAACTCGCCTTCGGATTTCGAGGTTTACGCTTCATCCGCACGCTATTCGGGCGGGCATTGTTTTTGGGGCTTTGTCATTGCGGTTACGTTTCGGGCAAAAGTTGAACATTTTTGCGCGCGTCCATTTTGCATTTGGGCTCAGCTCGCAGTGTTTAGTCGAGGTGCGAGCAGGGGGGAGGTAGCGGAGCGCTTGTGGCATTTAGCTGTAGCATCATGCAGCAGCATTTTGCCATGTGAACGTGCAGGAAAAGTTTTGGTTGCGCTACGCTTGGCTTGCTCTGCTTCAGTGCAGCAGTTTATAGCCCAACGTTTAAATTCAGCTACGTGCGGTTGTAGAGAATTCAGATCTTGTTGCAAGATATTTAATAGTTTGTGGAAAGTGTTGTAAAATGTTGGTGTTTTTTGTTTGTTCGTTTGGATCTTGGCAGTGCCACAGCGATTTATAAGCCAGAGCTAGCGCCGTTTAGGGATGAGGGGCCCTCATAGAAGTCATCGGAACTACACGGAATTGTGGGATTTATCGAATCCCTTGAAAGATATCGCTTCGAAATTTCGTTTAATGTTATATTATTCGAACTTGAGATCTACTTCGATTTGAATTCGATCAAAAAGTAGACTTGTCGGCGCGTCATTAACTTTTTCTTATGAGTAAGAAATATATAAAAAATGATTGCATCATTGATCAGCACCCCGACTAATCCTCCGAACCCAGAGTAACTAAATTTTGGGGGAAGGTAATAATGAAACCGTCCGGACAAAACGGCAGTATATAAAGGGTGATTTTTTAAGAGCTTGATAACTTTTTTTTAAAAAAAACGCATAAAATTTGCAAAATCTCATCGGTTCTTTATTTGAAACGTTAGATTGGTCCATGACATTTACTTTTTGAAGATAATTTCATTTAAATGTTGACCGCGGCTGCGTCTTAGGTGGTCCATCCGCTTAGTCCAATTTTGGCATTTCCACGTTTTTGAGTAACAGAGACCCAATTGGTGCGAACGGCGACGAATCGAAAATTGGTGGTCATCATTAACACTGGCCGATACAGCTGCGATATTTTCTTCAGTTCGCACTCTACGTAAGCGTGTTGGTGGTTTAATGTCCAACAATGTAAATTTGGTGCGAAATTTAGTCACAATAGCCCGAATAGCCGCTTCAGTGGGTCGATTAAACTGACCATAAAATGGAAGCGCGCAATGAACTTTCTTAACAGAGCACGCATTTTGATAATAAAATTCAATAATTTGCAAGCGTTGTTCGTTTGTAAGACGATTCATGATGAAATGTCAAAGCATACTGAGCATCTTTCTCTTTGACACCATGTCTGAAATCCCACGTGATCTGTCAAATACTAATGCATGAAAATCCTAACCTCAAAAAAATCACTCTTTACAATCAATTTTTTTCGAAATTTGGCAAAAATGCCAAGATGTTTCAACTGGACTAGGCAATGAAAATGAATTAGACAGTTTAATTATGTTCGTGTCTGCTTTCAGAATTATACATACATTTCCATGACCATCATTTGTTTTCTTTTTGCAAACGGTGTTATAGTTTGTATATTATAGAATTTGAAACATTTTATATTTTGTTGCTCTAAAGAGCTACAAGAAAACAGGGTTTAGAATGAGTCAGCCGATAACAAAATTTAATATATTTAATTATGAAGAGTAATGGTTAAATCCTTAACATCCTTCGGGCTTTATGGTTTTCTCATCTGGAGTATGTCCGAAACCGGTTACACAGAGTAAAGATTTCCTCAGTTGCTAGCCTTCAGCCGAGCGTAAAGATTTACTCCTCCGAGGGAGTATGTTAAAGGCCGACTATACAGAGTACACATTTTCTGAGTTGTAGGGCTGCGGCCGGTCTAAAGAATGTCGCATCTAGGGTACATTAAAAACAGGCTACGCAGAGTAAAAATGTCCATACTTGGGACTTGAAGATTTTCATCTCTACACTCAGAAAAAAGTGAACCCTATAATAAGTTAAAATGAACTAAAATTTAGAAAATTTGAACTTCGTATTGCGCTAAAGCAATATTTCCTCATATCAAGTCCAAACTTTTCTTTGAAAGTAATACATTCTTTGAACTTGATTCTAGTTCAATTTTCCTCAAACCAAGTAAATATTTATTCAAACTGAGGAAAATTCCAGTAAGTTTTCCCTCAAACCAAGATAATTTGTACTAAATATAAGTAAAATTTTGCTGAATTTTTCCTAAATCTAAGTAAATTATTCGTAACACCAACTAAGTTTTTACTAAATTTAAGTAAAATTTTCCTAAAACTAGTTTTTACTAAATCTAAGTAAAATTTTGCTGAAATTTTCCTAAAATTAACTAAATTTTTACTCAAATCAAGTAAATATTTACACAAATTGAGGACAATTAAATGTTTACTTAAACTGAGGAAAATTGTACTTGATACAAGGAAAAAAGTTCAATTTAACTAATATAATTCAAACAAATGATTTTGCTTCAGAGTATGCAAAACCAATACAAAAAACGACAACATGAAATATTTCTCAAAAGTTTCATAACAGCTCTGCCGTAAAGAGATGAGCTATTACTCCATGATTGCTGCGATGGCAAGATTGGCGCCTTCGCAGTGGTTGTTTAGAAAAATACTTGAATTATTTCAGAAATAAGTCTTTGCAAACGAACGAGAATTGCTTCTTAGATTAATATTCAAGAATATTTCTAAAAAATTTTAAGTGATTTTTTATAAGTTCATTAATACATAAATGTATTTAAATGACATTTATTACTTGGCTGCAGACTACCACAATCATGATTTCGACCATGTCTAAAGTCTTTTCAAGTGGCTTCGCAGCGACTTTTGAACATCAAACCTGGCCTCTATAAGGAGATGATTCTCACAAACGAACGAGAAGCAAATCTAACTTGCCGAATTTGCGTTTAAAAAATCGCACCAAGTAATAAAGGACACATGTCATTAAATATAGATGCAAATTTTTTAAACACAAATAACAAGTCATAGTGGATTCCATGCACCAGTATAGTAGATATGAAGGATTTAATATTACCTAGGATAGAGACAACTGTGTGGGAGGTACAAGAAGGGGCGTGGCTAAAGCGTAAATATTTTTTAGGTTTAAAGTGATTATATAAACATTTTCAAATATCAAATGATTTTAACTACCCGTATGGATCATCGGTCTTATTGTCACCATGCAAATGTTACCATTATAAAAGCGTTGCTAAATATCAAATTTCACAGTATTCCGATCATCAGTATAGAAGTTATAACAGCGTTAATTTTACGTAGTTTTGCGTGATTTGTGTGGGAGGTACTAGAAGGGGCGTGACAAAACCCGCCATATTTACTTCACTTATTGTGATTATAAAAACATTATTAAATACCAAAATATAGGTGATTCAGAATATCATTGGAATATGGGCTATTTGTGTGGGAGGTACCAGAAGGACCGTGGCAATTTCGCCCATCTTCGAATTTAAACTAAGTTTGGGACAAATATTACCATGTGCAAAGTTTGAATCGATTGCTTAACTCCTTTCGAGAGTCATTGTGTACAATAGCCAGGCAGACGGACATGGCTCAAACAGCTTAAACAGTTGTGAAACGGATTTGGTCCAAACATACTTGGGGTCTTAAGTCATTCCTTCAGTGCGTTACACTTTCTTCTATACCAAATGATATATACCCTCCTAGTCTGTAGAGTGAAGGTATAAAAATTCTTAATATTTTTCCTACTTAAAATCTTGGAAAATTTCTTCCACACAAGTATGAATTTACTCAATTGTAAAAATGTTCTATTCGATCCGATGAAATGATTTCAAGTAAATGTACTACCATATTTCTATATAGTAAATGAACTATTTACTATGACTTTGAAGTAAGGAAAGTTTACTCATACTTAGTTATGTGAATGTGAAAAACTTGCTATGTAGAGTAAAGATATCCTGAATTGTAGTATTGCGGTCAGGTTTAAATATTTTCGCCTCTAGGGTATGTTCAAAATTTAAATTCTCCCAGCAAAAAACTGAGAAGTACTGTTTTTTTTATTCGCATCCTAAAATGTAGAATAACAATTTATTCCGCTTCGAAGAAAGTTATTTCAATAGACTTCCACAAATGGTATTACAATTTAAAAATTTTAGAATTTTTTCCTAATATAATATTTCTTATTTTGTGTCCTTGACGTAGTTATAAAGAGTTTCCTAATAATCACATTAAAACCACTTCTTTGATCTGAATATTCATATTTTCGCAAGAAACTATTTTTTCCTTTTGTTATATAAATTGGCTTATTTGAAAAAGAACACCAACAATATAGAAATTTCATAATATTTGAGCATCGATTAAAAACGATAAAAAGGCTCCTTCCCTTGACAACTCCATGTTAAATTCATTAATGAAGATAAAATTTCATATATTTCGCTTCTTGGGATGCTCTTTTCTTGTTGTGAACTCACACATTTATTCACAGATTTTCTTCAGCGGACTTTTATCGTGTCTATATATTATGAAAAAAGCTTTTAAAAACATGATTTTTTTAAATTATCTTACAAAGATGGTCGTATCTTCTGTCAAGTAGACATTGTTTTATTCTTTAGGATGAAAATGGAACAAAATAATGTTTTCAAAATTGTTTCTATTTGTTTAATTTTATGTATAGTTGAGATTTTATTTTTTATTTCTCCGGATAGTCTGGCTTTTATTTTTAAGTGCCAAAAAAATCAATTTTTCTCATTCTTAGCGACTCATCGGAAACCACTGTTTCTGCACGAAGGTGATATTCTTAAGATTTGTAGCCTTTACCTCTATCATCAGTTCAATGTATTTATAAGCGGGCATGATACAAATATTAGAGGTACCTTTGACGGAAAGTAGAATTTTATAAAAATATGAATCTGAATATCTTACACATAGAAAATTAATTTCTCGGACACACAATTTTTATTTTTTAAAATACCCTTTTTTATTTGGTTTTGGTGGAACCGAGTATCAGGATCTGGTTTTCTTATGAAAAGCTTATTATTCAAGCATAGCAAAGGACAATGTGCAACGCCTCTGATTGCTCCATATGATTGTCTTGTCTTCCAAGTTGTATGCACGCGTTGGCAATAAAAATATTTGTTGTTGCCTGCCTGCAGTACGATTGTTGTCGTTGTTGTTGCGATGCCTCGCATCCTAAGGTAATTGTTGTGTGCTGGGGTTTCTTTTCACAAAACTGTAAACTGTACTTGAAATGCGTAAACTGCAACGAAAGTGCAACAAAACTTTTGTTGGCTGCCACATTTTGCAAGAAAAATATTCGTGTTGTCCGTGTTGTTCGTCCTCGTTGTTATTGTTCTTGTTCGGATGACAGAAAAAGCTGTGATGCATTTTAATTAATTTTTGTTAGAATTGTTAAAACCACGATAGAGCAGCAAATAGTAGTAGTACCTCGTGTAGCAACAGCACCCAACAACTAATACTGCCAACAATTGTCACCATTGTGTGGGGAAGGGTGGGATAATAGTTTTGGGGGGGGGGGGGGGGGGGGGTCCGTGTAAAGTAACCGTTGACAACTTGGCATGCCATGACTATACGCGCTGCATTGTTTCTCTCTGTTTGTTGGTAACTACGCATCCTGGTTATTTTACACAACTCCATAAGATTGCCGAGATGTTTTCATGTCTAAACAATAACTTGTGCCGCTGTTGTTGTCCTTGTTGTTTCATAAAAAAGGAAGTTAACTTCCAGCGAGACACGCGCAACATGCACTCACCGCACAGAATCATGCTCGCCAGCCAGTCAGCCAGGGCCAGCAGCTCCAGCCATCACCATCATCATCATCAGAAGCAGCAGCAACAATGCGAGGCGATGGCAACAATTCAACTTGAGCTACTCAAGCCGGAAAAATACAATTTGAATTTGTATGGTAACAGGACAGGAAGAGGAAATAAAAACAACACAAATAGACAGAGACTCTGTGCATCGAACGAACAAAGCGAAACCGGAGAAGCGGCAACAGCAGCGGCAGCAAAGACAAAACGTTGAATGAACGAATGAATGAATGGCTGCTGGCTACTGGCTGTTGGGGTAAAAAACTGAAGATTAAAAAAAGTGTACTCCAGTTATAACCCTTTATTTTAGTACACTCTATCAGGCAGACGGATGCATTTGTCTGTCTGTCTTCCCATCTTCTTTCTGTGTTTTTTTTGTAATGCAACTCATACCACTTGATCTTCATTAAAACACAACGACGTCATCGCACAAAAAAGAAAAACCCCAGCCAGCCAGACAGTTAGACGCTTTCCCCCAGGGATGGATGACTTTGACTACCGCTTCTAAACTGCTAAAAATGGGGTAAGCAAATTGTATTTATTTGTGAAGTGGTAGACAGACAGTGGTTTGCATTGATCGGGAGTTGTAATTTTTAGAATAATAATAAAATCGATGTTTGTACAATGGAAGTAAAAACGCTAATATTTCAAATGGAAGTTATGACCACAGTGTCTAATTTGATCGCTTGTTCTGTTGCTGTTTAAAAGTTGAATGTCAGCAAAAGGTGGAATTAAGTCGTGAACATTTTCGTGTAATAATTTATTAGGATTTTCGATATGGATTAATAAGATTGATCACAAACTACTATTTATGTTTATTATTTTAAATAGATTCAATCATTACCCAGCTAAAGAGAGCATCCCTAGAAGTGAAGTATATCCCCATCTTGTGATCCGGAAGTTTTGAACTTCATTAATGAATTTAACATGGAGTTGTCATATGAAGGAAGACCTTCTTTTGTGGACTACGAAATTTCTATTTTGTTGGTGTTCTCTTTCATAAAAACTTCTCTTTGTATAAAAACTTAGGGCGTAGTAAAAAATTTACACGCATTACATTTGAGGGACGCAAAATAAAAACAAGTAAGTAAGCTTCAGTCGGCTAAACGGACTTATAAGGAAATTAATTTAACATAGGGCAGGATAATCGGTGTGGAAGGTACTAGGAGGTTCATATCATATGGTCCCAGCTTCAACATTTATAAAACAATTGTAAAACCATGTCATAGTGGATCCTATGCACCAGTATATAGTTATGAAGGATTTAATATTTCCTAGGATAGAGACAATTGTGTGGGAGGTACAAGAAAGGGCGTGGCTGAAGCGTAAATATTTTTTAGGTTTAAAGCGATTATAAAAACATTTTCAAATGTCAAATTGAAAATGATTTTGAATACCCGTATGGATGTTATGTCAGTTTTATTGTAACCAAAGTTTATACCACTTTGTGTGGGAGGTACCAGAAGGGCCGTGGCAATTTCGCCCATATTCCATGCGAATGCAACCACTTTAGAGGCATTGCTAAATATCAAATTTCACAGCTTTAATTTTACGTAGTTTTGCGTGATTTGTGTGGGAGGTACCGGCCGGGGCGTTTCAAAACCCGTTAAAACATTATCAAATACCTAAATGTAAACTGAATCCAAATATCCGTGTGGAAGTTATACGGGTTTCAATTTAACATTGGACTATTTGTGAGGGAGGTACCCGAAGGGGCTTAGCAATTTCACCTATCTTCGAATTTAAACTGTGTTTGGGGAAAATATTGCCGTGTGCAAAGTTGTAATCGATTTCTTAACTCCTTTTTGAGAGTTATCGTGCACACCAGCCAGATGGACGGACGGACGGACATGACTCAAACACCTTAAAAAGTCATGAAACGGAATTCGTCCAAACATATTTAGGGTCTTAAGTCACTCGTTCATTGCGTTACACTTTTTTTCTGTCCCAAATGATATATACCCTCCTACCCTGTAGAGTGAGGGTATAAAAGACCTTCAAAGTTATTTCAAAAATATATACATTCCCATCAAAAAAAATGACAAATGCGAATTTTTTCCCTAAAATATAGATCATCACTTATTATAAAATAAAATTCTAATTTTATTTCCAGAATTAAGAAGTACATTTGTTAAATTACAATTTCCTTAATTTGTAGAAAATGTAAAATAATCAAATATTTTCTGTTACATCATTAGCGTTGTGTGGTTATTGATGATTGAATAACAGAGCTTAGTAGCCTGTCTTATGGATAGGTTAAATTTTATTTGTAATTTTTATTGGATAACAAACCTGTGAAGATGGAATAAGTTGTCCACATATCAAATAGTCAATTTCTTTTTTATGAAACTCTATTTGTAACGTTCACCCTTAAACGTATCCAAAAATGAATTACATTCACCTATGGGAATATGTCATGTAAGTATCAAGCATGCAGTGCTTTTAATCACTCATTCGAATGAAGTGACGGGGATCTGTAAATGAACCCATTCCTCGCAATGACAACCCTATGTAAAAATCATGCATGATTCGCCCGAAAAAGAAGTAGTTTCATATCATCTTTCCATCAGTTGAACAGCAAAGAATTAAGTTTATGTTGAGGATAATCCATCGCCCTGATTGCTCAAGAATACGCGTATAAGATTGTTAAAGATGGCTAACATCAGTCGACTGTTTGTGTGTTTCATGGTGGAGCAATTCAAACAGAAGTTGTTCGTACTCGAAGCACTACCAAACAAGCTCACAAACCTACTATATATTAGAGTGGCTTCAAAATAAAAGTCGTGGATGTTCCCGACTAAAATGAAAGATTGTTTTTTTTAATTCTTCTCCCAAAATATTTCGCTTTTATCATTGTCCGTTCGTGAGCTGGACGCGTTCAAAATATCGTCTATAAATCAGGTTTTTCTTGAATAAAATTCACGATGAGAAAGTTATTTAGAAAAAAACCTGCTAGAAATTAAAATCTGGTTCGAGCCTTATCAAACCATTGCATTTTAACCTAAAATAGAGGGTTGAATTTTAAAATTTTTGTGCGATGTTTGTTGCATTTTTTATCAAAAACCGCATAACTTCCATATTTATAGTTCGATTTGTTTTTTTGTTGGATCGTTTAATTTAGAACTTCCTAACCCATTAAGGGCCGACAATTTTTTTCTTACTGGTAGTTCTCAGTGGATTAAATGTGATGTAAAACCTGAAATATGGGGTTATTTCGCATCGTAAACACATTCAAGAAAGCTATTTAAAAAAAACATCTGAAATTTTGATCTTTCAATGGATAAATTGGGAGGAAAACTTCACATAAGAACCGTGCGACATGATTTATCTTCCAAGAACGAGATTATATAGAAGTCAAATTATAGGTCACTAATAGGAAAATTCATTCTCAGATTTTTATTTCGCGGTCGTTTGTCTTTTTTACAGGACTTTTAATTTCCAAAGGATGTAAATGTTTCAATAACTTAGTTTCGTACTTTTGAATGTCATACAATGGTGATATGGGTATCAAATGAAAGAGAAGAACATCTGCTAAATATACCTTAAATTCCATGCGTCTATCTATGTTAATTTAACATTAACAGCCATCTCAATTTTCCCATTTAAAAAGTTTATGTAGATTACTCATGTTTTCATTTTTTAGGGAAGAAAATTTGAAATGGTTGCATTTCTTTCCAAAAAGTAACTTTATATAAGACTAGAATGTGTTTACGATGCAAATAATCCCACAGTATGAACAAAATTTGCGGCTCTTAATGGGTTAGAAAATTCTAAGAATTGCTAGTGGTTATCAATACCTCTCCAACATCAAATGCATCAAAAATTGCACTAAAATAGTATAAATCTGCCCTTTATACTGGGTCATATTGCAAGTTTTTAATATGGTTTGATAAGGCTCGGGTCTGATTTTAATTTCTAGCGTTTTTTTCTCAATATCATTCTCATCGTGAATTTTATTCAAGAAAAACCTGATTTATAGAGGTTATTTTTAACGCTTGCAGCTCACGACCGGACAATGATAAAAGCGAGAGCACATAAAACAAACCAATCTTCCATTCGGCAACATCAAGAACATATTTTCTTTCCTCACAAAAGAAGCTAAGCTATGCTATGCCCTAAGCTTCGAAAATTACAATTCGTCGTGATGATGCCGCTAAACCACTGTGCCACACTCAACAGGATGAAATTATGTTGCCATCAAACATCACTCATACAACGAAGCACGCCGTGCACTGTACCCTCAATGGAGGCGATGATGATGATGAGTAGGATGACTGTGACGCGTTGTTTGATATTAACATCACCTGACGCGTTGCTATGTGTTACGTAGCAGAGTGGGTGTCATCGGGCTGTGTGAGTGGGTGAGTGTCTGTGAGTGGGTGGTGAGTGTGAGATGACGCTGCTCGAGTACGTGGATGTATGAATGAAAATTGAAGAATGCACTTAAATTGTGACAAACTCTCTACGCAACCCCTTTTCATTTGGTGCTTCGTGCAAAAGCAACATGGTACTCGCAACAGCAGAAACAACAACACCGAAAATGACGACAACGACAACTACGAGAGGCAAGACACTTCCTATGCGACGACCAACTTCCCCTACTTCAGTTACAATTCCCGGCTAGAAACAAAAGTCTTGTTCCATAACTGCGTAGCTTTTGTGGAGTAAAAATGAAGTACATAGTTATTGTTGTTGTTGTCGTTGCCGTTGCTGTTGCTGTTGCTGCTGTATGTCCTCGTACTCGTAGTAGGAAACGCACCAAACAACAAATTCAAAAAGTTCCTGTTGCTGTTACATTTTGTCCATTGTCTCGGAGACAAATATTCAGACTGCTGGAGCAGCAACAACACAAAAATATCTACGTCGAGCATCTGGCTATTGAATGGGGATTGGTTCGATTTTTAGTGACTTCCGTCATGGGATGAAGAAAATACAACTCTGGAGGAACAAGCTGTGTGCAATCAATTAAAAAAGGATCATAACTTCTACGCCCATAGAATTATTCAAATAAATATTGTATTCTTCAGTTTCGATATTTTCTTTTTAGTTGTTTTCCTTTTTTCATTTTTAATTAATTTTCCATGAATTTAGTACATTTTCTTTGACTGCACTTCCTTTTCCGTGAATATACAATTATATTCAGCTCATCTCATTGCTTGAGAGAACCACCGCCTTGATCCTTAGCATATCCTTGTGGGATCATTTGTTTTGTTGAATTTCAAAAACATAATTCTCATCCGTCCCAATGCAATGGCCAACTGCTGTGGGTATACAACAATTGCTCTTGAACATAGACAAACGTGCTTTTTAAGCGTTTTAAGCTCATCATCATCTGCATCCTCGCACTCATACTCGGCCACGCCATCGCCGTCATTGTCCTCATCAATGAATGAATGAATGAATGCAGCAGAACTGAATGAATGAGTGAGTGAGTATGTGTGTGTAGGTGGATGTTCTTGGATGTGTGGATCTGCTCACTCATAAACTGCTTCAAGTGGCTGTCCATGCTCACACTCACACTTACACTCACTTCAAGCTACTCGCATTTTGGTGTTGCCACTCTTGATGATGATGCTGCTGCTGTTGCTCTTGTTATTCCACTTCTTGTGCATCTTTGCTCCGTTCTTTTTGGGTTTAGTTTTTTTCGTTTTGAGCTCATCTCATATTCTATGACCATTCAGTCAGCCGTTCATTCATTCATGTCTCTTCCGGCAATCAAATCGCTGTCGTTGCTGTTGTGTTGGCTGGGACGGGGGCTGGTGTTGTTTGTTTGATTGTTGGTGCCGCTGCTGCTGCTGGTGCAGCAACAATAACAGTCATTGTTATTGTTGGCTCGTTGTTGTTACGACAATTACCAAACATATTCTCATCAAACCTCTCGTCGTCATCACCGTTTTGTTGTTCGTTGCAGTTGATGATGCTGCTACCAGCCATTGCTGGATGGGCCGGTCCTGTTGTTACCATAAGTGATCTAATGTCACACCTTCTCACACACATAACAACGGGATTCCAATGGTCATTTACATGGGGGAGAAAGAACGCTGTGATGCGGTGCAATGTGTGTTGGTACATGGACGTTTGTGCTTATCCTTGACATGCTGGTTGTGTTCCTTCCATGATATCATTGAATGAACAGATTTGTGGCAAAAGATTCAGTGTCAAGGAACCTGAATTGTTACAGCGTGATGAATTCACATTCTGTGTTTTTGTTTGGAATGATTACACTGGCCAACACCTTTTGTGTTGCGGGACGTTTGTAAATCAAGTTTAGATAATTATCATTTCTTGTTCGCGAGAATCTTCCTTAAAACTCGTAAGGTTGGTAAAAAATTGGATGTAACGGAAGTTTTAATAGAGGTTCCACTGGTCAGATCTGTCAAGGGTATAAGTAGGGTTTGCTTCATCACGAATACACAAAGATAGATTAACGCTTGGAAATTTATTTCGAAAATAATGATTCAGTTCGGGAGTGCTAGTAAATAGACTCATCGCATTTGGATTGAAGAGAAACCACGAGAGATTCACGAGACACCATTACATATACGACAACTCATAGTTTGGCATATTTTATAGGCCGTTAGAATTGTTGGTTCTTACTTCGTTAAAAGAAGAGAATGGTGTGGTTGTTACCGTCCACATCAAGTGATATATATGCCGATTATTTGGTTCTCATTGCTTGAGAAAGAGGTCAAGAATTGGACTTCTGGAATGTGAAACATCTAAGTCAGTTTGAAACTCATTATTTTATATCTATTTAAAGTTCTGCACGTATTAAACACACTTTTTTATATGAGAGTTGTATCTAAATATGAAACAATTTTTTTCGTATTCAGTACGCTTCGAAACTTACCAAAGATCCATGATTTGAACCCGCAAAGTAGACAACTTACCTCAGTGACCCCATACGAAAAACTCATTCACTCAGTTCCCATTTACTTCTGAAAATGCTATGGTACTCCGCAGGACAAAATGCCGGCATGCAGAAAACCATTACCGCGCTTAGCCAGTTTTGGGCATACGTCACATGGGATTGTTTTAAATCCGACCAAATTCCTTGGGCGCACTAAACCCTTACGGATTCCTGTAACTCCTGAAATATTTGACAAATTTTAGTGTACCTTATTTTGAAAAAAAAAAAAAATTATTATTAAAATTATGAAGTTGTATGTTATAACTGGGTTAGATTTTTTAATATTTTTACAAGATTACTTTTTTATTTTGATTTTCGAAATGATTACATTAATTCATTTTTTTTGTAAATTGTAATATAGTCTCTTTTTCGATTTTTTGGACAAATTAAACCAGAAATTCTGTGGGCGACATTGTCACATCCTTTCTGGTACCTCCAAAACAAATTGGCATAAGCTTTGGTCATAATAACTCTATCTAATATCACATGCATTCGTTTTGTCGAAATCAGTTGCACTGTGATATTTTGTAATTGTCTAGAATAAATCCTTTGTAACGTCTACACTTGGGCCTGGAATCCACTATGACTTGATGTTTGATAATTTTTGACGATTGTTTTATAAATGTGGAAGCTGCAACTATGCACCACGAACCTTATATTACCATTCACACCAGTTATCCGGCCCTAGGTAAAAATTATGTCCGTATAACTGTCATACACATATTCTTTGAGAGTGAGAGTCGGTTTAGTCGACGCAGAGTAAAGGTTTCTGTGTTGCTCATTCTTCACCCATTTGGTAAAGAAAATTCGCACAAATGACATGTATGAAATATTGTACAATAATTATGAAAAAAAGGCCCATTTTTATCAGTCGGAGTAGAAAATATTTAAATCTTTAAGGAGAGGAGAAAATCTTTAAGTTACTCTGCGTAGCCGAAATTTGGCATATTTCTCATAGTACAAATTATTCAATTTTTGGGCGATTTTTCATATGAAAAATTACCCTTTTTTGCGATTTTTCATTTGGGCTATTTTTTATCATGCATTTAATTTTTCAATTTGGGTCATTTTTAATTTTTTTGGCTCTATTTCTTATTGAAGTTTTTTTTTTATTATTTTTGGGCGATCTTTCATGTTGCCCTGAATGCCGGTCTTAACTAATTTATAACTAAACTTCTGAATAAGAGAAATAGAACTAAATTTCAAATCTAAAATATTTTTTATTTTTTTTCTTAATTACCTGTAATTTTTTAATAATCAAAAGGTACCTCTTCGATTTTTTAAATAATTTTTTGTTAGCAGATAACAGTGTCATGAGTTTCTACTCTAAAACAATTACAAACGCAAAAAAAGTCAAAAGTTAAAAATATTTAATATATATGTAATTAAAACAGTTGGCTTCAAAAAAGTAGTGGTTGTTCCCCGCTAAATTTCATTTTTGGTTTGTGTGGTGATGCAAACAAACATTTTTATACCCTCCACCTCCAGGATGGTGGTGTACTAACTTTGTCATTCCGTTTGTAACACCTTGAAATATCGACCTGAGATCGTATAAAGTATACATATTGATCGTCACAACATTCTAAGACGATCTAGCCATGTCCGCCCGTCCGCCCGTCCGTCCGTCTGTTGAAAGCACGCTAGCATCTAAACGAAAGGGGATAGGACGTCCAAATTTTACATAAATGCGCCTTATAGTCGTAGATCGATTGGGATTGAAACTGGGCTAAATCGGCCCAAAGGGATAAATTTTTCCCTCACAAGGACTAAACATACCCATAATATTCCTTAATATTTTAGAGTATTTAAGCACATTTTTTCAATATGTCTGCTTGTACTTACTTCTTATTGGGTGTGCGCATTCCCCCTATAACAAAAACGTGCACCACAACGTGATTTTCATTCGTAGGGGGTGAAATGGGGCAAAAAGGGATAAAAATGGTACCTTTTAAACGGCAACGGCTACAAACACGAAATTTGATGTGTACATTCCTCTAATTGAGTATATACATAATATAAAAGTATTTTTCCAAATTCGTACTTTTAAGAGATAAAATGGGAATAGAGGGATCAAAATGGTACAAACCAGACGGCTGCACCTTGAATAATGAAATTCGGTGTATACATTCCTCTGATTGCGTAGACACATAAAATAAAGGGAGTTTTAGAAATTCGCAATTTTTGGGGTTAAAATGGAAAAAAGGATAAAAATGACCGCAGCTAGAGTCATGAAATTGCTCTGTAGACACGAAATACAATGGGTACAGAGGGATAAAAATAGTACCAACTAAACGACAACAGCTAGAATTAAAATAAAAAGATTTTAGAAAGTCGTACTCTTAAGGGGGTAAACTAGGAAAATGGGATAAAAATGGTACCATCCAAATGGCCGCAGCTAGAATCATAGAATTCGGTGTATACATTCTTCTGACTGCACAGGCACGCAAAATAAAAAGATTTTTCCAAATTCGTACATTTTACTTTTACGACAAAAATTGGTTGGATCATGAAGCTAGATTATATTGTATTACGGACGTGAGATAATGGATTTTCAAAATTTGTACTTTTGGAATTAAAATGGAATGGAAATACACCCAACTGTAACACCCACTATCTACCAATATCCATGACATTTAAGCCTTTTGAAAATATAAATATAAGAATATTTTTTTTTAATTGATTTGACTTGATATATAGTGTAAAGGTATTGGTAGACAAGCCTTGCAAACGTGGTTTGAAATAATAATAATATTATATTAATTTATAAAATTATTTGTTCAATATTTGTATTTGTTTTGGTTTGGTTACAGTAAAAAATATATTTTCCTGTAATATTACTTCTTGCACTTTTTCGAAAATCGACATCCTTTGTGGAATGCAATCCATGGTGAAGGGACTATACAGTTCGGTGCGGCCGAGCTTAACGACGTTTTTACTTATAATTCAGTGATTCAGATAATTTGAATAACATATAAAATTAAATAATTTGAAAAGTAAATAATAATTTCAATATAAAGTTTTTAGACGAACAACCTGTAATTATTTATATATATTTTTTTAATAAAATAATTTGTATTTTCTTTCTTTTTTGGTAAGGAAATAAAGAGTGATTTTTTTGAGGTTAGGATTTTCATGCATTAGTATTTGACAGATCACGTGGGATTTCAGACATGGTGTCAAAGAGAAAGATGCTCAGTATGCTTTGACATTTCATCATGAATAGACTTACTAACGAGCAACGCTTGCAAATCATTGAATTTTATTATCAAAATGCGTGCTCTGTTAAGAAAGTTCAGAATGAAAGAAATTGTGTTCAGCGACGAAGCTCATTTTTGGCTCAATGGGTACGTAAATAGGCAGAATTGTCGATTTTGGAGTGAATATCAGCCAGAAGCATTGCAAGAGCTACCAATGCATCCATGCATCCATGCGGTTTATAGGCTGGTGGCATCATTTGACCGTACTTCTTCAAAGATGATGCGAATCGTAACGTAACTGTGAATGGTGAGCGCTACCGTGAGATGATATCCAACTTTTTTTGCCCAAAATGGAAGAACTGAACTTGGTTGACATGTGGTTTCAACAAGATGGCGCTACATGCCACACAGCTCGCGATTCTATGGCCATTTTGAGGGAAAACTTCGGAGAACAATTCATCTCAAGAAATGGACCGGTAAGTTGGCCACCAAGATCATGCGATTTGACGCCTTTAGACTATTTTTTGTGGGGCTACGTCAAGTCTAAAGTCTACAGAAATAAGCCAGCAACTATTCCAGCTTTGGAAGACAACATTTCCGAAGAAATTCGGGCTATTCCGGCCGAAATGCTCGAAAAAGTTGCCCAAAATTGGACTTTCCGAATGGACCACCTAAGACGCAGCCGCGGTCAACATTTAAATGAAATTATCTTCAAAAAGTAAATGTCATGGACCAATCTAACGTTTCAAATAAAGAACCGATGAGATTTTGCAAATTTTATGCGTTTTTTTTAAAAAAAAAGTTATCAAGCTCTTAAAAAATCACAAAATTACTTTGGCGATTAAAATAATTTTTTTTTGTTTAGTTTTTTATTAATTTTTAGAAGAATGAAAGTGGTGTAAGTCAGTAAATCCGTCAGTAGTGGTTCCTTTAGAGGTACAACGTTGTCGATTTTTTTTATAAAAGTTCGATATAGTAGTATTTTCGTAATTTTGTGCTTCGGTGGAAAAACTCAAACATAGACCATTGCATATCTCAGAACGGATAATGTGTGACATAGACCTCTATCATTCTAACTGGCACAACTATTGCCCACATTCTATAAATAGATACCAATTTTTTATGTTTTGTCATGTATGAAGATTTGGAGTATAAACAAATTATTTTGGGTATTTTTTGTAAATTTTTTATTTGTTCGATTTTGCATTTATTTTTTGGATAATTTCATTTTCCAGTTTTGACTTTACACAGCTTTCACTCAGCGATATTTCAAAACTATAACACTATTTTTTTCATTACTTCTGGGGTTGTCGCTTCTTTTGTCGCTTCTGAGCTGTCAATTGTGGTTACACGGGCACGTTTAAACCACATAAATAAATAAATAAATCACCGATATAGTTTACTAAGAGATAGTGTTAGACTAAAATTAATTACATTCATTTGTCATTCTATAGAGGATAGTTCTAGTTGATCATCTTTTGTAGATTTGTTCAATAAAGTAGTAGAGAGTTAATCGATCTATCGTAAAGCCTATGCGACATCAGATTCAGACTCCGGATGTGGCCCCTTTAACAGCAACAGCATAAAAAACTGATGTCAAGTCCTACAACTATGCAATTGTCACAGAGCTTGTAGTTTCTTTGCATTTGGATAACATATAAATATTACAAAATGATTATTGCTGTAAATTACAATTGAACACTTTATAATTTACGGATAATATTTGTTGCAACATTCATTGTGGAATGGTGGCAAAATCAAATATTTACTTTGGATACTTTAGCTTGAGCAGCTGATTGGTCCTCGATGTGTCTTTAAGTAAAGCAGAGACACAGAAGCACACACACTGAGTCTCATCCATGGACACAGAGCAGATACACACACACACAGCCAAACAAGAGCATAGAGCATTACTGTACAAAGCTAATATTTTCTTAATAATGTTGACAGAGTTGTATGTTAGTAGAGCATACAGTTACACACACACATGCAAACATGCACATATCCTACGAGATTGGATGTGTGTATGAACCAATACACATACATACTTAAAATAATGTTAAGTATGGATAAAAGTTAATGTAATTTTGTTTGAACGTTTTAAACGACAATGTCATCTAAAAAGCAAACTCTTACATACACAGACACACACACATACATACATAGAATCTTGTGTACAAACACTTGTTTACCGAAAATATATGTACATATGTACAAAGTACATACGCACGCACTCGTCCATTCGTGTTCATGTTCATGTTCAATGTACTACTCAAGTCGGTATATGTGCGTGTGTGAGTGTGTGTGTTTTGGTAAGATCCTTGAGTAATATTTATGACCATTATTTTTGATTATAACTGCCAACAATGTTTGTTTGTTGTTGATGATTACTGCTGCTGTTGCTATTCCTGCTACTGCTGCTGTTGCTCTAGCCACTGTTGCTACAACTGACTCTCGTCTCTCTCTATTTCTGTTACCCGAACATGTGTGTGTGTGTCTGTTTGTGCTCCTCTTTAGGGGTAAATAACAACAGATTTCCATGTGTGCTGCCATCTTGCAAGGACTACAACATACTCCTATGAAGCGCATACGTTGCTAGAGAAGTAGTGGAACCAAATAAAGCGTTAAAATCGTCCGAAACCCTTGTGAGAAAATCTTCACGGATCCTTTGGTGTTCTTTTCGTTTTTTGGTCTCCTGATAAATTTCCACATTGTTGTTCTTTTTTGCTGTCGAAATTTAAAGGGAAAATGTCTATAGCTGCGTGTAATGTGTTTTTTCGATATAGGTGTTGTATCAGCGGTTTGATACAATTTTAGATGAATTTCAGTTGCCATTCTGAGCAATGTCCCTATTATTTATTGAGGTTGTTTTATGTGCTAAAGGGCGTTTTATTCAAGACATTATTACATCATTATTATAGTAAAAATATGAAAGTAAAATAAAATAAACAATCTCTTAATTTTTGTCTTTTTAATGTTTCTAAGTCTATAAATTTCTCGCATTTGGACTCAAATATGTAAAATAGGAATAATTTTAAAGTAAATGGGATCGATATGTATGTATGGTGTGATTTCCCAGTAAGTACGACAACTTGGCGAATGAGTAATCTTAGCCTTAGTAAATGTAGTTCACTAATGTAGTTCAAAACTTATTGTGACCATCCATCTCGCTTTTCGTGAGAATATCCCGATTTTTGCTGTCAAATACCGCTTAAATTTTTCCTTTATTTAATAAAACTCTCTTTTTCCCCGTTTTCGATCCATATTATTATTTTTTTTTTTGGTTCAACATTAGAATTGCTCTGTAGTGGTTGGCATCATTTTTATCATACTTTGCAAATTGTAACCCTCTAAAATAGTTTAACAAGTGTAAAAACTACTCCTTAGCCCGTTTTCTCCTAAAAGTACGATTTTTGAAAAACCCTGAATGGGTTATCATTTCACCCATAAAAGTACGAATTTACGAAATTTATTTATTACAATATTTTGTGAATTTTCCGTCCTTTTCCGCTATAAGAACGAATTAGGAATTATTAAAGTTGCAAGCAATTTGCCATTCGGTACCAATTTACTCAATTTGACCCAAAAAATATGAAGTAAAAACTCGTTTATCAACTTTCCTTTCCACTTCAAACGTTTGACTGGTACCACATTTGTCCCTTGTCACCCTCAAAATGTATGAATTTTAATAATCCAATTATTGGTGAGTTTTCAAGCTAAAGATCCTATACGCATGATTTCCCAAAAACCTATTTATTGAACGCGCCGACGCAATTTAGTCTTTAGTCGTTATTGTTTGATTGATACCATATTTAACCCTCACTTCTACAATAAGATTTTTTCAGAAATATTTTCTTAAGATTCTACATCCAGCCCGTCCATTTCGCTACATTTATATTTATTTCGAGCACTTTTCTTTTCCGAATGGATAATAGTTCGTATTATTTAGTAGAGAAGCAAGGCTTTTAACATTAATGGGCTGTCTGACTGGAAAGCTTATACAATACCTCCCATCCCATATTGTGGATTATGTTAAAGTTTTATTACGATCCTAGGAACAAGTGGATGCTCACTTTCACAACACACTAGTTTACAATCCAAGTTTAAAAAGGAGAGGAAATTTAGCATTGAATTTTGTAAACTTACACGTTTCTTGGCACAACAGTGAAGAAAAGTAATAAAACCTAATATTCACCTGCGAAACATAAACATAAAGCAGAAAAACGCTAATTATATTTAATGTTTTTTGCCATTTCCTCTCCTCTTCGCTGCAAACTAATTTTTTCCCCGGACTTTTGGTATTTCCGGAAAATATTTTATAATTTCTCGGGAATATAAAATATATAGGAACAAAAACATATCTGTAGCAATTATCTATAATAAAATTATAATTGTGAAGATATTTTACATTTTACAATACTAAAACAATGTTTCAGATCACGGTAATTTATATTTGTCGAATAGATTTTAGTATTTGAATTCGAATTTATGGAATATATTTTAAAAAATTCCATAATTAAAAAAATCTGCAATTTCTTATTAGAACTTAGAACTGGTAATGTCCCACTTTGGAATCTAAAGGCTATAGTCTATTCTACTTTAATAGTAAAGATTTTAGTAAATTTTATTTATTTATTTGTTGAAGTTTTTTTTACTGATAACTTATAAAAAAACAAAACATTAAAAATGTGTTTTGCTTTCTCTCTTTGATTGAAGAACTAGGAGAATTTAGAAAAATCATTTCTTACTTTTTTGATAGCGTGTTTTTCTGGCACGAAAAAAAACCCTTGCAAAATATAAAAATAATGCATTTATATTGCAGCCTTTATCTTAGATGTTATTTTGAGACGTGCATGTAGTCTCGGTAGATATCTGGACGTTTAAAAATATATAACGACTACTAGAATTTAACTGGTGTTTCCAGGACGAAAAAAACAATTATCTGTCAACATTATACAATGGGAAGACTATATTCGAAATATTTCAAATTATTACTGTTTTAGGTAATTTCGAATTTAATTACAATGTTGCAAAATAACCCATGAGGTTAAGAGTTATCATCATTAGTTCTGAACTCTAAAAGTCCGATTATTATCATTCATCCATCTTACGCCTTTCAAATTTGATTCACTCCAAACTAGCAGCCTTTAAACGTACCACGAGTGTTGGAATGTTGGTGTGCGTGAGTGGCAGTTCGTGTTCATGTGTGCGTGTGTGTTTGCGTTTTGGTTAAATGAAGTTCTTTATTCCGAAGGGGGGCTTTACGAAAATGACTTTTTTGATTGCGTAATTTTTACAACATGAAATTGATAACGAGATTTCCAGTTGTAAAAAAATCAGCAACCGAAATAGATTCAAATGGTGGAGAATTTAAAACGGAAACCTTTTTCCTCTCCATTTTCTTATCAACAACGGTAAGGAAGAGGAGGGGGATGGAAAATACAACAACCAGCTCAACGACAAATCGTAAACTATGTTTATCCACAACAACAACAGCAAGAGAAACAACGCCAACAACCATCGATGGAACGTATGGAAGGAATCCGCAACGGCAGAAAACAAACCGAAGGAAACTAACAAAAAACCACTTGAATTTAAACAAAATACAAGCACACACACACACCCGCTCTCATGTGGAACCCCTCACACACTCCCACTCACACTCATGCGGGCATTTACTTGCTGCCACAGAATATAAGTAAAGTTTTTAGTGCTTACACATGTAACACAAGCACACACATGTACGTCTCGTCTCCTCTGTGTGTATGTGTTTACATATATGACATTGTTGGTGTGTGTGTGTATGCGTGTGTGTGAGTGAGTTTGTTATGTTTTCAATTGTTATTAGTTTTATGTCCTTCGTTGGAATGAAAAGTAATTGGATTTGTTGATGGTTTTGGATGGCTTTGTTAACTCAAAAGACCATGAATTGTTTGGTTGTTATTTTACTTTATTCCATTTTTTAGTCCATTTCCCTTGTCCTGCCCACTCACCCACTTACCACTTCGTCCTGGCACTGGCACTGGTCCTCTCTGCCTCTTCTTCATCTCCATCGACATATTTAGATCAATATACATTCATTCATACATGGAAACCAACAAACATGTCATTCCATAGATTGTATGAATGGTTCATTGGTTGGTTAGTTAAATGTACCAGTCGGAACGAGTCCAATGTTGCACGAACAGGGTGAGGCAGATATCAGTAGACCACTGGACCTTTAAAAAAAATGCCTCACACACAGACTTTGTTTAATTCCATTTCGAAAAAACATTTATACAAATATAAATTATTGCAATATACCGCCACCGTAATGGTCGTGACATATGTAAATATTTAATTTAATTTCACATACATGTATAAACTAAATCACTACTACTATCCTAAGATTACATGTTGGGGAACCAAACGAAAAACATGTGTCGAACAAGTTATTACCTTTTCAAATGGTCTGGCGGCAGTTGAGCCACCCTGTGCCGTGCTGTCTGTCCGAGTGCTCGAGTGTTTGTGTTGGTTAAAATTCAATACAGACACAGCAAAAAAAAGGTTCATTATATTTGCAGGGATATCCTAGTGTTCTGCTCTGTTCGGCACTGTGCTGTGTTGTATGTATGGCTGTGCGGGTGGGTGTGCATTGTTTTGTGCCAAGGAAAAGTAAGGAAACCGACCGAGATTATTTCACAATTGTAAAATGTTATTTATTTTCCACTTGATAACAATTATTTTTCTGGTATTATTAACATTGAAAATGTTGTCGAGAGTTTCGAATAATAATCTTATTACATCGATTTGTTCAATTGCATCGAATCAATTGTGAAGTTAGAAATTGAGCATTAGACAGGCATTGCGGAATGCTGGAGGTCGGGAATGTACCGCACGGCTTTATTGGCTTTAGAGAAACTGTATTGGATTGTGGTCACAAACTAATAAGGGGACGAGGAAATTATGGGTTAACTTACATTTGGTTACCAAACGATACCTTAAAGCACCCGTGACGTGAGAGATAATGGATTTTTAAAATTTATACTTTTGCAAATAAAATAGGATGGAAATACAAAAAATCAAATGACTGTAGCTGAAATTACACCCACTATCCACCAATAGTTTTAGCTTTATTTATTTAAGCGTCTTTGAAGATTCCTGCATTCTCTTTACTTTTTGGATTGACTTGCTGTATTATTTCGATATATAGTATAAAAATATAAACGTGCTTTAAAATAATTAAAATTATATTTATTTATAAAATTATTTTTTCAATATTTTTTGGTTTTGATTTCGCGATATTAAGAAACTAACATTTTCGTGCAATGTTGCTACACTTCAACGGAAATCAACAGCATCTTTGGAATAGAAACCATGGTGGAGGGTATAAAAAGATCGGCACGGCCGAACTTAACGCCTTTTTTCTTTTTATACACTCCACGAGAGTATTATGTCTTTGTGCATTTGTTTGTAACACCCAAAAGGATATAGGATATAGGCGATATAGACCCATTGTTAATTATACCGATCGACTTAGAATCACTTTTTGAATCGAATCACTTTGAATCGTCTGTCTGTCTGTCCGTCCGTCTATCTATTCTTGTAATCACAATACAGGTCGCAATTGTAGCCAGAACCAAATGAAACTTTGCACAATAAAGTTTTTCGGGATAAGAACGAACGCTATTTAATTTGAAGAAAATCGATTCCGATTTAGATATAGCCCCCATACGAATTTCACTCCCGATTTGACGCTTTTCACGCTAGATATCACATATTGCAACAGATTTTCTTCAAACTTCGCAAAACATCTTACATTTCAACTAGAAACACCTATGCTGAAAATGGGTCAGATCGGTTCAGATTTAGATATAGCCCCCATATGAATTTCACTCCCGATTTGACTTTTTCTGCTGTAGAAACCACATATTTTAACAGATGTTCTTCAAAATTGGCGAAATATCTTATATTTCAACTAGAAACACCCACGAAGAAAATGAGCCAGATCGGTTCAGATTTAGATATAGTCCCCATACGAATTTCACTCTCGATTTGACTCTTTTCACTCTAGATACCACATATTTTAACAGATTTTCTTGAAATTTGGCAAAATATATTATATTTCCATGAGAAACACCCACAATGAAAATGAGTCAGATCGGTTCAGATTTATATATAGCTCCTATACAAATTTCGCTCCCCGCTTTAGTTTTCCGCCCCAGAAACCACGTATTTTCACTGAATTACTTCAGTGTGAAATGAGTCACTTCATTCCATGTTTGTAAATTTATATAGCCCTGATACAAATATACTTCTCGATTTGACAAATTGAACCAGGACATATTAGCCTATGTTTAGGAAACATACAAAAATTCTTCCCGTTTTCACTTTTTTCCGAATTTAATTGTATTTTGATAGAAAGTGGAGGGTATCATATAGTCGGCCACGCCCGACTTTAGCCTTTCCTTACTGGTTTAATTTTAATTTAATTTTGTCAACGGAGTTTTATAGGTTTTATAGAAAATTGTAGGTTATTTTCTGGCAGAAGTAGTTTATTAAACAAAATTTTCTTCAAGATGTTATCAATTATATACAATACTGCAATGGGACGATACTTGTTTATGGTAGAAACATAAGACTGTTTAGCTTTTGAAACTATTTTTTATTAAAACTTTATGTCGGTGCGACTTCATCCACACACTCACTAACAAACCTAGGCAAGATGTTATCGTTGCCTGGACTTTTGTGAACCTCCACTCTCTACTGCTGTTTATCCTTTATATTAAGTAATGTGTCAACTTCTTGAAATTGTTCGCTAAGAATCAGGCCAGATTTTAATCGTTTTGTTATTCCATTCACGCAGAAAATCCTGATTAATAGAGGTTAGTTTTTAAAGCATCCAGCTCCTGACTGGAGACTCAGAGAAACTGAAATTCGATGCCAATTAAACAAATTGATAAAGATCGTCTTAGTTTTGGTACTATTACGAAAATTATGAACTTTGTAACCCGAGAATTATATTGAAGTGCAAATATTGAATTTAATTAAACGGATTGTTGATTTTGTACCGATTTATTTAAATAAACAGATCGTTATATAACTCCAAAATATTTGATTAAAATAAGAGTTGGCTAAATTGTTTTCTTTTTTGCGCGAAATTATATTTATCAAGACAATTATCCAATACAACTAGTAAATCAAAAAATTTTTTTTTTCAAATCCATGCTTTATGCAAGCAGAATTCTATTGGGCCTAGAAATTCTTTTTTAGTTATCTTTTGTAGAAGGAAAAATTACTGCAAAATTTCAGTTTTTATCTGCCATAGAACGGCATATATTCGAAAATGGGTTTTAACTTCGTATGGGAGGTGCCACGCCCACATTTCCATTACCGCCCATTTTTGTCACAACTACGCACATTAATGCTAGATGCACTTACACAAAATTACAGTAGGTGTAATTTTGGTTTTAACTTCATATGGGAGGTGCCACGCCCACTTTTGCATTACCGCCCATTTTAGGCGCATCTACGCACATTGATGCTAGATGCACTTACACAAAATTTGAGCACTATACGTGTCATAGAACTGACACTATTCGATAATATGTTTTAACAGTTGGCAACCCTGTCGATAGCAGACGTCAAATTTCACTGTGCGCGCTCGTCTCTTGAAAAATTTCGAATTTTCGTTGATAAATAAGCCGGTTTCAGTTGAAACGTTTGTTTGAAAATAAAGTTTCGTGATTTTTCTCTACGAGCAATAGAGAGAATGTCTACAAAACCGCGAAGAAGTCTTGTAATCAAAAAGAATAAAATTGTATGCTTACAATGCAAGACTGCAGTGTTGGATAGCGACGATGCTATAGAATGTGATTTGTGCAAGAAAACTCTCCACTCGTTATGCACACAACTAAACAAAGTAGAAATGGAGAGACTAGTGGAGGATGACTCTCTCGAGTACAAGTGCCATTTTTGCGAGCCTGAACATGATAGCAAATCAGAGTTCAAAACAATATTGAAAGAAATGAGAGACATGAAACAAACGATGAACTTCATGTCATCTCAATATGATTCAATTTTAAAAGGTGTTAAGAAGAACGCAGTAACAATAACAAACTTACAAAAAGAAAATAAATCTCTTCGCGAAGATGTGAAACAGCTGAAATCAACTGTCGCCTTTTTGAACGGTGTTCGTGTTCAAAATGATTGCATTATAAATGGAATCAAAACAAATGAAAAGTCCAAGCATGTTGAGGTTGTGCTGGATATAGCGAAAAAAACTGGAGCTGATATATGTGAAGACGAAATTACAGATGCGTACTTCATAAATCATAATAAAAAAGAAAACAAAGCGTCAGTTGTAGTTAAGTTTTCAAACAAAAAGAGCAAATCAATTTTTATGAAGGAGAAGAAGAAGCTTAAAGAAGTTGATGATATGAAAAAAGTGTACGTGAATGATTTTCTAACTAAAGAAAGCCTTGAGCTATTAAAATATGCGAAATCGCTTAAAGCAGTGGGATATAAGTTTGTCTATTCTCAAAATGGTAAAATTGTGGCCAAAAGAGATGAAAATTCCAGACAAATTTTTCTGAAGACAGTAGACGACGTGGATCAGCTATTAATGAAAACAACAGCGAATGTTTCAAAACTTAGCCGAAGTGGTACTTCCAAGGGAAATAATGATGAGAGTGAAGAAGAAAACGATGATGATGATGATGATGATGAAGCTGGTTTCCTATCAACTAACTAGATTTACCTTAAATTACAGTAATATTTAGTCAGTTTTATTTATATTTTTATGATGAATTCAAAATATTTCAATAACATTAAATCGTATAATACGTATATTTTTAAAGAAAATTCAAAGTTTTTTAATGTATTGTCAGTGAATATTAGAAGTGTTTCTTCGATTGGAAAATTCAATCGTTTTAAAAATGAAATAAGCCAGCTCTCAAAAATGCCTGACGTTATTGCAATCCAAGAAACTTGGTTCTGTAGTCAATACTTAAGCCTGTATTCCATAGATGGATTTGATGCAGTACACTGCGAAAGAGCGGACGGGTTTGGCGGAACAACTGTTTTTTTAAACTCAAATTTAAAGTACAGAACTGTGTTGAGAAGGAGTGAAGATGATATAGATGCAGTTGCAATCGAGTTACCTGATGTTAAGGTGAACAATTCCAAATTGATTGTTTTATCCGTGTATAGATCTCCGCGTTGTCGACTTAACTAATTTTTGAGAAATATGGATAATATGCTTCAGAGTCTTGATACTTGTACTGTATTGTTAGTTGGAGATGTTAATGTTGATTCTCTTGCTCTGGGTAGAAGTAATCAATTATTAAACAATTTATTTGCTGAATACGATATGCAATCTTGCCACGCTCATGTTACAAGACCACAAAGTAAAACCTCCCTCGATTGGATTTATTGTAATAATTCTGCTAATGTTTATGTACACAGTATTGAAAACAAGCTGTCTGATCATAATATGCTTAGCTGTTGTATTTACATAAACTTTAATTCAAACTCTAACATTATTGAACAAAAAATAAGGTTTGATTACGTAAAATTTTCGGAAATTTTGGATAATACATTACCTTTGCTAAATAATGTTAACGGTTCCACCGAATTATGCCAAGGTCTAATACAAACTCTAACTGTCGCAGCTTCCCAAAGTACAACTATTACATCAAAATCTATAGAGATTGGTAAAAAAATTGCACCGTGGATGACGGATAACTTATATGCTCTAATAAGCTACAAAAACAAGCTTTTAAAATTGAGAAGAAAAAGTAGGAACAAGGACAGTTTTACTGGGCATCTGAAACGTATAAGCAAAGTTATAAAAAATTTTAACAGGAAACTAATGCCTTATCTATAAGTACAAATACGAAAAAGTTCTTCAAACCCAAATCGAGTACGATGCTGCAATTTTGGCTGAATTTTCTCGCATTAATAAATTAGTTCTAAATGCCGGAAAAACAAAATTTATAAGATTCAAGCCTTACATTAGCTCAAATGATGGTGAAATGGTAATTCATGTGGAGGGAACACCAATTGCTGAGTCCCAGAGCGTGAAATATTTGGGCATGCATTTAAATCATAATTTGTTATGGGATCTTCATATAAAGGACATTAATGCAAAGATATCATCAGCTGTAGGAATTCTGCATAAATTTAAACATAAGTTGAGTACTGGCGTTAAGATGATTATATATCAATCACTTGTTCACTCGCATCTTACATACTTGCCTATGATATATGGATCTGCATCTCACAACTGATTGAAATCCTTACAATCAGCTCAAAACAAAGCCTTAAAGATAGTACATAATTTGCCTGTGCGTTACTCATCAATTGACCTATACAAATATAAAGCAAAACAGACATTGCCGGTCCGTGGTTTGTATAAACAACACATTTTGATGTACATGTTTAAGTGTCTAAGAGGCATAGGTGCAAGAACAATTACATTTAATAGAAATATAGTCCGAACTGGACGGAATACTAGACAGTCGGAAAACATTCAGGTCTCAAGATGCCGATTGGAATTGACTAAGCAACGCATTACGTACGCTGGACCATTTGAATACAATCGGTTGCCTTCCTATTTAAGAAATATATCAACAATTTCGACTTTTAAACAAGAGCTAAAACTTTACCTTTTGCAAAATATAGAAACACTTCTAATATGAACAAATCTAAATTACTATAAATGTAATCTTAATTTTGAAATGTACGTATATAAATAATTAATATTGATTGTTATTAAGTTGCCTTTTTAGCCTCTATAAAGCCTACAAGGCGCTGGGGCTTCTAATGTATATAATTGTGTATAAAAACTTGAAATAAACAATATAATTAAAAAAAAAAAAAAAAAACTTCGTATGGGAGGTGGTACGCCCACTATTCCAATACCGCCCATTTTTGGCAGAACTACGCACATTGATGGTAGATGCACTTACACAAAATTTCAGCACTCTAGGTGTCATAGAACTGACAATATTCAATAATAGGTTTTAACTTCGTATGGGAGGTGCCACGCCCACTTTTCCAATACCGCCCCTTTTTGGCACAACTATGCACACAACTATGCGAATTGATGCTAGATGCACTTACACAAAATTTCAGCACTCTAGGTGTCATAGAACTGACAATATTCAATAATAGGTTTTAACTTCGTATGGGAGGTGCCACGCCCCTTTGTCCAATTGGTCAAATTTTTCCATTTCCTTGTATTGTCATCGAAAATGATTAAGTGTGCAAAATTTGAGCAAAATTGGTTGAGAAAAAAACTTTCAAAAATTGATTTCAAATTTTGTGGCACACAAACATATATAGAAAGTAACCTTATATAAAGCATGGAAAAATAGCTTTGAATTGCAGATCATAAAATGTTGGTTCTACATTGAAATACCCAACTATGTTGGTGAAATCAAACTGTAAGCGATGCTGTAAAGAAAATACAAAATATATTAAGACAAATGTTCTTTGTATATATGAAAATCATTTTACCTGAATTACACATCTCAGTTTATCTATTTTTTTTTCGTCGAAACCGTGGACTTGACTGTGTAAAATTCCTTGTACTTCCTACACATTCTTCATTTTTGTCGACCACATTTCGACCATCATCCTCTGGTGCTGTATGGTACTAATTTTGTTAGTATATTGTCTACCAATCTTCGTCTTATTTGTTCGTCGCTATTTGTCCATATATATATATATATATATATATATATATATATATATATATATATATATATATATATATATATATATATATATATATATATATATAAACATATTGAACCTTTTTCCAATGGCTTTATTCAGATTTATTAACACAATGTTGCTAAAATATGTAATTTATGTATGTAAGTGCACATGCATTGATTTATTAAAGACAATTTTGGGATATTTTAATACATATGTATAAAAAAAATAGTTTTAAAAAAATCAGTTGATTGAGTTTGCTTCGTAGCAATACATTTTTATACACTTCTACTTGAGCCAAGTGAGCAAGAATTTGTTGTGGAGTGTCGCGTGACTGAAGAAAAGTTCTTACATAGCTTACGCTACACATTGCATCTATGGCAGTTGTGACTCGGATTGGCTCTTCGTTGTCCATATCGTCGTCAAGGTCGTCATCATCAGCGCGAACAGACTGCAAAATAGCTGCGTCGTCCAATTCTTCCGTAGTTAAAAATGTTGGATGTCATCAAAGCCTTTTTATTAGCCTGGTTTTTAACTGGCAATTTTTTAATGTTTTTAAAGCACCTGGGACTTTTTGATTTTCCGATTACTAAAAGTTTTCGTTTCTCTGTACACTAGGGCGTACCTCAAAAAAAAAGTTCGCCGTACACCTTCGAATATGAAGTATTATTGAAAGGTAGTTTCAAAAAAAAAAATTTTATTTTTTTATGCCGAACGTAGGGGTCGCGCTTTTACATTTTTCTATATAACTTGTATTTATAAACGGATTTTAAAGTGTGATACATCGATGTTTTTGTCTCGACGAGGCCGATTTTTTTGTCTTTGAAGTCATTGAGCACCCCCTTCTGGTACTTACCCATCATTTCTCAGTTGCTACTACCCTAATGTACCACTCTAATAATCGAAAATTAAAGCTCGCATAAAATCATGAATCATGTTTGAGCTCAATGACTTCAAAGACAAAAAAATCGGACAAAAACATCGATGTATCACACTTTAAAATCCGTTTATAAATGCAGAAGTTATATAGAAAAATGTAAAAGCGCGACCCCTACGTTCGGCATAAAAAAATAAAAAAAAATTTTTTGAAACTACCTTTCAATAATACTTCATATTCGAAGGTGTACGGCGAACTTTTTTTTTTTACTTGTAACCTGGTACGCTCTACTGTACACGTCATATTAGCTACTACGAGCACTGTTAGCCGTTCCTTTGATAGTTTACCACCTGCACAGGTCTCACCTTTGAACCGCAGTGTATTATTGGGAGTGAGTTTATAAAATAAACCAGTTTCATCGCCGTTAAATATGTCTTTATCTTTATAATTTGTTCTTATATCTGGCCAGTTATTTTGCAACCAATCATTGACCACATCAACATTGACTTCAGCCGCCTCTCCAACAATTTTTCCACTAGTTAGGTTGTGGCGTCTTTTAAATCGAACAATCCAACTTTCGCTGCACTTAAAATCGCAGTAGTTAAGCTTTATTCCAAATTATTGTGCTTTAGCTTGTAAAACGGCATTGGTTATAGTCATATTATTGGCTCTTTTCTGAGTAAACTATTTTAGTAGGCAATGGTCCAGTTCCATGAAAGAAGGGGTTTTAACCTTCTTTACATTTGAGGAGTTTTGCTCAAAATTATTTAGCACCAAGTCCTTATTTTTCCAAATTGTAGCAATTGTTGACTTGCTGAGACCCATTTCTTGACATATTTGCTTTTGTTTTACACCTTGTTGTAATCGTTTAATTATTTCATACTTCTCTTTTAAACAAAAACACTTTCTTTGCTTTCCTACCGTTAATATTTCGCGGGAGATATGGCAAAAAATCACAAATCAAAAATGTCATGAGTAGAAATCATTTTTGCCATATCTCCCGCGACAATGAAAATTTTGCAAAATATTCAACTCGTTTTTTTTTTGTTTACCGTGCTCCTCCGAAATACCCAAATTTTTTGTCGAAAAATATCGATCTTCCAAAAAACAGACTAAAATTCGTTTTTGTTGTATAACTCGCCGTGTAACTTTGCTATATAAGCGTGATATAAGTTTGCGCCAGATTTTTTAAATTTTGCGCCAGATTATTTCTAAGAACATTATAATCCTTAAATGTCCTTTTTGAAAGGACCTTTTTCGAAAAAATTGTCAAATTGCCCATAAAGAGAGGAGCTAGAGGGTTATGATATTCCACAAATATGATCCTCATAAAATTGCACAATATAGTTCTTTCAGACTAAAGAATTATTTAAAACATTATTTTTCAACACTTTTTTCACTTAGTATATTGCTCCATTCGACAATGAAAACTTTGAGCCACTGTCAAACAACTCAAACTGCAAAAATTTTCTACTTTCAGAATAATAGGTGCTTTAGATATTTCCCACTGTATATTTGTAATCTTTCCACGATTTTAAGGGTTTTTACAATTCTTGGTAAAATCTGAACAAATTTTGAAGTAACATCTTCCCTTCAGAAAGGGATCTATCAAGGCAAGCGGACATTCATTTCTTTTTTGTGTTAAATGAGATAAATTGTTGGGTATATAAAGACTCAAATAGAAATGTTTAGTTTATACCAACCGACAAAGCAGTTGCTATAATATGTGTGCAATTATCGTGCACGCACTGAATGTAGATTTTTCAGTTTTCATCTATCAGTGTAATTATTCACATTCCTCAAAAAATCGATTCAAATTCATTATTCCTCCCACTATAGCCATATATTTTTTTCTGATTGGTGCAGCTAAACCCATCTTAAATTTATGTGTTTCATGATTTGCAATCCCAGTCAGAAACATGCATCCCAAAGTGTCCAATCAATAGAGTTCATTGGATCAGTAATTATTTCCTTTAAGGACCTGCAGTGCTATTGAATGAATGGCTTTTGTTTTAAATTCGTAGTGACTCGCTCGATATGTTGCCTAATTGAACACTTCTACGCACTATTTTATGTAACCATTTCAATTCAGGTATTCATGCTGCGACATTTCCGGCATCTCATTGAAAAGTCTACTGTCATCAAATATGCACACACACACACACAGACACACACCAGCAGCACCTGTAACCACTTCAAACTTCATTCAATTGAAAAGGAACACTTTACAATTTCCCATTTCCGATATCACCTCCCCCCAACAATATGCACCGTGAACGGAAATCAGATTTACAACTCAACAGTTCACTGCTCAGTGAGCTCAGTACTGGGTGTTCAGTGCAACCTGTCGACAACAACAACATTCGTGTTCTAATTAAAGATCTGTTTGTTTTATCGACATTGCGTAAAGTTACGTGTAAATCATGGCAAAAAAATCGAAAACAAAGTAAAGCAGACAAGACGTCAAACGTTTCGTTCCGCTCCGTTCTCTTCATGCTAAACATTTGTCAGAGGCAATCTGTTGATTGCAAAGACAAATCACAAGATGTGGCAAACAGGAATCACTTCTATCATTGTCAGTCACTTAGGACCCGGCTGATGGGTGACTACAGTGCCTGGCCGGGCCTGGCCTGGTGTGGGCTGCCTCCAAGACGACGGGGTGAGTGCCAGAGTGAGTGAGTGGAGTGCGTGTCACTCGGAGTGTCGGCTGTTGTTGTTGTTGCTGTTAAAAACCATGTTGCTTGTTTTGTTTTGATAAGGCTTAATTAGTGACGCACGTACATTCAAATTTGAAGAGGGGTGTTACAAGGATTTCTTTTCACTTCGTTTCTGCTGCTTCGGCAAAATGTTTTAACAAATTCACTCTCGCACACACACACACACATGCACGCATATGTACTGACACTCAGGCCATCACAGCGCACACACACACACATTCATTCATCTCACTTCTAATGAAGAAGACGAATGTTTCAAGTGCTTTTTTACTAGATTCGGTTCGGCTCGGCATGGAATGAATGAAATAGATTAATTGGTGTCTTGTTAAAGCACAACAACAAACAACAACAGCAGCAACATCTACGAGTGAGTATTTCGTGCAGTAACAGCAACACTGTTTGGCTGCATATAAAGCCCCCCTCCCACTCACACATGTGTGAGTACATGTGCTGGAAGTGGAATTGATTTTTGTTTTTAAGGCAAAAACATGCAATATTTACAACATCAGCACCAGAAGCTGCAAACAATACGAAAAGTTACTAGGAGGTTGGGCAAGGGAGAGAGAGAGACAGCATATTTTGCACAATGACGCCTTCTAGGCGTCGGAATAGTTGAACTGCCATGCATTCTTGTGGCGTAGATTAACGAGGAAAGATCAAAAATGTTCTAGTTATTAGAAATAATAGATATTGCGAATAAACTATCTGAGATGGCTCAACGGACAATGAGATGTATTTGATATTGGTCTCTACGCTGAAATTGCCCGGTTGATGTTTCATCTATTATACCCTCCACCAGATGGAGGTGTACTCAATTTGTCATTCGTTTTTTAATTATTATAATATTAATAGTCCTCTACTATATAAATATAAAACATCAAGAGTAATCAAAAAGTGAACATGAGGCAGCAATCTTCAAAAGTATGCCCTAATTATCAGGTGCTTTCAGTCGTTGTTAGTAGGGTTTCCCGCGGGAAAATACGCACATTTTTCATTTCCCGTATCCCGGGAAATTCTTACGAGAATCCCGCGGGAATTCAGTAGATATTTTTATATATTTATTCGCATATTTTTTCCCATCATTTCCACAATAAAATTAAAAATGTTTTATACAAATTTAGATCACATTATAAGGTATGTCAATTATTGCAGTTGGATGACAAAATATTTGTAAGCTGCGTTCGGATTTAGACTCAAAATCAATTTTTTCTGATTTTTTCTATCAAGCTCCATATGAAAAAAATAAAATCCGGGGAAAATAGATTTTGGCCATGTTTCCGAACGCCAAAAATAAAGAATTTAAATTTTTTGAAGCGACTGGACAAAGAACAAACATTTAATGTTCTACTCACTATTAATGTGAACGATTGTTCTCCGTCGCGTCCACATTTTCCAATAAAATAAGAAATAGCTGATCTTTAATTAATTTTGAAGCTTGAAAAGATGTTTGAATTGATCTCACATTGCGCTTTATTATATGAATTCTGTAACAGGTTCGTTGAGAAATATATATTAATTTTACTTTAATAAAATTTGAATGTTTCATTGGAAAAAATAATCTTAACTCATGGTGAACAGTATGTTGACGATTTCCTGTGCTGCAGAGATACAAGCCGACCGATTTTAAGCCGAGAAGCCGCCGCACGTTTCTACACGAGCCGCGCCGCCGCCGATTTCATCGACTCATATCGACTTCAACCACGCCGCTGATTTCATCGACTCATATCGACTTGACGACCACGCCGCCGAGACTTGACGGAGTTCTAACTCAGTGAAATCTTACTACCAAAATAGTCAACCCACTTAAAATTACAAAAGAAAACATAACTGTCGACTTAGACAACCTTCCACTGAGAAATATATGGATCTTTCTTTGAATTTGGTATTCCACTATATGATGACATCTATAGATTCTATTTTGATTTGAAGTCGCATTTATATTAGTCAATTCCAGTATGCGTGGCCATATGTTCCTATAAAAAACAATAAACAACAGCTCCTCTATTGCGCTTCTTAGGGTGTCAAAGTAGATAGAGCTTTACCATTCTTTAGAAGGATTATGCTATTCAAGATGTCTGGTCAAATATGTCTCACATGAAAAGCTGCAATTGCAAATATATTTATTAATTTCATCCATATTATACATTTTGGGAATCCCAAAAATCCCAAAAAATAATTGAATGGGAAAATAATATTAAATAATGGGAACATTGGCTAATATTAACGTATATTGAACTACTTGCCAAAAATAAAAGAAACGGTATTAAAAACAAATACAAATTTTTCCTTCCATTTTCCCAAAATTGTCAAATAAATCGATGTGATCGGATCACAGAACGAGCCGGCAAATAAGCCGAAATCCGCCGCCGCCGACACATTTTGAGTAGATCCGCCGATAATAATGGTTCGGCTTGTAACTCTGCTGTGCTGTCCCGGGATGCCGGGAAATTGAGAAAACATTTCCCGTTTCCATTATTTGGGGAGTGATATTTACAAAATTGTTTGCCTTTTATGGGATTTATATTTTCAAAATAAAAAATAGTTAATTTTTTCTAAAAAGGTATCCATAAAAAAATAATCCATTGATTCTTGTCCAAATGTATGTGATCTTTATGTGATCTGGCATATTGTCCTGACTCAAGACTTTTTTGCATCTATATTTTATAGAATGCAAATTTATTTAAAAATTCAACAAAAAAGGTTTCATTGGCTTAAAATCAATGCCTAATTAAACACAGACTTGAGATCTGGTACAAATATGTCACCTAATTTTCTCAGAAAAATATTTTAGGCACTTTGTTTAATGGGTATTTTTTGCTTGAGGTTTTTACCGTCAACTTTCATATTAATCAAGCACATTTCTGTATCGTAAAGTCTAAAGATATTTTATGTGAACGGTTGTTCACAATATCAGCCGTTGCAGGCAGACTTCAACATCATCCCGCCCATCGCACACTTGACTAGGAAGAGCAGCACGAGTAACCAACAGTAATATCTTCAGATCTAACCTTTTAAGGCAAATCGGAAATATAAACGAACAAAAAGATTCGGAATAAATGGTTGTTTGGCTGTAGCTTTTAATGCAATAAGATTAATTCATATACGAGCAGAGTATGAATATTTATCATATAACGATCCATCCCCCATGTCATGATGCTCAGCAGGAAGAAGGAAGACGATGGTTGGGGGGCATTCCACCGACACCACCACAAACAAATGTGGGTGGAAAATGAAAAGTTTTTTCTTCTGTTCTATGTGGATTTTTGAAAATAAATGAAAGAATCTTTTGACTCATCTCCTCCAGTTGTTACTTTATGCACAGTGTGTCTGTGTGCACGTGGGTGCAGACATACATATGAATCTACATATGCAAATGGATTTGCTTGCATGTGTGTCTGTAAGTATGCTCGGGTGTAGATGGTTATGCAGCTGCCAGCATTAGACGAGTGTTGAAATATTACAATTTACTCAAAGAAAATTCATTGATTCTTCTTTTTCGTATCGTTATTTGCCAAAAGAAAAATAATTGAATTCGTTTCTCTGTTTATCTTTGAACTGAAGTTGGGTTGCCATAAATTATCTAAAGTTGGAAGTTGAATTTAATGTGTAAAATGCAGTTGCAAAGTTTAAATTTGGATTAAAAATCCAGACTTTAAATGTTTCGCATCTTAGGATGCAGAATCTACAGAATGACGACATTTAAGGAAAAACCTCATTTTTATTACCTATCATTACCGGAGTTACAATTAAGAATAACAGACAAAGTATGAGTATCATCAGAATTAACAGAGGAGATTCTACAAACTCTGGAAGAGAATCCAATTCAAACAGCAGCATCGTTAAATATTTGGGAACAACTAATAAGGGGGTGGGTTTTCTAGAGAATACTCAAGATACTCAATCACCACCAATATATAGGTATTGACATTTGTGGAACTAATAAATTTCTCTTTTAAAAACCGAATTCAAAAACAATAGCTAAAAGAAGGAGAGTGACGTTGAATCCATCGATGAATACAGAAGAGTCAGGTAAATTCGATAGAAAATAAAAACAACAAAATCATGTGTATAAGGTAACAGAGAGCAATCATATATATCATATAAAGGGTGATTTAGCTATTATCTTTTTGGCAACACTGGTTTAAACAGCTGACGCACGTTTCGTGTTTTGTTACACTGTCAAACATCTTCAGTTTGGTCTATAATTTAACCATGAATCGTCTTACAAACGAACAACGCTTGCAAATTATTGAATTTTATTATCAAAATGCGGGCTCTGTTATGAAAGTTCATCGCGCGCTTCCATTGTATGGTCAGTTTAATCAACCCACTGAAGCGGCTATTCGGGCTATTGTGACTAAATTTCGTACCAAATTTACATTGTTGGACATTAAACCACCAACACGCTTATGTAGAGTGCGCGCTGAAGAAAATATCGCAGCTGTATCGGCCAGTGTTAGTGATGACCATCAATTATCGATTCGTCGCCGTTCGCAGCAATTGGGCCTCTGTTACTCAAAAACGTGGAAATGCCAAAATTGGACTAAGCGGATGGACCATTTGAGGCGCAGTCAAGGTCAACGTTTGCGTGAAATAATCTTCAAACATTAAATTATATGGACCGTACTATCGATTCAAATAAAGATTTCATTAATTTTTCTGAATTTTATGTGTTTTTTTTGAAAAACTTTCCTATAGCTTTTAAAAAATCACGCTTTACAAGACAATATTGTCATACGAGCGACCGAATAATGTGTAATTTGGAGCTGTAAATTCGAGCGATATAAGATGTGGGAATAATGTAAAATCAATGACTTGAACCGGCATTTAATTAAAAATGTATTAATTCTTAGAGCTGACTATTAAAAGTAAGAGGGTAATTCTGGTTTTATTGGGAAGGTTGAACTTTGTCATTTAATAATGGAATACAAAATCTGGCTCGACAGTACCTCATCCGATCAACCCAATTTTTCAGTACAGCTCAAAATCCACACTAAGCAGTGGCTCGTTGTGGATGCATTGTCTTCTCAATAGTCACGTGTGGGTTCTCTGAACTCCATATGTGACAAATTTGCTTATTCACATATCCATCGAGATGAAAATGAGCTGTTATTCTACCTTGCAAAGTCAAAGTAATCGGTAAATAGGCTTTATTTGAAAAACAGGTGTTGTTGTTTTTGATAATTTATTTGTTCTCAATATTTCGATTGAAATCTTCAATCATCTTCAGGGGCCTTATCACAAATAAGAAATACACATATACAAATTTTCTCAAAAAGTTAAACAAATTTATGGATAATTAAATTTATATATATATTTTATTAACTGCAGTCCGAGCGGTTTTGCGTGCTTTCGTCTACTGATGTCAGTTTTGATTGTCTGTATTTGTCTACTGTGTAACGATAGATTTTGGCGCATTTATCTGTGTCAGGTTTGTAGTTAAGACTTTTGTTGGTAGGAACGTCAATAATTATAATTTCTTTCCAGTATCTCTACATTGTCAAAATTTGGCGTATGGCCTGTGATGGTACAGTGCGCTACAGTAGCGGTCTTCTGCTCTAATGGTCTGTTAATAGCTATGGTCAGATTGGTGAGATGATATTCTAGTCTTTAATTTTGTCTTAGTAGTACCAACATATACCTTCTGGCATACGTTGGTTTTGTCCCCATTACATTTGATTTTGTAGACTTCATTAGATTTTTCCCCATTTTCTAATTTTGTCTTCGTCCTACTAAATAAGTGGTTAACTGTATTGTCAGTCTTAAATGCTACGTTATATTTATCTTTGTCATACAAATTTGAATGTTTAAGTCTTTCTGAGAAACCCGGAGTATATGTCATAGATTTGTATATTTTCCGTGTCCTGCCAATCTCGCCTATTGTTGTCTTTTTATTCCTGCGTCTTATTAAGTCCTCTATAGTTTTTCTTGGAAAGGAATTTTTCTGATTTTACTTAAATTAGCATTATGGAATTCTTCATCGCTTATATCTAAGACCCTGTTTATAAAATTGGTCGCGGTGTTGATAATAATTCGTCTGGGGTGCTTAGATGTGAAATTTATTAATCGTCCTGATGATGTTGGTTTTTGATACCAATCTAATTTAAGCCGATTTCCTTGTCTGATTACTACCGCGTCCAAATATGGTAGTTTTTCGACCTGTTCTTTCTCCATGGTGAATTGAATTTGTCTATTGAATGAATTTAATATTTGCAATGTTTCTTCCGCGTTATTTTTTCTATGGGATTGCAAATATGTCGTCTACGTATTTCGTCAAGATTCGGGGTTTGGTAGTCATCTTCTCTATTGAATGGTCAAGTTATACTTCCAACACAACAATAAGAAAATTAAAAACAACATAGGCTCACCATACACACACAACGTAATCAGTAAATTTAAAATTTTAATGGCCCACACTATATTTCAGTTCTTTGAAATTATTTAAAAAAACGCCAATTGATTTCTGTGTAGTGGACAAAAATATTCTACAGGCTAAGTCAATTGCTAGACTGGAGTCCATTTCGAAAGACTTTGGTGTGCTGAATTCGAAAGTGACATTAAACTTTAATGTAGAGATATAATAACCGAAATGTTAAAAAAATCTTGTTTTTGGTTATATATTTGTTGTTATATTCCGCGAAACCACATTTTAACCAAATTTCTTTAGAAGCATTTTTCAGTTTTTAATGGCCTTACCGGTTTTGAAACCCTGGTAACAACAGCTTTAACTGATTTTGGTCAAACTTGGTACTACATATCGTCGGTATGCTGCAGAAAGATCTCAAGTCCACTTTTTGTGAAATGGTTAAAAGTGTCCCAAAAGTCTAACAGCCATATTCTAAAACATTTATCACAGGTTTATAAGACGAATTTTTAATTAGATAATATTTGTGGATATGGCCGATAGTCTACACCCATGTCGACTTAAAGTAGTTTTGCTGTTACTGCATCATTCATTAATTCAAAATCATTCATTAATTAACCCTACTGTTTGGAGAAATGCATATTAAATTATGTGTGTGTCGAGGTATTTTAGCAGCACACCTACGATACTATATTTCACGTATAAACATACATGGTGAAAGTCGGTCACATCGTTCCAATTTTTAATATAGCCCCATACAAAAGTCCTTCCTGATTTATTTTTTCACTCAGACACATACTTGGTAGCACACGATATATTTCACCTGGAAACATACACTCTGAAATCGGGTCACACCGGTCTATGATACGACAATCCTTCCCAATTGAACTTCTTTCACCTAATTGAATTGTGATGGGGTAGAATGTGTAGGCTATCATATTGGCGGCCCACCCGACTTTAGCCTTTCCTTACTTGTTTAAGTTAGCTCCTGTCATTCGTCATTTATCAAAAATTTTGTACTTGGTGGTCGTTATTGGAATTAAAGCGTTTAATGTCAAAAATCCTTTTTTTGAATACAGATCAATCAGGAACTTATTCTTTCTCAGTCAGTCGGATCACTGAGCGTATGAGTAATATTATCGTTAATTAATATAACGTATACGTAACCATGTTACACTTTTATAACACATCAATTTGTAAATTAAAGTGACATTAGTCAAACAATCCTCGATTAATGTCAGAAATGGGAAAAAATAGTTTCTTCGTTTTCATCATTTTAAATTGTGAATATCGGGAAATCAAGATCTGACCCATTACTTTCACTTACAGTGCACCTATGTTGCTGCATTTTTGAAATTACACAGTATAATTAGTCAATATTTCATAACACTCTAATGTTTAGTTTTTAAAAGTCATAACAATGACAAAACGAGAAATAAAATTCCTGCTGCTGCAGTTGCAATATTGAATTTAGCGGGCGCGAATTAAGTTCACCCTCAGTAGTGTGTCCAGCTCGTTAAGATTTTCGCTTCTATTAAATTCTATTTGCATTATAAATTGCAAAGGAAACAACAACCAATTCAATCGTAATACATAACATAGATCAACGAAAGGACAATGGCTAAAGGATGAACTCGAAATAATTTTCCTTTTACACTTTTGCTCCATATTCTCCGGTCATACATACGAAATCCTTCAGAGTATTCTCAAATTGCCAAAACAAATACAAAAAAGAACGAAATTGCAATTATTATTTCTAGCAATTGTTACACACAGACACACACACTCACACCAAAGCACACCCTGAACTTTAAAATAGCTAACCCTGAACTGAGCAATATCTCTAGGATGCGGATGGAGCATCCGAAATAAAGCAGGAAAAAGAAAACTTAAATTGCTCCAAGTAATCAGGACGGCAACAATATCATCGCACTCTCGGCGATGATGATGATGAACGTACGACATGGAAGCACTTTAACGCGCGTATAATATCATCACATGTTCCACGAGAGGATGTGTCGTTGTTGCACACAGCGTTGCGGCGATACAGGACACAGAACGCACACAGCAGCACAATAACCATCTCCTGCCCTGCCCGGCTCTGCTCAGTGCCGTTGACGGACGGGGCGACAATAACGAGCTGTTGGTTGTGAGAGGGTTCGCAATGATGCCACTGACATTGCCACTGCCACGGTTGTTCGCCATTGCCATGCTGCTGCTGCTCTTGTTGATGTTGTTGTTGCCGCTTAATACTTGTAGTACCAACAATTTGTTACATGTGTAAATGTGTGTGATGAAAGCACTCGAGGGACTTTTTAGCCAATATAAAAATAAAATTTGATCCGATTCTCAATTGAAAATATTCCGAAGGAGACCAAAAACATTAAATCGTTTGGTGTTGGTGGGTGTGGGCGGTGGTGGTTGGAGAGTTAAGCGGAAGAAAAAACAACAACACGAAACTTAAATACTTGGAAAATATAAAAAACAAATAAAAACATTCGACTGAGAAATCCAAACCCACATATGAACCAACACACACGTTGACAAACAAAGCCATGTGTGTATTTGTACATATGTATGAGTATTAACCCGGCCGAAAACAACAATGCCAATAGTTGTAACAAAAACATCAGAGACTAGCAAAGTATCGTGTAACTAAAGAAACAAACGAGGTTGTTATGATTATTTAGGTAGCGCAGTTCCCTTTTTTCAAATATGCAATACTTACTTGGAAACAGACTTGGTATTTTTTTAGTTGGTTGAGATCGGGCTATAACAGCGAACTGTCCTTTGATTACAATACTAGATGGACAGATATATGAACGGACAGACTGACGCTGCTAAATCGATTCGAATTAATAATAATTCTTTCTCTCTTCTTTCCAGATGTTGCAAACAATTTCATAAAGATGCTGCTGGAGGTTATTAAAATTATTCCAGGTAAAAGTCCATTGTAATTGTTGTCGCAAAGATTTGTTCACTAGAAATCTATTATTATTCTAAGTATTTCTACCACAAGGCAAATTTAAAAATATTAATTGTGGAAAATGCTTACAGATTTGCTTAAGTTCCAAATATGATCAAATTAGTCGTATAATTTTTCTAGATATAGATGTGGTAACACCGTCCCATATTAACATAGTCCTTATTGCACTTGAAGATGCCGAGAAAAAAGAAACATTTTTGTTTAAATCTACTTCAAATTACGTTTCTATCTGTATTAGTTTAGCATTAACAACCATTTCAAGTTTTCTCCTATAAAAAAAAACAAATCGCGACAGCTTGTAGGTGGAAGTGGTTATTGTTTAGAGAATTAGAGTTTGTGGTTTCCCGGCCTTTTTAATTTCCCAGGAAAACGGGAATGAAATTCCTGGAATTCCCACGATAAAATTAATTCATTTAATTCAAGGCCCCTCGAAACATTTAAAGAGATCCCACCAAACTTTGCCTATAAACATTCCAGTTAACAAGTAAGTAAGCTTCAGTCGGCTAAAGCGATATATATATTTCCTCACTCTCAGAGAACATATGTATATAGTTGAGAAGGCACTAGAACATTCGTACCACTGGTCCCTTTTTTAAGATTTATAAAACAATTGTAAAAACATGACCAAATAACAAGTCGTAGTGGATCCCATGCACCAGTTATGAAGATGTTATGAAGGATATAATATTACTAATACTAATATTGTTATTAATTATTAATATTAATATTACAAGAAGAAGCATAAACATTTTTT